>OZ030009.1:140535113-141067613 GCA_964023405.1 Apodemus agrarius | reverse complement strand
AAGTTGAGTTGCTATTAAGTTTCAGAGTTTCTATGTATTCTAGAGGTTATACCTGTTGGATGTATAGCTCATATATACTTCCTCCTGTTCTGTAGGCTGTCTCTTTACTCTGATGGTTTTGGTAACACTGGACTTGGGAAATGCATTTGAGAGAATTCCTTCTCTATGTTTTCATTTTTAGAAATAATTTAAAGGGAATTGGAACAGGAGATAAATATGATCAAAATACATTTAATGCTCACATGAAATTCTCAAAGAATAAGTAAAAATAGTATATTAAAAAAAGAAAACTTGGTATTAGTGTTTAAGTGTTTGGTAAGATTTAATAGTGAAGCCTTCTGGTCTTCGGCTTTTCTTCAGGGGAGAGTTCATTACTGATTGAATCTCATTACTTGTGGTTTGGCCTGGTCAAGTTTTTTATTTTCTCATGACTCAGTCTTGGTAAGATGTATGAGTTCAAGAATTTTTTCCATTTCTTGTATGTTGCCATATTTGTTAGCATGTGGTTAATAATAACCTGTAGTAATCGTTTGTGTTTTTGTCATGACAACTGTTCGTCGAGGCTCTCATTTCAGTCTATGGGCTTGCCATTGTTGTTTGTCTTTGTATCGTATCAGTTTTCCAATCTATCCCATGTATTTCTGTTCTAATAATAATCATTCCTAGTTTAATTTGGATTAAGTCAAAACCAAGTCAGGTTTTAGTTTTTGGTCCCCAGTTTCTTGCTATGTAGCAGTAGGTGATTTATTTAGAAGCATTTTTTTCTGTAGGCATTGATTGCTATAGATTTCCCTCTTGTTACTTCTTTTTTTTGTGTGTTGAAGGTTTTTATATTCGTGTCTCTATATTCATTGTTTTAAAAGTTTTATTTCTTAAGTTTAGATTTTTAAGAATTTATTATACTAGTAGTGTATTTACATCATTTTCCCCCTCCCTCTCTTCCTCCAACTCTTCCCATATCCCAACCTCCAAATTCATGGCCTCTTTTCCTAAATTATTATGCATATACGCAGCTTACTGAGTCCATTTGGTATTGCTCATAAGTATATGTGTATATGCATGTGTATGTGTATATGCATATGTATGTGTGTATATGGGTATGATGTATATATAATGTATATGTATATGATGTATATGTATATATAGACACATTTGTGTGTGTGTGGGAGCATGTACATGCTATGGATTGCTCAGAGGTCAGAGGTCACAGGTCACAGGTCAGAAGACAGCTTAGCAGAGTCAGTTCTTCTAAACTGTGGGTCCTTAGTATTGAATTCAGGTTTTTAAGCTTAATGATAATTGTCTTAACTTTCTGAACAATATTAATGGCTCCAAAATCTTTTAAATCACCTCTTGGCTTTCTTCTTTGATGTATTGGTGTTTATGAGTTGCTCAATTTCCATGAATTTATGTAGTTTATAAGGCCCTTTTTATAATTGAGTTCTAGTTTTATAGCACTATGCTTAGAAAAGATAAAACAATTTCAATTTTCCTTCTAGTACCTTCTGTAGGCCTGGATTTGTAGATAGATAGTGTTTGAATTTGACATTGTTATGGAATATCTTGTTTTCTCCATCTATGTTAATTGAAAGTTTTGCTGGGTATAGTAGTCTGGGCTGGCATCTGTGCTATCTTAGAGTGTGCAAGACATCTGTACAGGCCCTTCTGGCTTCTAGAGTCTCTGTTGAGAAGTCAGGTGTAATTCCAGTGGTTCTGCCTTTATCTATTACTTGGTCTTTTTCTTTTACAGCTTTTAATATTGTTTCTTTGTTCTGTATGTTATTAGTGTTTTAATTATTATGTGGCATGGGGACTTTCTTTTTCTGGTCCAATCTATTTGGTGTTGTGTTAGCTTCTTGTACCTTTATAAGCATCTCCTTCTTTAGTTTAGGGCAAGTTTCTTCTGTAATTTTATTATTAACTATTTTTCTTGGTTTCTGAGCAAGGATCTTCTCCTTCCTCTATTCTTATTATTCTTAGATTTTTGTCTTTTTATAATCTCACAGATTTCCTAGATGTTTTGTGTAAGAAACCTTTTAAATTTAACATTTTCTTTGACTGCTGTATCAATTTCTTCTATGGTATCTTCTATGCCTGTGATTTTCTCTTCCATCTCTTGTATTTTGTTGGTGATGCTTAAGTGTGCAGTTTCTGTTCTCTTACCTAGATTTTCCATCTCTAGGATTCCCTCAGTTGGTGTTTTCTTTATTGTTTCTATTGCCTTGTTCAGGTTTTGAACAGTTTTATTCACTTTTTTCAACTGTTTGTGTTTTCCAGGATAATTTTTTAAGGGGCTTGTTCATTTCCTCTGTAAGAGCCTCAATCATCTTCATAAGTGGATTTAGGATCTTGGCTTCAGTTGTGTTGGAATATCCGGTGTTTGCATAGCAGGGTAGCTGGGTGGTGGTGGTGCCATATTGCCCTAGGCATTGTTGATTGTGTTCTCACACTGGCTTTTAGTCATTTGTGTTTGGATTTAGTCATGGGTTTATATGCTGATTTCTGACTTTAATCTTTGTTGGGTGGATTTTTTGGATGTTTCCCCCTTTGCTTTCTGTTTTCTCTCAGGTCTTCTAGTGTAAGTGGCCCAGTAGTGTGTCTCCAGTGGGGTTTGGTGGGCAGTATGACCTCTGGGGTTTTGGGCGCTTGTGTGGCCTCTGGGTTTCCGGGATTCCAGTGACATGGGGTTTTTAGTACTGGCAGTGACCCAGGTAGAGTGGAAGCCGTTTGCAGGGGTTGTTGGCCAGAATACGGAGACCAGGGGAGGGGTGCCTGCTGGGAACTGTTAGATGAGATAATAGGACATAAACATAAGTATGTAGATGGCAGCTTGGGAGGCCAGTCATGACACCTGTGTATTTTTCCTTTCAAATTTACATACATCTATTCATTCATTCATTCATTCATTCATTCATTTGTTTTGCTGTCTGTGTGTATTGGTGCCTGTGCCATGTTGGCTTGTCTGGCAGAAGGCAGCTCTCAGGAGTTGGTTATTTTCTTCGCTGCATCAGCCCTGATGGCCTCTTCCATCAGGCTGGGTTAGCAGGCACCTTTCCTACTGAGCCTCCGCTGCAATAGCCCAAGCAGTATGTTTTCAAATAACCTGGTCTGCGCTCACTGCATCTTCCTTCTGTGTGATAGACCACTCTCGGGCTTTATGTCTGTCCTGAGTAGTTCTTACTCTAAGGATTTCTATGTGATTTTTAAGAAAAGTTTCAGTCTCTCTGCTAACTTCTCTGTTGTGATATTAAGTCTTATCTCCTGAGTTTTCCTGAAGTTCATCGAATTTCCTGAAAACAGCTCTCTTAAGTTCGAAAGTCTCCCATAGAAGGAGCTGAAGTTTAGTTTCCTTATTTTGACAGGCAGAATCAAGTTTTCCTAAAAGTGCTTGACATTGATTAGTATGCAGCATTGTTTCAGCATCAAAGAATTAGTGGGGCTATTAATTGTTGTTTCTGTTTTTTTTGTTTTGTTTTCTCCATCTTTTGCAACTTAACTCTTTCATGCCCAGCTTTCCAGGCTTTCAAGAAGGCTGTTTGTTGCAGTCAGATCCTGTGGTTGTGCCTGTTTCATCATTAGACGGCAGCCTCAGGCCAGTTCTGCTTCAAGTCTGACCTCAGCGCGGTGTCAGTGTTTCAGCATTAGAGGACAATCTAAGCTCAGGCATATCCCCAAGTCTTCAAGACAGAAGAGGAGCCTAGAACTGACAGTTTGCCCCCACTAGCCTCTCCTTGGAATCAGCGCATGCCCAGAGAGCTCATGTCCATGACCTGTGCTTAGATGGTGAAGAGCCGGCCAGCAGGGATTGGCCATGGGTCCTGTGCCGTGGATGTGTTCAGTAATGCTGCAAAACTTAGTCACATCGTGAGCTCATATTCCGTGAAGGCTGAAAAGCGCTGGCTTTCATGAACGGCTTCCCCTGCTGCTGCCAGAGATTGGTGGAAGGGCAGGTGAGAAGTTAGCTGGCCAGCTACCACAGTCGCAGCTGCCCATAGGGGCTGTGAGGCTCTCTCTGGCACGTTGAGGGCCTGGACATAATGTCTGCCTTAAGTACTGAGGCAGTGTCTCCGCACGCTGGGTTGCTCAATTAGGGGTTGGAGAGACAGCTCTTCCCTCTTGCCTCCCTACACCTCGCCTCTTTATAAATTGCACTACAACCAGGCACACAGTCTCTCCCTGGACTTCCTTGGCGTTTGTGAAGGCAGTTTGGGGTGTTGTCCACGCTGTTCAGACCAGCTCTCCTCTGGGCCGTGATTCTTGGAGGCTCTTACTCAACCGAGTCTTACCTGTCCCTTCACTTCCTGTATCTTTATCTTGCTTTATAATAAGAATGGGCCACTAATAGAAGTGCTTACACTGTCATGAGTCAGGTAAGTGTTATTTATGGATCACACAGACTTGGAGTTGAAAGGAACTGTAGTCATATGTCAGAAATGGAATGACAGAAAATGTCCTCGTCATGATAGCCAGCTCCTCCTTTCTCTTACTGTAATGAGAGAATTTCTCGTATGCTCAACAACAGCCTGAAAACATATTATATTTTAGCTTCTTTCTTCTTCTGAATTCTTTCCCCTAAAGGGTTTGTCCCTTTTCCCCCCTTTGTGGACAAAAGAAGCATATAAATTCATATTATTTAGAACACCCAGTGGCTTACTCTGGCTACTAATGTGAATTTACTTCTGAAAGACCTATTCTCAGAGCTCTCTGATTTATTGTTTTAATTCTTTTTGTTACTTCCCAAGCAGCTAGGAGACTATTATCCCAGGTTTAAAATGAAGGAGCGTCCCGGGCCGCCTCCCTGTGTACTGGAGCTTTCCCGCCATCCCTGGGTCATCCATCTTCTGTTTGAGCAGTGGTTTTTACAGGAAGTGCTTTCTGACGTGGCTGCAGGGGAGGTTCCTGCTTCTCTCCTGAGTGCCTCGTGCCGTTCTTTTCATGTTGGATTTCCCTGTGAGTTGGACTGGCGACAGAATAGTGTGTTCAAAACAATGTTTCCCTCAGTGGGGAGTTAATCCCAGCCCCCACTGCTGCGAACACAGTGACACCAAGATAATTCTCACACTTCCTACCCGACCTTCCCTGTCTCAGAACAAATAGACCTTCCTTTTCGCGTTGGCATCCATAAATTGCACAATGATGTGTCCTTGTGTGATACAGAAGATGAAATTTCTCTGTACCCGGTTTTTTTTGACCTCTTGGAAGCCGTGAAGCCATGTGTTTTTCCTCCTCTTTGGGAAATTTAATTTTATTATTTACCAACAGTTTTTAACCCCTCCATGGTTTGTATATGCCTGGCTAAGGGAGTGACACTATTACGAGGTGCGACCCTGTTGCAGTAGGTGTGTCACTGTGGGTGTGGCTTTAAGACCCTCATCCTAGCTGCCTGGAAGTCAGTCTTCCACTAGCAGCCTTCAGATGAAGATGTAGAACTCTCAGCTCTGCCTGCATCATTCTAACCTGGAGGCTGCCATGCTCCCACCTTGATGATAATGGATTGAACCTCTGAACCTGTAAGCCAGCCCCAATTAAATGTCGTCCTTTATAAGACTTGCCTTGGTCATGGTGTCTGCTCACAGCAGTAAAACCCTAACAAGGCACCCTCTTAAAGAACTATTTTTTTTTTTTTATTGTGTGGGTGTTGGTGTGAGTGAGCCTGTGCCATGGAGTGCTTGTGAGGTCCGAGGACAATTTGTGGGAGTCCTCTCCTTCCATCATGTGGACTCTAGTAGACTAGCTTGCTCTCGCCCTCTCTCCTATCCCAGAATCCGTGTGGAGGAATACTCCCTGGGCAAGTCCTCAGGGCACTTCTTAAAATTTCTGCTTATAGGTTCCATTTCTTTGGTTTTTGTCCTATCTTCCAGAAGATCTTAATGTTCCTTATAGTTCTAATCATCGAGAAATTGTTCTTTATCATGTTGGACTATTTTTTTTTTCCTTATGGGTGCTTGCTTCAGGGTTTCTAGATGTCTCACATCTCTATAGGTATACTGGCTAACATTTTCAGATTGCCTTTTGGTCTCTGAAGTGATCTCCTCCTAATTCACATTTAGGTGTCCCTGCTTTCTGTCACTCTCTCTCATTGTTAGATACATTTGCCATCTCTGTAAGGGGAAGCTTTATTTTCAACTTAACCCAGTGCATGGGGACCTGGAGCCTTTACTGTAGGGCATGTGTTAGTCTCCCTTCTGTTGCTATAACACAATCCTTGAGGCTGGGGCTTCATAAAGAGGTTACTTGACTCACATTTGGAGGATGTCAGTCTAAGGTGCAGGTTCTAAAGTCTTTGGCCTCTGGTAATGACCCCCATAGTTATAGTTATGATGGAGAGTCGTGTTCCCACAGAGCTAAGCATGTGGGGTGGCCTTGCTTTACAACCTCTCCTGTAAGGGCTAAGTTTCCATGAGACCACATTATCTCTTCTGAGGGGGATGAGCCCTAATTTTGATGCTCTAATGACTTTGTAGTAAGTCCCACTTCCTAAACATTCTACCGTTTTCAGTCCTAGCACATGAACCAGTGGGGGTAGGGGTGTGGTACACATATCCAAGCCATAGCAGGTGGGCGATCAGAGAGAGAGAGAGAGAGAGAGAGAGAGAGAGAGAGAGAGAGAGAGAGAGAGAGAGAACTGCTAGGATTTCCGGAATCATGGAAAAATAAGGGGTAGCAGATGAACTCTAGGGTAAAGAGGAAGGACCAGGTTGGTATGAGAGGTTGGTATGAGCACCGGTGTGAGGGCCCACAGACCGGGCTTTCCCCAGGGTTTACTCCAGGCAACACTTGGAGTTTGGGACCCAAGAGTGTCTTTGGGCATCACTGGAAGGTGAACAAACTGGCCTTCTGAGTCCCTATGTCAGCTGGTTCCAGAGGTGATGTGACCGTCCTCTCTTGGGTCAGGGTCCAACCCTTGCAAAGATGTGCTTGTGCAGGGTTTTGTTTTTGTTTGATGATCGAAGGGTAGCCAATGGGTCATTCTTTAGGGCAAATTTGGAATCTGAGATTCTGAAACAAAGAAGGATGAGGTAGTTCATGTGATGTGTGTTTATGGCAGGACTGGTACAAAAGCCACCCGCCTCTGTCCTGACAGAAGAGAGGTCTCCCTCTATGGCAAGTGTAGTTCACGGTTGTAAAGCTGGGGACACAGCCTGACTAGGCCAGCAATTTCAACCACGGGCCTTCATTCACCATCCACTCCAGTCTGCTTTCCACCCGCTTCAGTCAAATTTCCAGTCCCATCTCTGTTCTTGTGTCCTTGAACTCATGGCCCCACCCCAGGGCTCTACCCCTTGGCCCCCCTTGGCCTCACCCATGACCCCATCCCATGCCCCCATTCATTGGCCCCACCCCATGGCCCTACCCTTGGTCCCACCCCATGGCCCCACCCTTAGCCCCATCCATTGGTCTCACCCCTTGGCCCCACCCTTAGCCCCACCCATTGGTCTCACCCCTTGGCCCCACCCCTTCGTCCCACTCATTGGCCCCACCCTATGGCTCTACCCTTGGCCCCACCCTTAGCCCCACCCATTGGTCTCACCCTTGACACCACCCCTTGCCCCCACACCTTGGCCACACCCTTGGCCCCACCCCTTGGCCCTAGCTCTAGCACAGCTGCCGTGGTCTCCATTCTCAGCTATGGCGGCTTCCCTTACTTTTATCCTCCAGTATAACCTCATTTGTATTTAAGTCAGGGTCTCACTTTGTGGCCATGCCTGGCCTGGAACTTGCTGCATAGAGTAGGTTGTCTCAAACTCGGAGATAGACTCTGCCTCCTAAGTGCTGGAATTCAAGGCACGTGTCCTCCCCCTCCCCCCCACGACTATACTCTTTACACTCGGACACCTGTCTATCAAGGTTTCTGACCAGCGTGGCTTCCTTTGTGTGATGTATAGTGTTCCGCCTCCCACCCTTCCTGCCGGTCACATGAGTGTGATGTTAGGATTCGGGAAGATGGGCACACCTTAAAGTTTCCACCTTGGACCAGAAGCCTTAGAAGATGGTTTCTTGATTTCTTTGACTGTTTCAAGGAAGGACTTCTAGAATCTTGGCAAAAATAATTTGTATTTGTTGAAGGTTAGTTGGGAACCCACGGGCATGTCTACCATTCTGTGCCCAGGACGGAAGTTAGAGTCATTGCTTCTGTGAAGCTGTGCTTGGGTTTTACCAGCAGGCACACACAGTTCCAGGGTCAGGCACCGGCCCGGCCCCGGCCTTCTGCGGAGGAGGCTCATGGTACGGACAGTGTCCTCCACCTTTACCTCCTCCCTTGAGCTGTGCTTGCCCAGATGTGAACATCCGAGGGAAATTCCTTTTCTTTATCTTCCTAAAAGAAATTAAAATGACGTTCCATTTTCAAAGGCTTAGGTAGGCTCTGATCTGTTTACTCGGAGCTGAATGAAATTTTACCTTTAGGGCGGGAAGAAGTTTGGAAAGTTTTCCTAAAGGTAGAGATTCCAAGACCTCAGGGTCAGCCTTTCCTTGTTTCTCAGTAGTCTCTGATGACTTTTGAGTGATCTCTGAGCCTCAATTTAAACATCTGGAAAATATGGCCAGGATTACTGCCTCTGCTGATTTTCCCTGGGTGTCAAAAATAACATTAAATAAAGAAGGCCCCGTGGCTTGGATGTAACTCCGTGGTGCGGAACGTGCCTAATATGGGTGAAGTCCTGGGCTCAGTCCTTTAAAAGAGGGAGTTCTTTTGGGTCTGTGGTCTAAGAGATCACAGGTTCTCTTTCCCACATTAATCACAAAAGTACCATTGCGTTAACTTTTCTGCTGTTACAGTGGAAGTATGTTAGAGAGATAGGAGAAAGATTTAACTAACCTGTTATTGCTGGCTTTGAAGATGGAGGGGTAACCCCAGGTCAAGGAGCAGCAGTGGCTTCCAGAAATGATGAAACACGAGACATCAACCCTTCCAACTAAGCAAAGAAAAACAAAACAAAACAAAACAAAGCAACAACAAAAGGAGAGGTAGGGCTATCTATTTACAAAGGTTCTGTCAACACTGTCTTGCCCAGTGGCATGTATCCCTGTGACATACCTAAGAGATTCACGGTGTTCTGAAGAAATTTGCATCAGCAGACATAGTGCGGGTTTGGCATGAAAGGGACAAAGTACATAATAAAAGAGGGTGACTTTGCTCCCCACTCTCACCCTAACTTCTATAGGGGAAACAGGCAGACAAAACTACTTAGCCACACCCATGCTGCCTTTCCTGAAAAGAGAAGGGTGTGTCATGGGAGGACAGAGGGAAGTATCAGAGGGAGGCATTCTTGGGTGCTCCCCACACAGGAGGCGTTCTTGGGTGCTCCCCACACAGGAGGCATTCTTGGGTGCTCCTCACACAGGAGGCGTTCTTGGGTGCTCCCCACACAGGAGGCATTCTTGGGTGCTCCCCACACAGGAGGCATTCTTGGGTGCTCCCCACACAGGCGCTATGAATGCCCCTGCTGTCAAGAGGTTATAAACTGCTAACTAGTGAGTTTGCATTCCGGTGGTAATATAGATGCTCCTGACTCCAGATGTGCAGAAGAACTCCAGGGTCACACTCGTAAACAGTTTATAAAATGATATCTAGTACGATCTGTTCTGCTGTTCTGCTAGTAATAGCAGTTAGTGTAGAAGACTACAATCAATTTTCCAAGAATATAACAATTAGCCTCATCCTAGGTAAGTGTAGAAAAAAGGGAGCCCTTGAGAGGCCTCAGTAAATAAAGGCCCTTGCTTCCCAAACCTGGTGACCTGAGTTTGACCCCAGGAGCCACGAACAGGTCAAAGGAGAGAACAGACCCACGAAGTTCTCTTCTGGCTTGCATACAGACATGCTGGTGCCATGGCACAAAACCACCATGCTCATACTAACAAAACTGTAAAGGGACCGGAGTCGGGGGTAGGGGAGAGAGAGAGAGAGAGAGAGAGAGAGAGAGAGAGAGAGAGAGAAGCAAGAAGGCAAGTGTCATGTGAAGAGCAGTGTTGATCAGTACGTCTGAATCTGAGTTGCTAGAAAACACAGCTAGTTTAAATTTGGGATTCCTTTTTCATCATATAGTTGGCTATATTTTAAATGACATATCCTTTTAAAACACACTTGAAAAACCTTCTATGTGTGCCAAGTCGTCTTACATGATGTTCCAAGGAGAACAGTCGTCATTGGGATGTCTTCTGCTGTTGGTGTAGGTAGCCCTTGGCTTGACCTCTCCAGTCTTTGGCAGTCCTTACTATTGCCTCCAGGAGAACCAAGTCATTTGTCCTGGACACGGGAGAACACGTGGAGAGGCAAAGACCCACTAGCCAGTCTGGAGAGCAGGGCCAGTGTTGTAAGATTCCTGCCCAACTGCTAGCTGACAGCTTCCCCGGGAGTCAGCCTGATGAGGTTAGGGCAGAAGCCACCCAGCCACAGCTAGCCCATTTCAACGGCCAGCACCACGACAAGCTAATACATTATTGTTTGGGGCAGTTTGTCTCGTCGTGGAGCACAGCTGCTGCTATCGAGAGGAGAACTTTTGGGAGTCAGTCCTCTCTTTCTTCCATGTGGGACCTGGGTCTGAACTCAGGTGGTCAGGCTGCGTGCTAAGTCCGGTTACCTGTGGCGTCATCTCACAGGTACTTGTTGGAGTTCTTACGTTGGCATTTCCTATTTTTGACTTTTTTTTTTTAACAACTCATAGCCCATATCTTCTGGATGTCATGTGCTGCTTTGGAACCCTGCTCCTAAGACTGTTAGACTTTTAGATCCGGTGTCTAAATTGTCATGGGAGAGGGGCTCATGGTGGGCTTTCTCCTTGGTAAGAGCCACTTTATCTAAGGAGGGAAAAAGAAACCAGAGTCTCAGCCTGCACAGCAACCTGACTGGTATGCAGGGGAATGAAGAAAGGACAGACACACATACAGAAAAGCTGGCACTGAGTGACTGTGCACTCTGATGGAGATACACCAGCAGTCTGGAGACTCCATGTATTTATTATATCTTTTGAACAAGGAGGCAGGTATATTGTATACACCAAATGAGCAGAAGTCAGGCTAGTTAATCTCTGTAAGGGGTCTCTGAAGGGAAGTAGTTTCTATTGCAGTGGTTCTAGGTTCTAAGAGGAATCTCTGGCTCATAATTCCTACATATACCAATTTTGCCAAAAAGAAATCATGTATAACATCTATACTTATTTTTTGAGACAGGGTCTCACTGTGTAGCCTTGGCTGGCCTGGAGCTCGCTTTGTAGAATTGGCTGGCCTTGAACTCACAGACATCTGCCATCCTCTGTAACATTTGTACTTGGACCAGAGGAAGGCCTTGCCATTCCTCCGAGCCTCACCTGGGGACGGCCTTGCTGCCCCCATGGTCTTGAAATGTGGTCACATGACAATAGTGTCCCCTGAGGCCTCCAGCTACGCCACAAAACGGTGGTGGGGAAGGGGGTTCCGGCTGGATTTGGATTTATTGCAAGAATTGGGGCTGTGGGTCTTAGGCAGCTCGCTTTCTGCCTGACGTCTGAGGCCAGACAACCATCTGGGCCTGGCCAGTGTTCTCCCTGTGGAAAGAGTGTGAAACGTTAAAACAATTCTATACGCCAGGTCTGCAGATGAGGCCATGGGAGGAGTCTTTACATAGTGAAATGCGTAAGAGACAGCACATTCTGTGGTTCTGATCCGGGTAAAAGTCCTTACGCCTCTACTGGCCTTTTTCCTGCCTGGGAAACCCCATCTCAGCTCCGTGGAAGATGCGTTTATCTGTACTTCTGGGTCAGAGAATGTTCTGATGCCCAGAGAACCTGCGTCTTCAGTACAGGGATGCGCTCACTGGAGACTGGGCATTTTAGGCTGTAAATTAATTGGGAGCTGAGCTGTAA
The DNA here is from genome assembly GCA_964023405.1 of Apodemus agrarius. Classification (NCBI taxonomy): domain Eukaryota; kingdom Metazoa; phylum Chordata; class Mammalia; order Rodentia; family Muridae; genus Apodemus; species Apodemus agrarius. The sequence continues at coordinate 141,055,773 of OZ030009.1, read as the reverse complement.
CTAGGAGATCAAAATATTTAGACTCTTTTGTGTAACGTGATGTACCCTTTCCAAAGACTGCTCCTGGTTCTCAGTGACAGACTCTTTTGTTCTTGGGTTCCGTCTTCTTCTCTCTGTGCTTAAGCTCCGTCTCTCCTCAGTCTGGCGAGAGCACAGGCCTTGCATCATTTAGTATCAATTCGCTCATATTTCTCGGAGAGGAGCATGGGAGAAAGATGTTGGAGCAGTGCTTGTCACAAGTTGTTTAAGTAAGTCCTAGAGAGGATTTTACAAGAGGGATAGCAGTCTTGCCACTCAGATGGTAAGACCTCAGTCACCAAGACTTTATGTGGCACTTAGTCTTTTTTTTTTTTTCCGAGACAGGGCTTCTCTGTATAGCCCTGGCTGTCCTGGAACTCACTCTGTAGACCAGGCTGGCCTCGAACTCAGAAATCCGCCCGCCTCTGCCTCCCAAGTGCTGGGATTAAAGGCGTGCGCCACCACTGCCTGTTTTTTTTTTTTTTTTTTTTTTTTTTAAATTAGGGTGACTTAAGTTAGTTTTTAGTTTTTTTGCAATGAAAATCCTCAATGAGGAGGAGGAGGAGCTTGTGTGATGACTTGTGTGAAATGGGCTCAGTCAGAGTTGTGGGATGGTTTCTTGTCCTTCCTTTCCACAATACTCTTGTAGCTGAGTGTGCCTCTGTTTCTTATCACCTAGAAAGGACAGAAAACAACAAACAAAAAGGAACTAGAGAGTCTGACATCCTAATGAAGTTGCATTATAATGGAGTAGCAGGGCACAGAAAAAACAGAGCTGGATTTTCCAAATCTTCTCTCTTTTCTTGTTAACTTTGTCTTTACATATGATTTTTGTTTCCTTGGAGGTCCACAGCAGGCGTAGGCAAATCCACGGCTGGCTTCTCAGGCCCAGTAGCCCCTTTTTCTTTCTTTCTTTCTTTCTTTCTTTCTTTCTTTCTTTCTTTCTTCCTTTTTCTTTTCTTTTCTTTTCTTTTCTTTTCTTTTCTTTTCTTTTCTTTTCTTTTCTTTTCTTTTCTGTTTTTTTTCAAGACAGAGTTTCTCTGTGTAGCCCTGGCTGTCCTGGAACTCACTCTGAAGACCAGGCTGGCCTCGAACTCAGAAATCCGCCTGCCTCTGCCTCCCAAGTGCTGGGATTAAAGGCGTGTGCCACCACCGCCCGACCAGTAGCACCTTTCTACAGGAGAGGTTTTGGTATGGTCCTGCCCAACTGTGCCAACAGGGCCCTTGGCCTTTGAGGAGGATGGACACATTAGTACCAACCGAGAGTTCAGTGATTGTGGCTTTATCATGGGCAACGATGGGGTTGCTTATCGTTTGTGTGCCCCTGAGTCTAGCACACAGGCCAGGATCTAATAGGATTTCCATCAAAATTTATTGAGCAAATTACTGGATAGTTTTTCCTTATTGGCAATTTAAAAGACACACATACAACAACAACAAAAACGGAACATAAAACTTGACAGCAAGACACATATTGAATTATATAACTTGAGCGTGCGAATGGAGGGTGGTTAATAAAGCCCACCCCCACGGTGGTGACACAGCACTGTGCAACATCCTAACCCAGGGCAGGGGGTCCTGAGCGTGGGGAGTGCGGGCAAGGAGAGGGGGTCTCCGCCTCATTTGCAAACAGCTGCTTTACCCTCTATCCCAGACTGTGGTTCATTTTTTTCTTTTTTTGAGACAGGGTTTCTCTGTGTAGCCCTGGCTGTCCTGGAACTCACTCTGTAGACCAGGCTGGCCTTGAACTCAGAAATCCGCCTGCCTCTGCCTCCCAAGTGCTGGGATTACAGGCGTGCGCCACCACGCCTGGCTCACTGTGGTTCAATTTTGCAAGAAAAGCAAGCCCTTGCCACCAGGCCGTGCATCACTCCTGCCAGAATCCCCAGTGGGGCTGACTTCATGATTTCTCAGAGGATCTCCTTATCTCATTTGTCAGGGGGAACATTTGTAGTTTTCATATAAAATTATACACACACACACACACACACACACACACACACACACATTTAATGGCCAGAAACATCTGTTTCCTATCCAGCTGTGGTGTTCAAATTGGGTAGGGATGGCAAACTTCTGGCTGAGCACAAACTGTATTTGCTATACCTTGGACGCTCAGAAAAATAATGTAGACCAAAGAGGCATGGAGAGGAGAGGCTGGATGAAGAGGGAAAGCAGGAGGGGTGAAGAGACCTGGGCATTTGGGCCCCGCCCTCTCCCTGCGCAGGAGAAGGGCACGTGTGTGGGCGTGCCCTTTGTGACTGGTCTTTGCAGACCTCCTGTCCTCCTGCCACCTGCATCCCCGGATGGAGTCAGGGGGCCTCACAGAGCTCTTAGCTCCCCTGATCTAAGCTGCTTGCACAGAAAAGTTGCTGGTACTCCGTGGTCCTTGTTTGGGAAGGGATGGTCCATACGCAGCACAACATCTGGTTCTGCAGCTGTTTGAAACTCCAGGCGGGCAGAGCTGGCTTCCTGTCTGCTGCTGCACCTCAGGGACCCAGGCTCATCCCCAGCACCTGCCCGTGCTGAGCTCTGAGGCATTGGTGTGAGACCCAACAGAGCATTGGTTTTTGGGTACAGCTCAGTGTTTGTTAAAGCCCTTGATATCTCTTTCTCTCCTTGCCCCCCTACACACACACACACACACACACACACACACACACTCACATAGACACACACTCACACACATGCACACACACACACATAGACACACATAGACACACACTCACATAGACACACACACATATACACACACAGGCACACTCACACACACACATATATACACGCACACAGACACACACTCACACACATACACGCTCACACAGACACACTCACACACACACTCACATACACATATACACACACAGACACAGACACACACACTCACACAGGCACACACGCTCACACACACATACTCACACATACACACACACAAACACATATTTCATTTCTGATATATGGGCACATCCCCATATGATATATGATATATCTGATATATGATGCACTCCCCTCTCAAGGTTTGTTCATAGCACGCAAGCGCGTGGCGGCTTCTCTCAGCTTCCGTTCTCTCACCTGCTCAAGCACAGACCGTCAACCCTTCTTTGCCGCCTCCACTCTCCTCAGCACGCGCCTCTGTCAAAGCTTCTGCCATTTTACTTTGCAGCAATGGGTGGTGTCGGGTAGAGTCACTCCTACTCTGCATACAAATGGCACTGCCACTGCTGTGTGATCATGGGTAAAGGACCTAATATCTCGGTGACTCAGTTTTCTAATTTGTAAAGTGGGTATAATTAATGATGCTCATGTTATAAGATGACATATGCAAATCACTTAGTGAACTACCTTGCTCAGTAGAAGCCGGCAGTGAGCATTAACTGCTCGCTCTGTCCTCTCGGCCATCCATGCAGAGACGGACTTTGCTCTACCCCTGTATTCTCAGAGACTGAGGAGAACTTGGCAGGGGGATGCATTGCTGTCACAGGCATTTCCCACCTGTCTACTGAGTTGAATTGTGACTCCCGTGGTCTGTGGATTAAGTCTGTGTGGGTACAGTTCTCCGGAGTCAGAAGCTGAAGTTCAGACAACCGTTTTCTAGCTGTGTGGCCTTGGGCGAGTTAATCCCACTTTCTATGTTTTAGATTATTCTTGGGTAAGATAATGACTATGAACACACCTAGCTCATAGGGTTGTTGTGAAGACTGAAAGAGATAATCTAATATTAGGGTGCCTAGAATATGCAAAGAGGATCTCAATAAATGTTAGCATTCCCATTTCACTGTGAGCATTGTTACATTTTCTATGTAAGATTCATCCTAAATATCCCTGCATGAAGGCCCTTTCTGTCACTCTAGCGGAACATCGTCTCGTTCCTTACTTGGGCATTTGAAACGATTATTAAAGGCGGAGAAGGATCCAGGCAGCATATCAGACACTGCTGAGCAACGCTAAGCAAATGAGGTATGGGCCCACCTTCGTGTAAGTTGGAGTCTGAGGTAGAAACATGCCTGAGCGTTCTGAACACAGAGAAGGCGGCTTCTCCTGGTGAGGAAGTTCTTTCCCAGGAGCTTTCAGAGAGCTGCCCCTGCGGTGCTGCTGGCCAGGACATGATGACAGTCTGTCAGCAAAGATGAGCTCTCTTTGGCTGGCTTGGAGTGGCTGTGACCCATCCATCTCCTGACTAGCCGTGCTCTCTCTCTACTGTGGACCAAATCTCTTGGGGACCGTGGTGGGTGGGGGATGGGGGGTGGGGGAGCTGCTCGGAGCCTGCCCACAGGGAGTGCCCCAGAGGGGCTGCAGGCCTTCCCCACTGCAGCTGCGCTGCCTGAGAGACTGCAAGAGGAAAATAAATCACCTAAGAGTTACCCTTGGTCCACGTTATTTTTTGCTAAACACTTAAAAAAAATATATACTTGAAAATGGAAATATAATTTAATCACTTCCCCACTTTCTTTTCCTCCCAAGCTCACTCTGCCACACTCCTCAAATTGAGGCCTCTTTTTCTTTCATCTTTACTGCTTTACAGACACAGACAGACAGACAGACACACGCTCATACACACACACTCACACACGTTCACACATACACACAGACACACACACACGAATACATATTTCATTTCTGATATATGGGCACATAGATAACATGCATGTGCACTCACACAGACACACACAGACATAGACACAGACACAGACACACATACACACACACACACACACACACACACACAATCTGCTGAGTCCATTACAACTCAACAATGCTCAGGGAACATTCTGGAAGGGGGTTGGGGCAGAAAGACTGTCAGAGCAAGAGGACCAGAAAACCTGCTGTGAGACCGTGCCTCTCAGCCATGGCTTCCTGAACAAGCCCCCAGCAGCGGCACTATCAGTAGACACCATAAGGCTGAAGGGGTGAATCTCCCAGGGTCCCACCCTAGACAAAGAACTGCATGCTGGGGGAGGGAGAGTTAGCCTCTCCCAGGAACCAGCCCCGACTGGTCTGCTAATCATTTTGTGGGACTCTTTCCTGGTCTCTTGTTTGAGAACATCTGCTACCATCTGATTGCATTCTCCCCAAGAAAGATGTTTTTATTCTGAAGGGGCCTTTTGGTTTTCTCGCTCATGTTCTACCCACGGTAACTATGTATCCAACTATGCTCTTAGTGCCGCATTAACATCATTATGTGACTGATCACCCTTTCGACATCCCGGAAGTGGCCTCTGCACACTCTTGGCGTGGTCTTGCTGTTCGTTTTCCTCACTATGGTGCACAGCACTCATTTTCGCTGCTGCATCTGTGCACAGCGCGGCGTGTATGATGATGGCGATGATGATGGTGTGGTGGCTTCTGAAGGTGGCTCTCCCCAACAGTGTTTTCCGTGGCTCTTCTTATTTCCTTGTGTAATAAGATGCACATTTACAAGTGGACTAGCTGGGTCAGGAAAGACATGAATGCTTTACATATCGATGGTGGGCCAGAAATAGAACCTTTGCAGCTGGTAGCCCCACAGTGGGCGAACCTTCAGCCTCGCCCCATCCTCCTTGTCCAGCATGTCCATCCCCTTTGTAAGTAGTTTTTATTTGATTTTTGAAACAAGGAATGGGTAAAAACATCTGCCCTTTTCAGGTCCCCCCAACCCTCCCTGTACCCCACCAGTTGTGTTCTGCATTCTCTCCGCATGGTCAGTACAGACAGGACGGTGGCTACCTCTGGAGGCTTGCAGCAGGCTGACCGATGGCAATGGCGTGGTGGTGGATGGGTACTAGCTAAGAGCTTTTTTTTCCCCCAATGGGATTAAGTGTGCTCAGCGGGAGTCTGATGAGAAGGCGGGGGTCTCAAGGGGGACGCAGCTGGAGGGGCTGTCCATCTGGAACCCGCAGGCCTCTGGGTGCTGGGAGGTTATTCTTAGTCATGTTTTCTTCAGTCTTTATTTTCTCTTAATCAGGGCTCTCTTGATTGTGCAATTGGCAAGCCCCCCTTCCTTCTGTAAAGCAATGATTTTCCATATAGTAATTCTTTCCTTCTTTAGACTTCCCAGGGTGGGCGGGTGGCTCCTTTTGTGTTCGGATTTTGCACACCGCCTCCCACCCCAGCTCCTCCCCTGAGTATTTCTGTGGCAGGCTGGAGACCTATTATGTGTGTTGAGCATCTTACCCCCCCTCCCCCGTCCCCTTGTTTGTTTACAAAGAGCTTAGCCATACCGCTCTCTCTCCTTGCTATTTTTTTCCTCGTAACATCTAATGGGAGGACATTTGCCGCCCTTCCTTCTGCCACCGCATGTGTCCTGAATTCTGCCGGATTCATTTAACTGGAGCCCGAAGAGGCCGCAAAGCCGAGGGCAGGTGGCCCAGCTCCAGCCCTTGGCTCCTGCGTCATCAGCGCAGTCACTGCCCTGCTGATGGCCTGGCTTGTCGCTCACAGGCACTTCCACGGGCAGTTTACAGAGCAGCAGAAGCCCGGGCCTCTGAGGCTTCGTGTCATGGGCCAGGGGGAGGCAGGGTCTAGGTTTGAACTTGGCTTTTCCGATGTGAAATCCCCACCTCTTCTTTCGGCCTAAGCAGGGATCACACATATCTTTAGGATTCAGCAGCTTATATAAAAGGGAAAAGCTGGTCGGAGACAAATAACGTTCAGGATTAGAAAGGACGGCCGGGAACTGAACGCACGCCTTGGCTGTGTTACTAAATTGTACGCATTGCTACAGTTGGGGTATTGAAAGTCCCTCCCCTCCACTCCCAGAGACTGCCCAATGACTGACTGTGAGAAAGGCAGGCTCCCAAGAGACTCCATCTTTGTGCCTTTGGTAGGTGGGCCAGGCCTTCAGGAGGTGAGGCCCGTTGATGAGATCTAAGGATCACTGGGGCGCGGCGCTCAGAGGGATGGAGAGACGCTGATTCACCAACCCTAGCTCCCCGCGTCAGCTGCTTTACCTCTGATTCCTGTTCCCTCCGTGATAGGAAGTCTTGTTAGATGCCCAAGGAAAGGGGAACCACCTGGTCTTGGACTATGAGCCTTCCAGAACCACAAGCCTCAAACTGACTTTGTAAGTTAGTTACCTTGGCTACTTTCTTGCAGTAACAGACAGCTGAGCGATACAGCATTTAAAATGCAAGGAGAAGAAAAACTCATCTGTGTCATCTTGGCTGTTGGCAGGGAATGGAGCGGTTTGCACGGGGCTCACTTTGCTATCACGGAGCTTTTCCTGCAGGGAGGCCTCAGCTCTCTCTTGGCTGTAGTAAGCCTGTGGCAGGAGGCCGTGTGTTAAAGCTAACGGAATGCTTCCATGGCCTTTGGAATACAATGTATGTGTTATAGTCCCGGGCACGCATGAATCCATAACCTCTCCTTCCTGGTTTTGATCCTCAAGGTCATAGTCTATCGGTGATTAGGAGAGACACGCCCCCAATCCCCGTATTCACATCCGAGCCAAAGGGTTTGCTCTCTCTCTCTCTCTCCTTCTATCCTCCCCCTTTCATCCCATCTGAACTACTGGGAGCTGCTGCCCAGGTGCCAGCGGAGGTAGAGTGACATGGGCAGGCCCCAAGTCAATCTTCTTACTCAGGGCTTTGTTCAGACTGGAAGAAGAGGGGGGGGGAAAGGAGCCTCCCTCACTAGGGAAATGTGGCCCGAGGAAGGTCGTGGGCGTTCCTCTAGGACTGGTCAGGCTTCTGTGGGGCAGGGGTGCACGTGCCCTGCTAGAAATGAAACAGCAGAGATGCATGGGTGGAGCGAGCACAGCTCTGCTGCACGGAGCTGTCATCAGGCCGCACCCCAGTGTTGCCTCTATAACTGCAGGAAGTGTTGCGAGGTCCAACGGGGCTAAAGCCTGGGTATTGCTTAGAAAGGTGATTTTTGTTGTTCTTGTGCTAGGTCCTGCTGCCTTGCTAGACTCCAATGCTCATTTTGCGAGGACCTAAGGAAGCTTTCAAATGCTGGCAGAAAGAGTGGAGAAGATATTCACTTGCTCAGATGCCCTGATCCCACTTTGCCTACGTAGTTCCAGACCCTCAGATGGTCCTAGGAACTGGGATCCTGGGTAGGCTGGTTGGGGCTCCGATAGAATTTGACTCTCAATGGTGCTTTACAGGTATGATTTTTTCTCTCTCTCTAAATTTTCACTTATCATTCAGCTGGAACCTGTTTTACATCATTATTTTCTCATTTGTCAGCATCTGGCTTCTTGTGGGACAGACTATTTAAAAAGGCAGATTCCTTTCTTTAAATATATCTTTGCTATACCCCCCCTTCAATCTTTACATTTATTTTGGAGTGTTTTACATATGCCGATGGAAACAGTTCAAGATATTGCCTGGACACACAGTTGTAGTATTAATGTGAGGCGTGTGTGTGTGTGTGTGTGTGTGTGTGTGTGTGTGTATGTGTGTGTATGTGTATATGTGTGTGTATGTGTGTGTATATGTGTGTATGTATGTGTGTGTATGTGTGTATATGTGTGTGTGTATGTGTATGTATGTGTGTGTGCGCACGCGTGTATGTATGTGTGTGTGTATGTGTGTGTATGTGTATGTGTATATGTGTGTATGTGTGTGTGTGTGCGTGTGTGTATGTATGTGTGTGTGTATGTGTATGTATATATATGTGTGTGTGTGTATGTGTGTATGTGTGTGCGTGTGTGTGCTTGCCTGTGCATGATGGGTAGAGGCCAGAGGGGCACTCTTCGGACATCTTCCTCTGCTGCTCTTCCCCTTGATTTATAAATCAGGGTCTTTCCCTGACCTGTAATTCCCTAGGCTGGCCAGCCCTGGGCTCTGCTCGTCTCTGTCCTGCAATCCAGCATGGAGGCTGCAGGCCTGTGCTCGCTGCCTGGCTTCTCTATAAGTGCCGAGCATGTGTGTACGTGAATTCAGGTCCCGTGTGTGGTGCTCAGGGTCCTTTCCCACTGAGCAATCGCCACAGCTCCCTAATGCCTGGCTCTTATTTTTCCTTTTTTTCTTTAATTAATTAACGTTTCTTTAATTAATTAATTAATTTGGTTTTTCGAGACAGGGTTTCTCTGTGTAGCCCTGGCTGTCCTGGAACTCACTCTGTAGACCAGGCTGGCCTCGAACTCAGAAATCCGCCTGCCTCTGCCTCCCAAGTGCTGGGATTAAAGGTGTGCGCCACCACGCCCGGCTTAAATTTATTTTTAATTAGGTACCATCCTCCCATCCCCCAATATGAGAGTCTTATCAGTGTGAAGAAGTACAATCAAGAGACGGTGATACGCTTACAGACGCTATCTATACACACGATCTGTGTATGACGGTGTTTCCGTTGAGAACAGTCGACAATCGTGGATGGTTCTCAGGATATCTGCATGGGAAGCCTTTCCTCAGAGACAGTTGTGAGGCCGTCTCCCCGAGCCCCTTCTTCCTCCACCATCTTCCGCTGTCTCCATTTTTCTTCCCCTCCCCCAGTCCTTTTTCCTTGGTTCCTTTCTACATGCATGCCCCTTCCCACCAGGTTAACACTGAGGAAGAGCAGCTTCCGGAGCAGTGGTACCCAGAGTCCACTTTCAGTTTGGGCATCTCCTTCCTGAGTGGCCTCCATCCCTCTGACTCTCATCTTCCTTGTGCATAAATAAACTTGGGGGGGGGGTGCTCCACCTTTGAGACTAAGGTACTCTGCATCTTCCTAATTTGGTGGATTTTACCTTTGCCAACTTGGTCCCTGACAGGCCCCAGCAGCTGGTCACTTGGATAATTCTCAAATCGAATAGATAGATGCCTTCGGGAAAACTGGGACGCCGCAGAGCAGCCCAGCCGCTCCGGTAGACACTGGTGCTGGCTGCTTCCCGGGGAGCCGCCTGCCAACCCACAGCAGAAGCTGGCTGGAGAAGCGGATGGATGTGTTGGAAGGGCTAGCAGGGACTCTAAACAGAGCATGTGGGAGATGCCCGCGTCCCCGGGAAATACCCATGTCCCGGGGAAGAGGTCACTGAGCAGTGCAGTTTAAAAGGTACTCAAACCAGGCTCTGACTGTTGCCTCTGCCACCGCCCTGACCTTGGACTGGTTCGCTTGCAGCGCCCCTTGTTCTCGATTCACAACTATAGTGAGGAGCAAGGTTCTCCAGGCCCACCAGAACCACAGGTCTTTGCAGATCTTAGCAAATGGTGGTAACAATAGGACTGTCTCAGGGGGTTGAGCCTGCGAATCTCCCCATGGCTGGGAAGCCCTGGCTCCAGGCCACGGTTGCAGCCATGCCAAGCAGCTCCGTTCTGAGATGCGTCGATTGGGGTGTGATTAGATTTCTGATTGAGGAGATTCAGCATTGTGGCCAGAGCAGGAGGACGGCAGGGTTTAGGTAAGCTGCTTGGAGCCCAACTGCCCCTTTTCAAGTTCTCCCCTGTTCTTTCCTCCAGCCCCTTCTCTTTGGATCTCTGCTAGAAGAAACAAACAAAGCCGAGCGTCCCCAATCCAGAGAGAAGGAGACAGGAAGCAGGAAGGACTTGGGTGCTTCTCAGGGCATGCTGTAGAGGCGGCCTGTCCACTCAGGGTGGCTGTAGCCCCATCCCGGAGGCCGGAGGCCCCGCTCACTCAGACGGATCCGTTTTCTTGGCAAAGCTGGCCCCGCGACTCAGGCCCGTTTCTTTCCTCATCCTTTATTAAGACAGCTTACAAGTGCTCTGCTGGGAAGGCCGATTAAGTAGCACCAAGTGTATTTTTCCAGTGTCCACCTGATAAAAAGAAAATAAAACAAAATCAAGGAGGCCAACGACTGAACTGTCATTTTTTTTCCTCCTCACTCCCCTCAAGGGGCTAGGGGGAGTCACGTGACTACGAGTAACTGGTTTAGCCGAGTGGCTGCAACTCCGAGTTTGCTGCAGAGCCGCCCCCTCCCGGCGGGAGCGCTGACGTCACGGAAAAGCCCCGTCGCGGGGCTGCCGGGCGCGCTATAAACGGCGGCGGGCAGCGGAGGCTGTGGGAGGCGGCGGTGCCAGCGGACATCACCCGGCCTCGGACTGCGGAGCCCGCATCGCAGGCGGCAGGCACTGCAGCAGGCAGCAGGCACTGTGCGGACCGACGGCAGACGCCCACCCAGCGGCCCAGTGCAGCCAAGTAAGGGGGCATGGCTCGGGGGTGGGGTGGGGTGGGGGGCAGTCCCCGGTGGGGGCCTCTGCGGGAAGGGGCGTTCCTGGTCTCTGAACTTTTTAAGTTGGGAAGGGAGGTCTGTGCCGGGGGTTCTGCCATGGCGAGAAAGAAGTTCAGGTGCAAAGGATGCGCTTCTGATGGGGGTTCCTAAATTCAATTCCGGAGGAGTGTCACCCTAAGATTCGGTGGCCAGGCTGGCAGACTTCAAGGTCTGAACGCAAGTCTGTCAACCCGGGGACTGTTTTTAAGACTTAAAAAAGAGACCGGCTGGCTCTGGCTAGTGGCCTAGGTGTGATGTAGGGAGCAGGGTGTGTGAGCTGAGCGCGATCCTTGCGCTCACGCGGGGAGCTTGTTGGGCTCACCGCGGAGTGTGCGCCGCCGTGTTATCTCGGCGGTCTTGGCAGAACGGACTGCCTGTCAGGCGAGGCGGTCTTGCAAGGAGAAAGTTGTAGGAAGTTGCTGAGTGACTTTTCGCCGAGTCTCTGATCTTCCGATTTACTATAGAAAGGTGGAATTCTGGGCTAATTAAATCCCGGAGTGGACGAGGCTCCTTGAGAACGAAGCCCTTTTTTGCCCAAGTGTCATGTGTTTGAGTGTGAGCAGGTCCTTCCCTGTCAGAAGAACCAGGCTCGGGGCTGCTACTAAACCAGTATCTGTAGGTAAGAGGGTGGAGCCGAGGCATAACCCTCAAACAGAAACTGTCCCACTCCCCAAATCACGGTCCCTTCGGGCAGCTGGAGAACATCAGGGCAACTTTACTAAACATGGGAGTTCCTCCAAAGCGCCCGTCCAGTGCAGCCCGGGGAGTGACGTCATTGCCACGTGTCTCCCACTGAGGCACCAAGGACTGCGGGGAGGCTGGTGCAATTAAGAGCCATGTTTATACAACCTGGCCAGCTGGTGCCCAGCACCCCCGACTTGTTGCTGATGGTAAAGCCATTTCTGGAGGCGACGACGGGTTCCTTCCAGCTGCCTCTGTGCCAACTCCCAGTGGGATTTCCAGAGCTCCTTTCAGGATGGAGGACACTTATGGGCAGTGGATGGTCTCACTGGTACTACAGATGCTAGCGTGATTGAGAAGCTAGTTACTAAGTGTGTGTGTGTGTGTGTGTGTGTGTGTGTGTAGTTGAAAATTTTGCTTGCTAGGCTTACGGCCAGTTTCATGGTTGTTCCGTATAGTAAGAATGCAAGCCCATCCAATGAAGCACCAATGAATGACAACTGTGTTGGGCTACCCCTGGGCCTGGCTCGTTCTTAATAGCATCGCCATCTTTACCGCTCTGCTTCCCAGGATCCCACAATGACTCTGAATAATGTCACCATGCGCCAAGGCACCGTGGGCATGCAGCCACAGCAGCGTTGGAGCATCCCTGCCGATGGCAGGCACCTGATGGTCCAGAAGGACCCCCACCCCTGCAACTTCCGGAACCACCGCTCCACGGCTCCGGAAGACCCCTGCCGGCGGAGCTGGTCCTCCGACTCCACAGACTCCGTCATCTCTTCTGAGTCTGGAAACACCTACTACCGAGTCGTGCTTATCGGGGAGCGAGGGGTGGGCAAGTCCACCCTGGCCAACATCTTTGCAGGCGTACACGACAGCATGGACAGCGACTGCGAGGTCTTGGGAGGTAGGTGGCGCAGCCCTGGTGGCCTTCTGTCTTGTAAGCAGGAAGAGCGAGAGGGAGTGGGTCATTTCTGTAGAATTGGGAGACATAATGGTACACACTTACAATCCCGGCACCGTGAAGGAAGAAGCAGAAGGACTAGGAACTCAAGGTCATCTTCAGCTACGTAGAGAGTTTGAGGCTAGCCCGGGCTATGTGATTCTGTTTAAAAAACTACCCAACAAATTAAAACAAAATGTATCTTCAGCATTAGGGGGAAAAGCATGGGTGACAGAGGCCTAACTGCTGGCACAGAGCCTCAGCCCCCCAAAAAGACAAGACAGGAAGATAAGTACACAGGGCTAAAGCTTTTGACCCAAGTTATCAAGGGGCTTTCTGAAGGGCAGGTCTGAGGGGATCCAGGAAGGCTGACTCTGCCCTGGACCGTTTTGGAGAGTTCACCACTATGGATACTTTCCTGTGACTAGGCGTGAAACCAAACTGATTTGGGGGGTGGGAGGGGCAAGAAATCTGCTAGAGTGGACCAGTTAGTTTGTTTCTATTAACATTAGAAGCATTTGCAAGTGTAAGTAGGTTGAATGCTACACTTGAAGTAACATAATGACTTTACAAAATTGAGATATAAAGGTGATAAATGCCCTGTGTACAGCCTGAGAAGTCTTCCAGATGATTTTCTCTGTATGGACTATTTCCATGATTTATTTATTTAATCCTTACCTATTTTCTAGACCCATATATTTATACAAACATACGTTACACAACAACAGGTGATAGCTTTTTTATATCCTGGGGTGGAAATTCCAGCTGGGTAGTCAGTTGTCGTCCTCCGATGTCCTTCGGCCAGAGCGCCAACATGAGTGTACATACCCACAAGCCAGAGCGCCAACATGAGTGTACATACCCACAAGCCAGAGCGCCAACATCAGTGTACATACCCACAAGCCAGAGCGCCAACATGAGTGTACATACCCACAACAGCTGCACCCCTACTGAACAGCTGTCAAAATGGAGGGAGGACTGTCCAGTGTTTGAACTCCTCACGTGGTCTGTCCCCACTTTCAGTTAAAATATACACCTTCATGCAGACGTGGGGCCAAGAGGGGTACGCTTGGGAAAGATGGTTTCTCTCTATTCAACGTGTGCAAATCTTACTCCTTACCACAACAGCTCATTTCATGGAAAAGGTTGATTCTCCTCAGCTGTCTTGGCGTTAGGGAGTTACTGCTTCAAGAGGCAGCCCGGGGATGGCCATGAATGATGGCTCTCTGATGCAGCACCCATTTATCTCCCCACTTCTGGTGTCTCAGGGACCATAGCTAAGCAAGGGTCAAGGCAGAAACTGGGCTGGCGTTGGGCGGCTGCCTTGCTCTTTGTACAGGCCGGTGGGTGCTAGAAGACAGCAAAAGAGGAGGGACCGTCACTCAGAGTGGCCCTCGCAGTGGGAGGGGCCTTTATCTCAGTCCTTCCAGAATTCCTATGCCCATGCGTGAACAGGGTCTTGGGGAGGACGATTGGCCGATGGAGAACCGCTCTTTGGGGAAGCTGGGTGTAGAGGTTGGGCTTTTACAGTCTACACTGGCTGCTGCTTTACACCCATCCTACCCTACCATGGGTCCCATGCTATGTTCTGGCACTTCCCAAAGTGCTCTGGGTAGTGCCTATCGCTATCTCTGCAGGTGTGGAGGCTTGCAGAGCTGAGTGGCTCCCAGGGCTAGCATTCAAACCCGCTTGTGGTTTAACCAAAAAAACCCCACTTTCTCTCACTGTCCCCTGGACTTAACTTCCAAAGGCTGTTAAGTACACAGCACATGGGCCAGCACCGTGTAGACCTTGGGTACCCAGTGAGGGCTGAGTGGTGAGGAGCTCGGAGCCACTGAGTGTAGCCGACAGCGTGGAGACGTTAGCGAGGACTGGGTGACGTAGGAATTGCTTTAAGGGGCTGACAGAGGAGCGGGGTGGTTTGTTTTAAGAGGGAGGAGCTGAACAGTTAGTGGACGAGAGGCCCGTTGGAAATGTTTGCCCATTAGAGGGCATGGTATCTATGCAGAGGTATCTATCCAATAGGCCTAGAGCAATGAGACTGATATGCAACTGGACGAGGGAAAAGCAGGAAACTTCTGTGGAGAGAGACAGGAGGGGCTTTTCCTTACCTGCTACTAGACCCAGATAATGAGAAGTGTCTCGGGGATGAATCCATCCCATGTTACACGTCCTGTGTGAGTTGGTTTAGAAGAAGTGCATTAGAAGCCATCCACATTGACGTGCTAGCTTTATGCTTCCCCAGAGGAAGGTTTTCCAAAGCACACCCATGCACTGGTTTTCACTTTTCAGCATTTACCAGGGGGATGATGTGATAGCCTTCCCCATCATTTCTCCTAATAAAGATGGACATTGCTCCAGCCTGTTGCAACAGTCATACGTTCTCTGTGCATAGTTAATTCCATCTGTATATCTGTCCGTTCGTCTGTTCATTGACCCATTGGTTTCTAAATCGTTACTGAGCACGCAGCACCGCCCTTGGTGAGGCGCAGTGGGAGCGGTAGGCACATACAGAGCCCTGGGGCTCCTTCCTCTTAGCAGTCTCACAGTCCACAATAGAGGGCATACGTACACTGATGGGAAAGCAAGCCGGGATACGACGCTGATCTTGTGCTACAGGGAGAAAGTGGAGTTTGGAGAAAAGAATTCTGGTTGTGTCGATCAGAAAAGGCTTAGTGGAAGAAGAGATCTCTGAGATGGTCTTGAAGACAACTAGGACTGAGGAGGCCGGAGCTGGCTGGGAAGACGCTCACAAACACAGGGAGACTCTGGGTTAACGAGTGGGTTGAGACGCCCCCACCCCCAGGTGACACAGGCTTAGCTAAGTGCTCTTGGGTTAGCTTCTTTACCTCAGGAGCCTCCTCCCCAGTATATTTGGGGTGATACTTCCTAGGGTGGTACAGGGACCAAAGGGGTGGGGAGAGAGAGAGAGAGAGAGAGAGAGAGAGAGAGAGAGAGAGAGAGAGAGAAGAGAGCGTGTTGGCGTGTACTGCTCAGAGAGTAAACATTGTTTACAGCTCCATTTCTCTCTTCAGTATTCTGTTTGTAGCCACATTTCCCTTGGCCGGAAAACTGAGCCTTAGGGACTCTGGGAACATTGTCTAGAGCCGCATGGGTGAGAAAGGGTAGATGGTAGATTTGAGGTGAAATTTGTGTGAGATCACAGTCACAGCACCATGGCATTGGCTGCACGTCCATTTGGGGTACAGGTTTATACCGAGCATGTGCAATGGGTCAGGCACATGATGGGGTTGGGGACAGGGATGGAGGCACACCCAAGAGGAGGATGTAGCACAGGGTGGTAAGTACCTGGAAGTGTCGCAGACTAGAGAGCAAGTGACGCAAAGGCTCCATAGAGCAGGCAAAGAAGCTCAGAATTCAGATGTGATTTTAAACTCACACCCCCTTAGCAGGGATGAGCCCTGCAGATAGCTAAAGGAAGAGATTCGGGCCCAAAGGCCAAAAGGAGATAAACTGTTAGGAAAGTTATAGTTTCCAACAGAGGGAACTAAAAACAGAAAACCCCAGAGTAGGCATGAGATCGGTGCAGAGGGTTGATGGGAAATCCTCTCACAAATGTCCCAGGATGGCTCGTGTTTCCCAGATGGAGCTCAGCTGGCCCGTGACTGCTGTCACCCTTCACCCACGGCCGATCTAGGCTCAAGTTCAGGGGGAAAGTTTCCATTGCTTTCTATGCAACAATGGCACATTCCTGTCATCCCAGCTCCCAGGAGGCAACTGATTGTGTAGTGAGTTCTAGGCTGGCCAGGGCTATGAGCAAGAATCCATCTCAACACAACAAAGCAAATGGGGGTGGAGGGGTTAAAGAAAATGATGGCCCAATTAGGGACCATCTCAAAATATTTTTTCTTGTGCTTCTGCAAAGAGGAGAAACAAACATCGCTGAGCTCAAAGTTTCTGAAATTTCCAGTGAATGCTCAGGGGCCACCCACTGGAACACAATGGAGTCCCCATAAAGATTATGGAAATAGGGCTTATAGTTAAAACGTCCCATAATGGAGCTTATAGTTAATGCTTTCGCATAGCCTCAGCCATTGAATTGGGGTCAAAAGGTCTTAGGGAGTTTATTTATCCTTATAAATGGCTTTCCTCCATAAAAGGCTCAAGAATGATGGAAATGCTTTCCTTTTAACTCAAGCTGTTTAGCCCTCCACAGAGCTGGGGGAGATCTGCTCAGGGACTGGAGGACTGTGTGCTGTATGCTGAGGGAGAGCAATAGTGCGTGCGTGCGTGTGTGTGTGTGTGTGTGTGTGTGTGTGTGTGTGTGTTTGTGCACGCAAGTACACAGAGAGACCAGAGGTCACGGAATCATGTCCCCAGCCGCCAAAATGGTGTCTTTGAAGTTCATTCTCTGTCTCTGTCTGTCTGCATCCCTTCTCTCTGTATACATATTCATATATATTAACATATATCACATAGATTCATGAATATATAACTATTAATATATATATATACACACACACATATATATATATACATACACACACACACACACACACACACACATATATATGAAAATACATGTTCATGTGGGGAGCGCATCTTCCATAAGCATGAGTCTTGTTCTGGGAGACAGAAACTCTCAGCTAGGCTGGCCCGCCATTGAACCCTGGGGATCCGCCTGGTTCTGTCCCCCCAAAACAAGGGTTCCAAGTGCTTTCCACCACGCTTGGCTTCTCACGTGGATTCTTGAGGACCGAGCTCAGGTGCTCGTGCTTGTACAGTAAGCACGTATGGACTGAGCTGTGTCCTCAGTCCCCCTCCCCCACCCCAGTGCAAATTCTAGAGTGAAGTCAACAGGGACCTCTTAACCAGACTGACAGCCATGCCCTCTCTTTTCCAGAAGATACATATGAGCGCACCCTGGTGGTGGATGGAGAGAGTGCAACCATTATCCTCCTGGACATGTGGGAGAATAAGGTATGCAGGGCCCGGAGCTGCCAGGGTGTTCCTTTAGGGCTTGCCTTTCAACAGGCTGCGCGGTGCCAGAGTGACCTTGTCCTACATAGTAGATGTTCCAGACAAGGAGGGCTCATTTCCTTGATTAAAAGCATTTACTTCTGAAGGACGAGACTGTATGGGGAACAGGTCGTCCACAGATGAGCCCCGAAGAACAAACAGATTGCAGTGGTTTGCCCCGAGTTCTATTAAAAGCCACAAGAAGCGTGTTTGTTTTAGGGAACGTTCAGACAAGCCCGGCCACTTATTTTCAGTGATTTGGAGCCACCCCATTCAGTGAAGCCGGCCTTCTCGGTCCTGGAGTCCGACATGGCTTTGGCAGGTTTTGGGCCTCCCGCAAATATGCAAGATCATTGTTTACTGAGAACCTTCCCATTCCTACAAAAAGAGTCTCAATTCTTAATTAGGAGGTTTTTAGGGAGTCAGAAAAGGCTGATTTTTGGCAGGTTAGATTGAGATTGGAAATACTGTTTGTCAAAGTACTTATGTCTTATATCAATAGTAACTGGAAAGAAAGCTTTTTGCTATAAAAACAATACAGACTGCCTTTCTTTGCTTTTCTAGACATCCCATAAGGCCAATGCATTTTGGGGTGTTAGAAGCAGTTCTCTTGTTTTCTCTGACTTGGGATAGACATGCAATTTCTTTGCAAAACGACGCCTCATCTTTTTAGGCTAGCCTGAGCTCATGGACGGTCTTATTTCTTTCTTCAGGGGGAGAATGAATGGCTCCATGACCACTGCATGCAGGTCGGGGACGCCTACCTCATCGTGTACTCGATCACAGACCGCGCGAGCTTTGAGAAGGCGTCCGAGCTGAGGATCCAGCTCCGGAGGGCCCGGCAGACGGAAGACATCCCTATAATTCTGGTTGGCAACAAAAGCGACCTAGTGCGGTGTCGGGAAGTGTCTGTGTCAGGTGAGAGGCTGTGTGATATGGGCTCTGCCCCTGCACGGCACACACTGGCCCACCAGTCGGTTCTCTTCCCCTTCCCCCGCAAGGTGCCTCCGGGGGCTTTAGTGGGTTGCTCTGTGAAGGTTGATGTGTGCTGTCCAAGACTCTCTCGGTCCCCGTCGTTCATGGTAGTCATTTGTGTTCTCTGTATCCTCCGGTCTACCCACTCCCCCTGGCTGTTCTCCCAGAGTTACTTTAGAGAGGAGAGCATCCCCAGGAATCTCCCGACAAAACTGTCAGGGGAGGAAAAGCCACATATGTATGCGAGGAGAGGAATCCGGGGCTAGGAGACTCATAAGAGAGAGTTTCGAAAGAGACAGCCTTATACCCTGCCTGTTGGCGTCCCGTCTGTTCCCCTCCAATCCCACCCCTCCGTTGTAAGCTTCTGTGAGGACGTCGGACTGGTGGGACCACACGTGCTTCTTGGTCCTTAGTTCAAGCGTAGTTCCTATTTGATGAGTAAGCCTCCATATCCTTTTTAGGGCCTTCGAGATCATGTTGGTTCAATGGAGAGTTAGTACATCTGTAAAATAAATAAATAAATAAATAAATAAATAAATAAATAAAAATATGGCATTTTCGGTCCCGGCTCAGTCGAGACAATTTTTCCGACTGGTGGGAACATCTTACTAGGACACGACAGTGTTCACATCTTTTCAAACTAAAAGGTGGTTATGTGGCTGTTATCCACAATGGAGCATTTGAATTGAGAGCGTTAGAAAAGCTTAGATGGTTGGATGTAGCCGTATTATATATATATTTATGAAATCATTTTCACCTCAAAATATCCCATTTAATCACATTTTTTTTAAAAAGAGAGAGAGAGAGAGAGAGAGAGAGAGAGAGAGAGAGAGAGAGAGAAAGCTAAGTAGTAGCGTTAGGATTACAGTTTTTAGTGATGGAAACTGAGCCAGGAGAAAGAGTATAGCCTTGGGCATAAAGCAGAGCTGAGTTTCCTGCCCCTGTCAGCTGTATGAGGTCCTTCATATTTTTAAAAATCCACACGCAGTTTCTTCGTCTACCTGATTAGAGCAATGGTATGTTTTCCAAGATTGTTATGAGCAGTGGAAGTGTTTGGAAAGAGCCTGGGTGTTTGAATGTAGCTAAGCCGTCATAAGCCAAGGCTGCGACTTTTACTGTTGTAATTCACATCATAGACTTGATGGAATTGAACTTTCATACAGCGGGTTTGTGGTGAGCCAGATCTAGCCGGCTTCCTGGGATCCTCTTATGGGCTATTTCCACTCAGATCCCGGGGAGGACGCACCCTGTAGTCCGTCCTTCCGCCTATAATGTAGCCTACTGCCCCGTGCTACCCCTAGGGCAGTTTAAAGAGCTGTCCTCCAGCTCGGAGAGCCCTGCGAGCCCGCTGACTTTCCTCTACCCCTTTCCTCTCTAGAAGGGAGAGCTTGTGCCGTGGTGTTCGACTGCAAATTCATCGAGACCTCTGCGGCCGTGCAGCACAACGTGAAGGAACTGTTCGAGGGCATTGTGCGGCAGGTGCGCCTGCGCAGGGACAGCAAGGAGAAGAACGAGCGGAGGCTGGCCTACCAGAAGAGGCGGGAGAGTATCCCCAGGAAAGCCAGGCGCTTCTGGGGCAAGATTGTGGCCAAAAACAACAAGAACATGGCTTTCAAGCTCAAGTCGAAATCCTGCCATGACCTGTCTGTGCTCTAGGCACCCAGTGTCGTCCTGATGTCCCCTTGATGGACATCGTTGAAGGCTTTTGGGACCAGTGATCTATATTAGATTGGATACAAAAGCATTGTTAGACGCGGCTTCCCCTATTGCCGATGGGAACCAACAGGTTAGCCTCGTGGACAACCAGGTGCACGGGCAATGAAAGATCTTTGTCAAGAGTCAGTATTTATTCGTAGGAAAAGCTTGACCTGCTCCGTGGACGCCTCAGACTCATTTAAGGGCATGCTTGGGGTTCACATGAGTTTTTCTCTCCTTTGGACAGTAGAATATTGAAGCTTATGAAGAATCCCCAGGACAGGAGTATTTCCTCATTGAAGTTTTGCTCAGTGTTGTTCTATGTGAATCTGAGGTCCTTGCATCATAGAGAGATGTAGGGAAATGGTGGGAGTTTATTGGAAGGAGAAGGGTTCTCTGTATACTTATATCCCTGGAACTACAGCCGTAGAACTGGCCTCATCACGTTGTAACTATTACTGCTCCAGTGAAGAGAATTGGTAGAATTTGCTGGAAACTGAGGCTTACTAACCGTTTTTGTTTAAAGACCACAAGAGATTTGTAGATTTAGGAGCTGATATGTGTACCACTTATAGGCTCAAAAAATTGTTTAAAAATTGTCTACTTATGTGTCTTAGAAGCGTTTATTTTGAGGAAACTATTTTTTTTTTTGCCAAATTCGACTTAGTCAAATCATCTTTTATGTCTTGCTGATTTTGAAATCATGAAGCTATCATAAAATATTTTTTAAAAAACTCAACTATATTGATAACCTGGAGTGCAAAATTTTAAATATAACCAGAAGCTTGTTTTTTTCCCCCCAAAACATAAAAATGCCCCACCCTTTGGGTTGCTCCTTGTATGCCACAGCTGAATTATATTTATTATTATTTTGCAAATAACCATTTTAACATTTGATAAAGTATATTTATGAGCATATTTCTTATTGAGAAAAATGTCTGTTTTATTACCTTTTTATATTTTTCAAAATATGCAAGTTTTTACCTATATGTCTTATAATAAAATAAATAAAATCTTTGTAAAGGAAAGCATCCTGTTTTCCTCCCCACATAAGACAAGCATGGGTATTTTCCTCTGGCTTTTAGAACAAGCCGTATTCCTAAGGGACAGCCGGTTTCTCTGGTCATTGGCTAAGTCCTCAGCTATTTTTTATTTTTTAAGAATCCCAAGTTCTCTCCTTTGGGATCATGGTTCATAGAAAGGAAGAGTTATTTCTGGCTGACTGAGTTGGGGAGGATTTGGGGTCACATAAAGCTGAGCTGGAGTCAAAGCCGATTGTCCTTCTACTTAGGTCTGGGAAATTCCTGACTGAACAGATGGGCCTCGCTTTCTCCCTCGAAGGCTCATGGACTCAGGCTTCACTAAAGCATTAGGGGGGGTTTAAAAGTGTGTGTGTGTGTGTGTGTGTGTGTGTGTGTGTGTGTGTTTTGAGGGCAGTGGTGATTAGTGATTTTCAGCCTAAGATCTAGCCAGGCAAAGCTTAAACCAAATTGCCCTCTCTGCCACTAATACGGCTTGCACGGCTCCGGGCAGTTCTGCAAGGGCGGTGTGTTGTTCCTGTTGGAATAGAAGCCCCTCGCGGTCCTCCTTTGCTCTCTTCTGGCTCCTCCTACACACTCCTTCCCTCCCAACCCACTGTCGTTCTGAGGTTGTAGACACCCTGATCGTGACACTCATGACAAAGTCTCCTAAGCGGTCTCACGCGTCTGTCGTTTTCAAACGTGGCTGCCCTGTTTTGTTTGGCCCCTTTTTACCAAGTGGAGGGCAAAGGTTCCCTTCTGTGTACTTTCTGTCTTTGGATTGCTTGAGGAAATTGCAGAGGAAGTGAACAGGAGAGAGTCAGGCTGCATGGATCTGGAACGGACTTTGGTTCTACCTTCACTTGAGCCGCCGTGTGTGTCGGGATCGATGAATAACAAGCGTTTCTAGCTTTCTCATCTGTGAAATGGGTTTGCTCTCAATCCCTTCCTTCTGAGGCAGTTGTGAAAGTGACATCTGTTTATGTTGTGCAGTGGGGAGCTTGGGAAATGTTGGTTTCTACTGCTTGGTCCTGCATATCTTCCTTCTGTGAAGCTTAGAACTAACTGGCTTTGGGAGTCTGTTTTACCAAGTTCAAATGGAAACTCCTTCAAGTCAGAGACTACTGTGCCTTTCCCCTCAACACTCCTGCTTTTCAGTGTAGCACCTTACACAGATTTGGACTTTTATGGTGTTTCCTCTTGAATTTCACAGGTCTTTGGTGACCCCGTGAGGGAGACAGAATTCTTTATATCACACGCACACACATACAACATACATTGTCTGGTATACATACTGTGAACACACAAGTATACAAATTACAAACAGCGCACACATATACATTTTGACATTAATTTTCTGTTTTAAAACTCAACTTTCCTTTAAACTCTTTCAGACAGCTCCCTCCTCCCCTCTATGGCTAACAGAAGACAGATTTCCTAGCGCAGAGACTTGGTCAGTGTTGTTGCCAGGGCTCACAGCTTGGCCCGGGATGTAGATCACGAGACTACACTGCAAATCCAGAGAGCTTTTGCTTAAGAGCTATAGCTCTAGTCAGACAGACCTGAATTTGGATGCACTAGATACCACTGAGAGTGACACTTTTCTCTCCCAGCCGCATTTCCTCATCTGTAATGTCAGAAGAACTAAATGCCTTGGGGGATTGGATGAGACCCGTGCTATACCACCGGGGAGAGCTGTGACCCCTCCCACTCCATTGTGTACAGGCCCCTCCTCTCACTCAAGCTTATCACACACCCAGACACTGCTCGCTGCTGGGAACGCAGTGATGACTAATAAGATACTGTGCCTGTCCTTGGAAAGCTCATGAGCAGTAAATCTGACTGTCCCCAATGAACAAAGACGGCATCGTTGGAAAGAGGGGAAAAAAAAACAAACCCTCATTTGACCATATTTATAGAACAAAGAGTGGGGCAAAGCATCTGACCTTCAAGGAGCTTATGCTATGGTCCATAATGGTGGGGAGTGGGCAGGATGGTGACTGCAGACAAGAACCTGGTGTGTGCTGTGGAAGACAGTAGCTGCTGTGTGAAATGTGAGTGAGGGAGAGGAGAGGGGGACAGAGAGACAGAGACACAGACAAACGGATACCCAGAGACAGAGACACAGACATACAGATACCCGGAGACAGAGACACAGACATACAGATACCCAGAGACAGAGACACAGACATACAGATACACAGAGACAGAGACACAGACATACAGATACACAGAGACAGAGACACAGACATACAGACACACAGAGACAGAGACACAGACATACAGATACACAGAGACAGAGACACAGACATACAGACACACAGAGACATAGGCATACAGATACACAGAGGCAGAGACATAACATACACAGAGACAGAGACACAGACATGCAGATACACAGAGACAGAGACACAGACATACAGATACACAGAGACAGAGACACAGACATACAGATACACAGAGACAGAGACACAGACATACAGACACACAGAGACATAGGCATACAGATACACAGAGGCAGAGACATAACATACCCAGAGACAGAGACACAGACATACAGATACATAGAGACTCAGATACACAGATACACAGAGACAGAGCTAGATAGACGCGGACATGGTTGATATATGAGAGTGATCTTGGTACAAAGGAGACTTACAGAGAAGGTGACCGTGCAGAGGTTGGGACAATGAAGTTCCACTTGGAAGACTTCTTGGGGCCACCAAAGCTGGAGAGCTCCGGAAGGGTTCTCCCCTAAGACGTCACAGGAACTGCGTCTCAAATGACAGTGATCCACGTTCTTGCATCTAAAGCTGCAATAGCACCGATTTCTGGTGTCTTAGCCACTAAGCTTACGCGAATCTCAGCAGTGCTAGAAAACTCAGCACCATGGGTCGTTGAGAACAAGGGGTCTTAGATGACTGAGCCCCACTCCACTCGTCTGGAAGATGTGGGTAATGCCTCTCAACTCCCAAGAATGTCATGAGGCCTGAATGTCTTGTTTACTTATTAATTCTTCTTTCAAGAGGTGGGTGCTAAGTTTCAAACCTAGGACAAGGGGTTGAGGTGCAAGTTTAACACATCTAAGTAGACCTGGCCTCCAGGTTCTCCCAGCATCCTTCTGTCCCTACCTGTTACAAAGTATGGCTGTCACACCCCACCCTCTACCCTGGACTCTGCAGCCCAGGCTCTTCCCTGGATAATCCAGACGTTTTGCTTACCTGACCCTTTTGTACCTTTGGCCTCCTGGCTACTGTACCTGGTTCCCTCTCCTCTCCCCACATGGCCCAGCTCAGTCTGGTTATGCCCACTCTAGACTTCCCCAGATAGCCCTGTTTCTGACTCTGGCTAGGCTCGCCCTTCTATCTACAATAAATGTTCTCCTCCACCATGCCCGGGAGCAGTCATGTCCTTTTCTCCTCTCTCTCTCTCTCTCTCTCTCTCTCTCTCTCTCTCTCTCCTTCCTCCTTCCCTTTCTCTCTCTTTCTTTCTCTCTCCTTCCTTCCTTCCTTCCTTCCTTCCTTCCTTCCTTCCTTCCTTCCTTCCTTCCTTTCTCTCTTTCTCTCTTTCTCTCTTTCTTCATTCAGTGGGCGAAGGACTTAACCAGACGGATAAGCTAGGGACAAGTTGCAAGGTATGTTGAGTTTCAGCCTGGAAAGTGCTGACTTGGTTCAGGAAGCAATCCAAATGACTAATATTCCCAGACAGGGTGTGCCCCTGATGCTACTTCAGGATGTCTCAGGGATCGAGGAAACTGGCTAGAACCGGAAGGAGAGATCCACCTCAGGTGAGCAGCGGCTCTGGACTGGAGGGATGAGTGAGGCAGTTTCTGCAGAGTCCTTCAAGTGCCGACGAGGCTCTCGTAGGATGTGTAGGCATGTTAGAGAGGACGCTTGGAGTTCATATGCATAGCAGCGTAGATTATTTCCATGTGGAGGACTAGCGAAGTAGTGAGGCCTGGTCCCCACAATGCCACATGTCAGGACTGAAAGGCTTAGGCTGAGACACAGAAGCTGCGTGGGGTGAACCAGATGTGTATCAGGCAAGGGCCTACTGATATGACCTCCCTGGAGTAAGGCTGTGGGTTACAGGCGTAACTAGAGGACAACTCCAGAGATCAGGGACCCCCTAAACCTTCAGTGATTGGCTGGTGCAATCCACAAGGAGGTGAAGAAGTCTGTGCAGGGCCCCTGGCGGGTGCTATGGGAAACGAGATGTACCGGAAGCAAAGACAAAGTTTTAAGTACTGTGTGCTCTCCTGTTGGAGAACAGAATACAGAATAGCTTCACGCATCAATGAGCCAACCAGACTCTTACCTTACTTCACATTTCAGTATTTATGTTCCCCAAAACGGAGAGGCTATCAGTAGCTTAATAGTTCAGAACACACCCAAGGGCACTGAGCCTCCAAGAGGGACATCCCCATTCTGAAGCTTCACCCGGGCCATTGTCAGTTAGGTTTACCGAGGCAGTGGGCACGGAAGTACGTAAGCGAACCCCAAGGCGTCCCTGCATCTCCTCCTCCATCATGAGCTTAACCTCTGGATTTACCATTAGGCGATAAGAAAAATCACAAGGTGTGAGAGATCCCGAGGGGTGGTCCCGTGAGCATCAGCCAGAGGCCCCGTGTGTGGCTTTCAGATGATGGTTTGGTATCCTTTTGGGGACATGAGCATCCAAATTCACATGTGTGAAGATCGGAACACGGGGATGGGGTCGGGGTAAGGAGTCTTTCAGCTTAAGCCATCAGCTTTAATTTGGCTTAAAAAATAAAACCACAATCAGACATATTTGGAAGTAGTCATTTCTTTCTCTGTAAACACTAGACCAGCCAAAGCAATGAGGTGGGAGTGGAAATCCTATTAAAAAAAAAAGTCCAAAGGCAAAGTGCCTTCTGTGATTCATCTATTTGATTACAAGATGGAACGGGTGGCCCGCCACAGTGTGTTTCAATATTTGGAAACAGCTTGTGAGGATCTTGGATTTGAGGAGGAAGGATTGGGAAAATGGAGTCCTCGGCTGGGTTGGAAAAATAAGAATAAGTGAAACCAGGGCCTCCAGATGTCTTTTGGGTAAGAACTGCAAACATCCAAGAATAGAGAGTCAAGAGGCAGGCGGCCGGCCCCCCGGCCCCGGCCCCGCTGCCCTGGCATGGGGCGCTCTGCACGGCATATGCTAGCTGTCATGTGTGAATTATCTGAGGCCCTGCCAGCAGACTTTGTTGATGAGGATGGGAGTGGCTAATGTTTATTTCGGGCTCTGTCACATGGCAGCACATGGAGATCTCTTGACTCCAAAGGATGATTCACGCTTAGAGGTTGAGAGGACCTTGGCTGTGGGTCCGCTGCTCCTTTTCACACGGAGAACTAGCCTGAGTTCCACGCCGAGGGGTACTCGCTCCAGATAACTCAGTGGCCGCGCTGGCTTGGAACCCTGAGCTATAGGTCTCAGATCATTGCTCAGTCGATAAGAAGACACCGCCATGTCGCCTGGGTGTCCACACGGCAGGCGGATGCGCGCTTTGGTCACATTCTTACATATATGACGTTCTCTAGACCAGTCTTCTTAGCACATGTCTAACAAAACTCCCTTGTCCCAGGCTTCTGCCAGGTGAAAGGATTGGGTCAGAGGTGTTGAGAAGGGGTTTATGTTTTATATCCAGAGAACACTGTCTCAGAGTAGGAAGTCTTAGATACTGGCCCTAGTTTTACTATTTTTTTCTTTTTTTTAAATTAGGTATTTTCTTTATTTCATTTCAAATGTTATCCCCCCTTTCCTGGTTTCCCCTCCGAAAACACCCTATCCCCCCCCACTCCCCGGCTCCCTGCTCACCCACACACCCACCCACCCACTCCTGGGGCTTCCTAGTCTTGGCATTCCCTTATACTGGGGCATCAAACCTTTACAGGACCAAGGACCTCTCCTCCCTTTGATGCCCAACAAGGCCATCCTCTGCTACATATGCAGCTGGAGCCATGGGTCCTCCATGTGTACTCTTGGGTTGGTGGTTTAGTCCCTGGGAACTCTGGGGGTCCTGGGTGGTTCATATTGTTGTTTCTCCTATGGGGCTGCAAGCTCCTGGGGCTTCATCCCATATCCGGTCGCCAAACCCAGACACTATTGTGGATGCCAACAAGTGCTTGCCGACAGGAGGCTGGTATAGCTGTCTCCTGAGAGGCTCTGCCAGTGCCTGACAAATACAGAGGGGGATGCTCTCAGCCAACCACTGGACTGAGCACAAGGTTCCCAGTGGAGGAGCTAAACAAAGGACTGAAGGTTTTGCTAACTATTAATGGACTCTTAAACCCTTCCAGCACAAAAGAACAATGCAGACTCCAGAGGGTTTTTAAGATGACAGACGGGGATCAGGGATAAAAAGTGGGTAGCTCTGTCCCTACAGGATCATTAGTGTGCTGTGTGCATGAGCTGGCCCAGAGCTTGCCTGCCCTTCCAGTACTTTGACGGTGTTTAAGGGAGAGTTCCAGGCTTCTCAGTCGCATGGGGGAGGCCCTGGGGTCTGTGGTTCTCTTGATGGTCACCTTCAGCTTGCGTAGCACTGGCCGGCGTAGAGACCAACACTTTTCTGGTTTTTTGTTTTTGTTTTGTTTTGTTTTTGCTTACATTACACCGGCCTTGTTCACTGTTCCTCAGAATACTTAAAGTCAAGTCAGAAACATTAGCTGTTGGGACAGCGCCAGTGCCATCTCTTCTGGCAGCTGAGGGAGGGAACTCTTAATTTGATTTCCTTTGTTATGCCTTTGAGAGCCTCTGTACAGACTGCCAATTAGCACTCTATTTTTGGCAATGCAGATCAAGGTCTTTGACTGATTAAAAACCCCAGTTTGAGGGTGAACTGGTTCGTTCCCCTGCGTTTGAGGAGAACACGGCTCCATCCCATAGACAAATGGGTCCTGGGGCTTCGAAGGTGTTTCTGGTCAGAACTGTGAGTAAGGCAAGATGTTTGCCACAACAAGGCAGAGGCAGGCTGGCTGACTGACATGGTCAGGTGAGGTAGCAAAAAGGGGGAGGATGCGGAAATGCAGCTGCCTCCTGGCTGTAAGCAATACCTTTGGCTTTTCTTGTTTTCTTTTCATGTGTGCATGCGTGCATGTGTGCATGTGTGCATGCGCGCACGTGTCCACATGTTTTGATATGAAGTATCTTCCTTAATCATTCTCCACCCTCTTTTGAGACAGTGTCTCACACTGAACCGAAGCTACACTAGCCGGCCAGTGATACCTGGGATCCTCCTGCTTCTGCCTACACCACAAGCTGAGGTTGCCGACATGCCCTTTCTTAGAAAGTATGGCTGCTAGAGATCCAAACAAAGGCCTTCGTGGGTTTTGGACAAGCACTTCACTGACTGAACCATCTGCCTAGCCTGTTTTAGCTTTCTTCAGCCAGATTCTTACATCTTAATGAAGAGATTAAGTACATACATTAAATAAGTTCTCTATTCTTTATATTTCTGTTCTCTGGATTTCTCAGAGAACACACTCTTTGGCCACAAGAGTGGTCCCTCCGCAACTGAGAACGGGTTGAAACATTTGAAAGGCCTTTAGGAAGTCCTGAGGTGGTGAGGTGGCTTGCGCTCCGCAAGGGAACAAGATGGCGGCCTGCCATGTTGCAGGCCAGCGGCCTCCACCTCCTCGAGGCATGAACTGGGCAATATTGACAAGGGCCTCTTGTCTATAATCTTGTGCCTAAGCTTCTAAACTTCCAAGAGAGGGTTAGCCTTAACCCCTGCCTCCCCGGGGAGTACCTCATAGGTACCCGAAGTGTTGGGAAGTGAGTGCCAGGCCTTACACATGCTGACAGGTCCCGCCCACTGAGCCACACCTCAGCTCTGCTCTTGGTTGCTTGTGGTGGAAGCAGAAGCCTTTCCCTCTGTGGTTCTTGTGTTTTCCTTTTGTTTCCACACATCACAGAGGCCGCCATCTTCCTGTCGTGACTAGCCCATTGGCCTTTTCTCAAGCACAAGGCTTATTCTTCCGAGCTCAGGTTCCCAGGTGCAGTGTCACACATCAGACTTTCCGAGAGTGTGCTCTCCAGGCCATTCACTCTCAGTTCACGCCAATTTCAACGATAGAGGAGTCTATGGTCAAATATGTACTGGGTTTGAGCCCAGGGTCCAGTGCATGCGTGGCAACCATGTTGCCACCGACTTGTAGTAAAATGGAACTCAATGGTTTAACAAATAAGAGTGCTTATAGCTGGGATGGATACATAGAAGTTGGGGAGCAGAAGGAACGGGAGGAAAGAGAGCAGGGGATGGATTTGATCAATGTACGCCGTGTGCTTGTATAATGCTCTCTAACAAACAGTAGCAAATACATTACGGATGTGCCTGAGGTGACACTCACTGCTTTAAGAGCTCGGTTCTTCTGCCTTAGGTATGTTCAGGGTCGTGCAGTCACCACATCATCCATATCCAGGTTTCTCCTATCCAGCCTGTACTTGGACTGGAATGCCATCTGCAGCCTGAGAAAGCTTCATCCCACTTCTGGTCTCTCCGAGTTTTCCTGCTTCAGGCAGCTCACCCAAGTGGGTAGCTAGCTGCCTGCTCGCCCTCTGCTTCCTTTTTACTTTGATTTTGAGAGGGTCTAGCCACGCAGTTCAGGCTTTCCTTAAACCCCTTCCCTCCTCCCTTAGCCTCCGAATGCTGGGATAACATGTGCAGCACCACACCTGGCTCGCACATAATTCCTTTCGTATAATGTCTTTAAGATTCTTCCAGGCTGGGGCATGCATCAGATCTCTTCCTGCTCCTTCCTCTTGATCCCTTTATTTTGTTTATTTGTTTATTTTGGCTATTGTAATTAAATTACCCATTTCTTTCTTCCTGTTTCTTCTTCCAAACTCTCCCCTATGCTCTTCCCCATAGTCCTTCAAATTTATGGTAAGTTTTCATTGCTTGTTATCACATGCATGTATGCATTTGTTTATACATACATTCGCCTAAATATAACCTGTTTGGTCCATATAGTGTTACTTGCATGTGTGCTGCCAGGGCTGAGCTTTTTTGGCAGTGAGTGATTATTGGTGTGCTCTCACCTGGGGAGGACCACCTCTCTTGATTCCAGCTTTCCTCAGTTTCCTGTTGGTCTTTGTGTAGGGTTGAGGCCTTGTGTGGTTTTTTTCCCCATCCAGTTTGGCATGCTCACTGGTGTCATCTCTGTTCAGCTCACATTTGGGCAGTCACGGTGGTGAGACTTTACAGTTATAACTGCTGATGTTACTAGAAGACACAATCTCACAGGCTCTTACAGTCTTTCCTTCCCTTTCTTCAGCAGCGTTCCCTGGGCCGTAAGTGGGGAGTATTTTGTAGATGTATACATCGAGACTGGGCTCAGCAATGATGTATTTTCATTGGTTGACATTTCTGTCTGTTGCAAAAAGAAGTTTCCTTGATAAGGGGTGAAGACTACATTTATGTGTGAATATGAGGACAAATGTTTATTGATTGTTGTTAGGGATTCTGCTGCTTTAGTAAATAAGTGGTTGTAGATTCTCCTCCAATAGCCATAATGTCACTAGCACTAATTAGTTAGCTAGGTTTTCAGTACCAGGCATGCAGTTCCTCTTGTTGGTTGGCCTTGAGTCCAGTTATAGAGGTGTTGGTTGTCATCAAGGTATGTGTGCCCCTATCACACCCCTAGGGCTATCATGCCCTGCTGGTTGTTGATGTGGTTTATAGGTCTGTTGGCTCTCTCCTTTGGAAGCTTGCATGGTGCCTTCTAGTAGCATGAAAGCTAGTCCTCAGGGAGGGGGCATTGAGGTCAGCTCAGGCTGAAGTGCATGGTGTCTTCACCAGTAGGGACTTACCTCCCACATCTGGAGTGTAACCAAGGGTAATAGCAACAAGATATATGTGTCTTGGGACTTTCCTAACCAGCCTTGGGCAACGGCTCAAAAGAGGGCTTCTCATGTCTGGTACTGGGGTTTTTGTTAGGTGATCTTTTGCTCTTGGAAGGAGCACTGTCAGTCCAGATGATCTCTCTCTCTCTCTCTCTCTCTCTCTCTCTCTCTCTCTCTCTCTCTCTCTCTCTCTCTCTGTTTATACACTATACTTTGTCTCTTCTCTGGTAATGGATTCTTGGGTGGCTTCCTGTTTGGGGCTATTATGAATAGTATGCTGAGAACATGGGTGTAAAATATCTTCTGTGATCCCACTTTCAATTCCTGTTTATTTTTTATTTTGTGGTATTGGTGGTTGAACCCAGAGTCTCGGCGTGCTAGACAAGTTCTCCACCACTGAGCAATCCCCTAGGCCTCGAGCATCAATTCTTTTGAGCATATACCAAAAAATAGTAACTGTTTTTTAAGTTTTTGAGGAACTAGCCTCTGCTTTCCTTAGTGGCTGTAATGTCTCATTTCCTCACCAACAC
Organism: Apodemus agrarius; assembly: GCA_964023405.1. Lineage (NCBI taxonomy): Eukaryota > Metazoa > Chordata > Mammalia > Rodentia > Muridae > Apodemus > Apodemus agrarius. The sequence goes on along the minus strand of OZ030009.1, from coordinate 141,023,946 downwards.
TTCTAGTTTCTGCTTACAGTATTCAATGACCATTTCTACAGACGGTGAAGTGGTATCTCGCTGTGGTTGTTTTTCTTTTTTATTGAAATTTTTATATCGTATATTTTGATCATATTCTTTTCCCTCCTCCAACCCTCCCGTGTCCTCCTTACCTCTCTTTTCATCCAATTTCATGTTAGCTCCTTGCCCTTCTCAAAACAAAACAAACAAACAAAAAAATCGAAACAAAGAAACAGCCAGTAAGACAAAGAGATACCAAAACAATACAATAGCACATTAAAACAAACAAAAACAAAACAAAAAGTCTCAAAAGCAAGGGTTCTGCGCATGGGGCCTGTCCTGGAGTGTGGTTGATACACTCGGTGATATCCCATTGAAGAAAGTGGATTCTCTCTTTCCCAGCAGGTGTGAACTGCAAATGGCTTCTTGGTTAGGGCTGGGACTTTGTGTCCCCTTCCCCTTCTCAGTGCTGGGACTGTGTCTGGTTTGAACTTACGCCGGCCTTGTGCATGTTGTCATGGTCTCTGTGAGTTCACATGTGGACCAGCCCTGTTATGACGGGACGATGCTATTTCTTTGAAGTCATACGACATTCTGGCTATCGGGATCTCCCCGCCACCTCATCCACGTGGATCCCCGAGCCTTGAGGGGAAGGCATTGATGGAGACATTCCGTTTATAGCCGAGTGATCCAAGCCAATTACTCTTTGCACATTGTCGAGTTGTGAGGGTTGTTCTGTGTCAATTCCCATCTTCTACAAGATTAAGCTTTCTTTGTCAATGGGTAGAGCAATATGTCATCAGGAGTCATTTTATTGCTGTTTCTTTGGCAGAAAAATAAAAATATGTTTTCCGTAGGATCATGACCTATCTAATCTCAGGCTCTTAACAACCTTAACAGTGTTAGGTATGGATTCCTTCTCACGGAGTGGGCCTTAAGTCCAACCAGAATGCCCTTGGTTACTCCCATAGTATTTATTCCTCAGTTGCATCAGTATATCTTGAGGCAGGTCACTTGTAAGACTCGGGGTTTGTAGCTGGGTGATACTGATGATAACTTATCTCCTTGGTTGCATATAAAGTACCCCCCAGCACCCTGAACACTAGTCCGTAGTGGTGACGTTTCTAGCTGGTTACCAGCTCAGTTTTCCCATGTTAATGGTGTAAATTGTGTCTTCAGCAGTAGGGCCTTACCATCAGGTTATGGAGAATAGTGAATGATTTGGGGAACAGCCTGGATGTTTGCGGGATCTTTGGGATCCCTTTGGCCAGAAGCTCAAAAAGGGTGAAACCCATTCCTGTCACTGGAGGTTTTATTTGGTGGCATAAAATGTCTAACTGGGGCACTGTGTTCCCTATTATTTGGTGACTCCATTCAGATTTCCTCTTCCTCTCTCTCTCTCTCTCTCTCTCTCTCTCTCTCTCTCTCTGTGTGTGTGTGTTGAGTTTTTGTCTTTTACTTTCTATTGTAATGCTAACTGTAGGCCCCCAAATCCTGGAGTCTGTATGCAGCCTCTGGGACCCTGCCCCAAGGTAATTCTGATCGGCGAGTAACGATGCTGACAGCCCAGAGCTTGGCAGAAGAGACAGATGGGGTTGAGGTTTCTCAGGCTCGGGCGAGAGAGGAGCGTGAGGAGGGAGCAGGCAGGAGGGAGCTGCTGTGGAAGAGGAGAGCGTGCAGGAGAGGAGAAAGGAGAGCCTCCATGGGGTATCTGAGCCGCAAAAAACATGGCCGTGCAGGCTGGCCAATTGGAGCGAAGAGCGGCCCAGATGAAACATTGTAAGTAAGAACTTGGAACATCAGCGGGAAGGTAGACCCTAACAACATGGAGGGTAGGTAGGCAGCCGCCCAGCTGTTGTGCTGCCTAAGGCATATTGAAAATAGAAAGGCTGTGTGTGTCTTTTACCCAGGAATGTAAATGGTCTAAGGTGGGGAAGAAGCCTGTCGCCAGGATTTTAAATAGTCTACTACTACTATTACTACTACTACCACCACTATTACACAATACACACCTATGTATGTATGTATGTATGTATGTATGTATGTTGTATGTTGTATGTAGTGTTAGTTGCTCATTCCCGTCATTCCTGTATGCCTGTCTTTACCCTGCCTCCCATCCCTCTCCATTTAATTCTCTTGTTCTACTCCCGTCTTTATGTCTTTATAACAGCATCTCCTATTCCTCATCCTTGGAAGATCTCCTCCTCCCCCTGGCCCCTTATCAGAACCTCTGTGGTTATTCACACATATCTAAAGCTTAAGCTAACATCCACATATAAAAATATAATATTTATATTTTGGCTCTGGCTCACCTTACTCAGGATGATAGTTTCTAGCTCCATCCATTTACCCGCCAATTTCAGATTTTTTTTTTTTTTTTGAGCAGAGTTTCTCTGTGTAGCCCTGCTTGTCCTCTAACTCACTCTGTAGACCAGGCTGGCTTCCAACTCACAGAGATCCGCCTACCTCTGCTTCCCGAGTGCTGGGATTAAAGGCGTGCGCCACCATCCAGCTCAGAAATTCATATTTCATAACATCTGGAAAATATTCTACTGTGCAAATGTAGCATATTTCCATTCTCCATCCATCAGCTGATGGATGTTTCCAACTCCTGGCTATTATGAATAGAGCAGCAATGAAGGTGGCCGAGAGAGTATCTCTATAAAAGATATGTCATCCTTTGTGTAAACCCCAAGAGGGGAATAGCTGAATATTGTGGTAGATTGATTTTCAGCTTTTTGAGGATTCACCACACTGATGTCCACAGAGCATGGTGCAGAACTCACAATGCACGGGTACAGACCTCATAGCACACGGGTACAGAGCTCTCCTAGTTCATGCATGCAGAGCTCACAGTGCGTGGGTATACAAATCACCATGTGATGTAAAAAGTCCGTAGAGGCCTGGATAAACTTTTAAGTTCCTTGTTACAAACTCATGGTGCTCCCGAATACAGCACAAAGTTCCTAGGCCGGAGCGTAGTGTGCACTGTGTAGATGTCAGAGTCATCTAGAAGAGGTGAATGCACAGGTGCAGACATCATACTGTAGGGTGTAAAAGCCAGGGAGTGCATGTACAGAGTTCACGGTAGCCATCTAACAACGGGGATGCACTGTGTCCTTGTCAGTGCTCCTCTGCAGAGCACACAGGCATGTATGACATGGTGCCCTTGCACACATCTCACAGGGTCCCATGGAGGCATCATGGTGCCACCTCATCGTCATCTGTTAGGGAACAGGACAGAGCGACCATGTCGACACCTGTGTGCATGGCACAGTGTACCTTTACAAAGCACACAATAGGCACCTAGACACCAGAGTGCCCTGTGTTTACGTCACAGTGTACCTGCACTGAGCTGCAGTGCTGTCTCTGGACATCGGTGTCCTTATGTCACAGTGTCTATCTTGACGTTACAGTGACCCTCCTTCCCATCACAATGGCCTTGCCCAGGACTCACGGCATCTCATTTTGATCTCACATCGCTCAGGAGTCACGTCTCAGGGCACCTGGACGAAGCACCCAGTACCATCTGGAGAACACGGTGCCTCGCGTTCATGTCACCGTGAGGCTTTACAGAGCATCATAGAGCCTTGTGTCCATGTCACAGTGCACCTGCACAGAGCATACTGTACCCTGTGTAACCACCACTGTGCCCTGTGTCCATGTCACAGTGCACCTGCACAGAGCATACTGTACCCTGTGTAACCACCACCATGCCCTGTGTCCATGTCACAGTGCACCTGCACAGAGCATACTGTACCCTGTGTAACCACCACCGTGCCCTGTGTCATGTCACAGTGCATCTGCACAGAGCTCACAGCCTCCTATAGAGTCCCGCCTACACATCGTGGTGAGCTAAATTCATGTCACCGTGTGTCTGTAGGGATCTCCCAGTACCCCATTTAGACATCACAATGTTCCTGTCATAGTACTCCTGTGTTGAGCCCAGCATACCCTGTCTGTATATCACAGTGCCCTGTGCCCTGGCTGGAAAGCACAGGCCATGTCTCATGTCACAGTGCATTTGCACTGAGCTCACAGCCTCCAGCCTGTATTCCCAGTGCCCTCCGTTCATGTCACGACATACCTGTTCAGAGCCCACACACACAGATAGTAGTGTGCTGGTGTATATCTCATAGTGCCTTGCACAGGGCTCAAGTGAGATGTGCTGAGGTCAGAGCAAACTTTATAGAGCACATAGTGACCTGGACAGAATCATTAGGACCCATAAAGCACAATGCCCTTCAGAGACCTCAAAATGCCGCTTCATCCTTATAGTACACCTGCAGTGAGCTGATAGTGCTGGGTACAGAGTTCATAGTCCACCTCTGACAACTTTATAGTGCCTCCTTTCAACTCATACACACCCACATGATGCCCACAGTACACTTCTATACAACTTATAGTTCCTGTTACACAGTTCACAGTGCTTTCAATGTATGTGTGTGTGTGTGTGTGTGTGTGTGTGTGTGTATGTATGTATGTATGTATGTAGTGCCCTATATACAACCCATAATGCAGTTCCACTGAGTGACATGTGTCATGTTCAAACTACACATACATGTGGTCCCTAGTCAGGTACATAGCACATAGAGATCATGTATTCTATACAGCGCTCATAGCTTCCTGTATAGAATTCACAGCACACTTTGACTGAGCTCATAATACCCTGGGGTGAGGATTACTCCATCACGGGGCTTGTAGTGCACTTGGATATAGTTTGTAATGCCATGTCCAACTCACAGTGCTCTGCTTAGAAACCACAGAGCCCTGTACTGCATCACAGTGAGCCTGTGTAGAGTTCCTGGTACTCTGTACAGTTCTGGCGCTCATCGTTATTGCTCATGGTGGTTTGGAATAGAACTCATAATGGCTGGACTGAGCCAATAATGCCCTATACCGAGCTCATAATGAAATTCCAGAGCTCATAGAGAGCTGTGTAGAACTCACAGTGCATGTGAGTGTATACACACACACAGACACACACAGACACATGTGTGTCTGTGTGTATATGAGTGTATGTGTGTATGTGTATATGAGTGTATGTATGTCTGTGTGTCTGTGTGTCTGTGTGTATGTGTATATGTGTGTATGTATGTATGTATGTATGTATGTGTGTCTGTGTGTATGTGTGTGAAGTACATAGATTGTAATGCATCAGAATAGAGCTCACATTGCTGTGAAGGATTTGTAGTTCCCTGAATCCAACTCTTGGGTGTGCTGTATGCAGCGCCGCACACATACGCATACCCACAGTCTGCCTTACGGGTCGCCATGCCCGCCATGGGGCTCAGTATCTTGTGTAGTTGCAGCAGACACCACATGACTCAGGATTGTGCTAGCATCGCCCTTTCCAGAACCTGCCCCGATACTGAGTAGAGGTCAGGATTCGCCTGCGGAGAGCCTGAATTTGTTTTATATATGCTGTGAGTCCAATCTCAGCTTTGTGCACATGAGAAACGGTTTCTTGTAGCAACTAGAATTTGCTTGGTCTCAAGCATAGAAACTGATATAGGTTAGCTTAGGGAAAAGGGGGAATGGGGGAGAACACGCGTAGTTCAAAGAGCTAAAGTGAGGGGGGTACTTGAGCCCCTGGTGTAGAGGACCTGCGAAGACTTGCGAAAGCTGAAAACAGGAATCATGGGTGGCTTCTGCGGAGCTGAATCCCGAGACAGTCAGCTCTCGAGGGTGTTGGTGAATGTGTGTTGTTGATATCAAGGCCATGTCAAGGACCCCAGCGTCTCAGACCCATAGGAGGGGCAAGGCCTTCCCCAAATCAGGCTCCGAGGAATGAGAGGCCTTCGCCCAGTCTAGTAAGAGTGTAGATAGTGTCGGAAAGGATCAGCCACAGCTGTGGGTGACCGCAGCCCCAGTCGCCTCCTTACACTCTCTACAAAGGTCAGGAACCCGCGTCTGCCCTCAGTTGTATGCAGCAAAGGGCTGGGTCTCTAGGCCGTTGTCTATGACGCTTCCATCATAGCGTGTGACCTACGTGATGCCAGCACTTTTGTATGTGTGGCTGTGGTTTGTTTATCCCAGTTTCCCCCAGCCGGGTCAATCCCAAAGCCATGCAGGGCGCCGCACAGCTCCCATGCGTGTGGTCCCGTACAAGTGGCCCTAGGTGGACTGTGTGTGAGTGCTCAGGCAGTTTTGTCATCACTGGTCTCAGCAAACAGGACCACGTGAAACGCAAGGCTGGGAGAGGGAAGGGCAGCCATGGGAAAGGAGTCAAAGGGAAAACGCCAAATCAAAGGCAGTACGGCGGGCTGAACAGCAGGCACCGGCGGCTCGCTCGCTACTCCCACCACTGGACATTTCTCCTTTTTCTCTTTTCCTCTTCCCACTTCTCATTTCTGAAAACTTTTTTTTTTTTTTTTTTTTTTTTTTTTTGGAGAGAACGATGCCGCAGTGATTGACAGGTGGCAGATCAGAGGGCGTGCGTTTTCCCAGAACTATTTTTCCTGCTCGTGTCATCTGGCAAGAGGGAACCTCGAGTGATTAAATGCCTTCGTCCTTCTGGCCTGTAGGCAAGTCTGTGGAGGTGTTTTCTTGATCAATGACTGGTGGTGTGGGAGGACCCAGCCCACTGCGCTACCCACAGACACCCAGGAGACCCCGGGTTATGCAGGAAAGCAGGCCAGGCGAGCCACGGAGAGCAGGCCAGTGAGCAGAACTCCACCACAGCCTGTGCATCAGTGCGGCTCTCCCGATTCTGACTTTCCTCCATGATTTACCACAAGCTGTAAGATCAAATAAGGCTTTTTTCTCCCCAGGTTGCTTTTGGTAATGATGTTTATCACACCAATAGAAGGTAAACCTAGAGCTCTCATTTAGCGTGATTCCTGGTAGAGCCTGCCTCCTAACCCTACTTTGGTGAACTGGTCTAAACTATACAACAAAGGCCTGGTTTGACTCCCCGGGGTCAGATAGGGAAAACTGTCTTTCAATGTGTTAACAGCTGATCTCCCGCTTCCAACAGACGCCAACAGCATGCAACCAATCCACCCCCCCCTTCTTTTTCATTTGATGAAACCTTACATCCAGCCTCATAGATCTGTGCTCAGGGAACAGAGTCCCCAGATGCTGTGGCCTGCCAGGTGTCTGCCTGATTGTGGCTGGACACGTAGGTGTTGTCTGGAGTTGTACCCCTGCTAGAAGGGCTCGAAGTCGGAGGGGGTAGAGCTGGGCAGGAACTCCCGGGATGGTGCCGTCCTATCTGCAGAGCGCCGTGGCTCTCAGAATTAGCGTCTTTAGATTTTCTGTGGCAGCGTCGACTCTTCCTGCTCCTCTCAGGCAGACAGCAGGACTTCTGCCATCTTGTACACGCTGCTGTGCACCCCAGGGAATGGTCACCCATCAGGAGCAGCTGATAAGCATTAATGTCATGAATTTCAGCCGCCATTACGCACCGATGACCCGTGAAGCAAGCTGTCTGGAGTCTTCTAGGATCCCTGACAGCTTCTGAATTTTGTCATCTCCAAACTCACCTTGCTGTGCAGAGGTGCATTCTGGGAAGCTGTATTCTCTACATTGAGCGAAGGCAGCTGAGCCCAGGACCGGTAAGAACCAAAGTCCTGAATGATGGTGGTATTCTCTAGAAAGTGGACCAGGAGGCAGGACCCAGCTCTCATGACTGGCTAGTCACCTCTGAGCTACAGGACACTTGTCCCTAAAAAGTTAAGAGAGTTAGGCTAAATAAATTTATTTACAACCGAACCATTTACTAAGCTTTGACTCTGGGCAAGGTTCTGCATTAATGTGACATGACACTAAATGAGGCTTGCTGTGTGCCCTTGGTGACACGCCTTCAGGGTCTCTCTATCTAAATCTATCTAACAGTGCCAAACCTGCAGAATCCTATGGTTCCATGTATTATCAGAGCACAGAGAGAGGTAGGTTCTCCTTCCCACTGGCTGGAGGCCCAGGGACTTGACCAAGGACACATAGCCATTAGGTAGCAGGGCCGGATGGATTCCAGCCTTTTGATTCTTGGGCTTGCCCATACTATTCTGCAGCTTTCAGCCATGGCTTTTATCTCTCCTCCTCGATTTTTACACCCATGAAATAATAGCTATCCCTTGTTATCTACTTTGTGCCCCATTCCAGGCATTATCCCAAGAAGGCCTCACAGCAACACCAGTTGGTGCCACGCCATTGGTACTTTGTGGAGAAAGAAACAGGCTGGGGGTGGGTGGGTGGGGGTTGTGACCGCTTTGCCTGGAGTCAGAGCGCTGATCTCGAGTCTGCATGAGGCTGTTGTCAAGCTGAGCTCTGCACAGGAATATGGGCGGCTCTGTTCTGACCCAGAGCGGAGGTTCTCTTTCATGGGGGTCTTCCTGGTCTTACGCTGGAGGAAGAGGTCCATCCAGGGGCGATCGGGGTTCTGGCCGTGAAGAAAACTTGATCACAACGACCCCCTAGAAAGTAGGGCTTTCATGGGAATGTTCACGGGTGTTCAAGGTCCAAAAGTCATTCCAGCCCCCCCTAGTCATTACATAAGACCAGAGGCCCCCTCATAACAGCCAGCTAAAGGCAGGCATGCCCCTGCTTCTGAGAATGATAAAGTCGCTGAGAAAGAGTTACAGCTTCCTTGGCTCTGAACTACAGCCTGGGCACCTCCACCTTCAGGACCCAAAAGACCTCTCTTCCTCCCAAAGCTTGGAGTTCCTGCTTCGTCTCCTCCCGGACCTCTGAGAATGTAGCCAACACCCGCGTAGCGCCCTCAACTGCAGGGCTTCTGCTCACCTCCACACTGTCAACACACAAGCAGCCGAAAGACAGTGAGTACGGACCGACTTAAAAGTAGCACGGGCAAAGAGGGTAGGAATAACTCAATTCCCTGTGTACCGTTCCTCATCCTTCAGAGGCAGGCGGTCTACATGACCCCACCCACCTCGCACCTGTCCCTCAGACGCCATGTCTTCAGCTGCACACAGTGAGGCAGGCGGAAGAGTGTGGCACAGGTGGGGAACCCCAGGCTTGGAGCAGTGCTTTGGCTTAGCCAGGGATGCACCGGTAGGAACATTAGTGATTCTGGGTCCCAAGTCAGAACCTTTCTATGACGCTACTCCGGGTCCTCTCACTTCCCTGACTTTGAATCTTTCTAGATTCAAGGGCTCTCTAGGGCTCAAAGTCAGGCTGCCTATGTGTTGGAAGCAAAGGAAGCCCCTCTGGAGGGAGGGTCCAGCGCTCGATGGGTGGCTGGCTGGTCTACGGGTCCTAACTTTACTGGACGTTGAGCCTGGGTTTTCATCAGCGCCCAAGCCACTGAGATAAGCTTGCATCATGAGTGAGAACACAGGAAATGTGTGGGATCCAGGGAGCCTCAGCAGGAACCTTTTAAGGTAGCCAGGGGCAGGGAAGCAGCTCCAGTGGCATCAACAGCCCTGACTGGAGATGAATCTGCTCGGCCCAGGGGGGAGGTGGGTGGCTTTGATGGCTGTGAAGTCAGCCCCAGTGTGACAGATGCCAAGAGAGGTCACAGCCACCACAGGGATGGGCATGAGGATCGCATCTGTGAGTCACCAGGGAAGGGACTCAGTCATACTCTGAAACCCGGGGACAGGAACTGAGCTGTCTCCACAGTCAGCTTCCCACAAAAGCAAGATTAATCCTCACACACGAGGGCTGCGGAGCGGGCTCTCCGTCAGCCTGGAGCTACAGCCGTGGCAGGGCGTTCTATTAATCTTCACCTGCTTAGCCTGCTGTGCCGAGGGCAAGGCCCCTGCCCTGCTCTGAGAGCTTAGCTCGGCCAGGGAGGGCCTCAGGGACTGCAGCTCCATCCCGAAGCCTCCGAGCTACAGGAGAACGGATCTGAGAGCTTTGTAAAGTAAAATAAATGGCAGAGCCCAGGCAGGTGAGGAGCAGTGAGCGCCACCCTGTCCCTGGGGACCCAGCGAGCCCAGGTCAAGCCTCTTTTCTTGGAACATGAGAGAAAACCCAAGTGGCTTTTTTTTTTTCTACCTAAAGAGACATTTTTTGAGGGAGAATTTCCAGGGGTAAGGACAGGTTTCCTGAGGTTGGCTGTGGCCACCACGTGCCTGGGTTTCTCTCTTCTTCTCCTCACAGGGAATGGCAATTTCTCACCTCATCGAGGACTGCTTGGAACATAGAGAAAGAGTGTACTGAGCAGGGGATGGGGTGTCCTTATTGTCCCATTGCTGCTGAGCTGAGGAGTAGTCACGCCCACTGAGGACAGAACAGACTGCCCGTGCGACACGGTAACAGAAGCCCCGCTCTTCTCATAGGCAGTGTAGAAGGCCCGGGAAGCCACTGACATCTTTCGCAGAGGGCTTGCTGATGGGAAGACCTGTTTCAGGGGTTTTGGTCATGCTCTTCGGGTGCAGGCTGGCCCGGAACATGGGGTTTTATGACTAGGGTTCAGAACTTTGAGCACTCGCTGGCCACCGACGGGCTTCGGTTGGCCATGATGTCAACGCACCAGTGGTCTGTGGCAGCTGCCCATTGCCCCAGTTTTCATACTATCAGGGTGACAGGTGTCTCCACTGGAGTGGTTCGAGGGTCAATTGAAATAAGACTGGGTTCTCGAAGCCTCTCAGCCTGTCAGAATCACCCTTGCCTTTAATATATCTTAACAGACCTACCAAAGGCCCCTTCCAGGCCACGCCGTTCTTTCAGTCTCTTGTTGGAGAGCGGTACCTTTTTCTTGGTTGTTTCTGCAGACTTCTCTGGAAGTCTCTGTGCTGCCCCTGCCCCATTTCCTAAGCTCTTGTGTCTGCTTTCAACAGCAAGGAAAGCAGCAATTGTCTTAGGGTTTCGTTGCTGTGAGGAGATGCCACGACCTCGGCAATTCTTGTAAACAAGCAAATATTTAATTGAGTCTCATTTCCGGTCTCAGAGGTCTAGTCCACTCTCATGGTGATGGGAAGCACGGAGGCATGCGGGCAGACATGGTGCTGGGGTAGGAGCTGGAAGTTCCACATCTTGACCAAGGGCAGCGGGTGTGCCACCTTGGGCATACTTCGAGCGTATGTGACCTCAAATCCCACCTCCACAGTGACATATTCCTCCAACAAGGGCATACCTCTAACCAGTGTCACTCCTTATGGGCTGAGCCTTCAAACACATGAGTCTATGGGGGCCATAGGTCTTCAAACCGCCACAGCAACCAAGGTATTTACTAAAGAGCCGAGCCTCTTTGGGAATGGCTCCAACAGTTCCCAGCAAAGACCAGACGAGAATCTAAAACTCAGAATTAGCCACTACCCCTGGCCATCTGTGTCAGCCTGGTTGCGTCGCAAATCACCTCCAGATACCACGGTCACAGCTCCGGGAATTAGCCATTTGCAATCTGCTCTGGTTTTAAGCTCAGATCTCCTACAGGCCTTTGCTTAACAGTTGGCCATGTACTCACCGCTCCCACTGTGGGTGGGGGTGGGGAGCCCAGACAATACATTTAGAAACTAACCTATCCTTTGACCTCTGGGCAGATGGCCCACTGCCTACAGTGCTGAGCAAGACTGTCTCTATGGTGCGGTTAAAATCTAAAATCTAAAACCTAAGGGAGGATGCTGAGTTAAAAAGGAAATGTCCCCTGGATAGAAACTAGTACATCCAAATCTCAGTTCAGTTTCTCAGTAGATCTATATGACGTCCCCTAATCTCAAAGTAGTTAGGAAGTTAGAATGCACTGCAGCAGTGGGAGTCAGCTTTCCTGGCCATAGCACGCCACTGGCTGGGTCACGTGGTAGGAGTTTATTCTAGCTCCCTGGGTCCGAGGCTCCTTATCTAAAAGATTGTGAGAAAGATAGCACGTCCCTTAGGACCTGCTGTTTTCAGATCTGGATGAGTTAAGGCATTGTTACTTTTTTCTTGGTACAAGATTCTCTTCCCATGAGTCCTTCCATGATTATTGCTTCATTGCCGGTGATGAGATTTTTAGACTAAAAATGCCACTTTCCTGCTTTCTAGTCATCACTTTTGCATTTAAGAGCCTGGGGTCCTTCTCTGTGCCTCTGATGTAGTACCAGCTCAGCTGCCCCAGCAGAGGCTTAGCTCCCACACTGGTTTCAGCTTGGCTGGGGCGTTTGGCTGGCGTGTTGGCAACTGTGAGGAAGGGAGGCAGGCATCTCTCCCCAGAGGATGCTGTGCAGAATCCGTCTTCCCTTACCCACCCTGGTTGATTCCCTCTCCCTGAGCTGGTGGTTGCTCATTATAGTACTTGGGTCCTCTGCCAGGCACTCAGCCTTTCCTGAACACTGTCACCCCTGCCTACTGAAGAGCAGCTACAGAATCGAGGAGGGCAAGGGTGTGTTAGACCTCTTGATATCCTAGGCTAGCCACAGCTGATAGCCTGTCGAGAGACGGCCTTCCCAGCCCAGATGCCGGAAGGAGCCTTCAAGGCAGAAGGAAGAGTAATTCCATAATAATCAGCCTCTTATGTTTCCACCTCTGAGAACCAGCCAGGAACGGGAGGGCATTTGAGCCAGACCCCAGAACACAGGCTTCTAAGGGGTGCCATCACTGTTCTGCCAGTGCCTGAGACCAACTGGAGGCCATGATGCAGCCACGCTGGTCATTCGCTGCGTCTCAATAGCTCTTTGGAAACATTTTTGCTGTCGATGACAGCACCCCTTGCCTGAGCTCGGATGGGCGGAAGCAAGCTTGCACCTGGCTGTGTGAGAGCCTTTCCGGGGCTTCGGGAAGAAATCCCAACAGACAGCAAGTGTCGAGAGAGCGTGTGGGTGGGGACATGCGGGCATGCCTTTCTGCCGGAAGCATCCTCAAGACATAAGGCAATGTTCTGGCGTGCACAGACTTGGGTGAGGGTGCTTCCTCACAACGCACTCAACCGGAGGTGAACCCGTGGATCCACAGATCAGCACATCCCCAATTTAGTGCTGAAGACAAAAGACAGCACATGCCCGTTCTCACCAGTCTGTTTCTATAGTCAGCTTAGTATAATATGGTCACAACGGTAGTTACCAATGCATAATCAAGCCCCTTGAATTTGTTGTATCACTGTGTGTGTGTGTGTGTGTGTGTGTGTGTGTGTCAGTGTGTGCTTGTGATCACCCTCAAGTGTTGTTCCTCAGGAGATGTCCCCCATTAATTTTTTTAGACAGAGTCTCTCTCTGGCCCGTAGCTCACCAAGTAGGCTAGGCAGGCTGGCCAGTGAGCCTCAAGGATATGTCGGAAAGGTCAACACGGACAGGACTTTGGCATTTAAGGTGCCAGGTATTCTGTTTTGGTGGCTGTCATGTAACCACTGCTGCTAAACAGTTCGTTGGATTAAATAAGTGAGATATATTTACCATTCTGTCTCTTTGGGTATAACTGTGTTTTGATGGCGGGTCACAAGCCTCTTCTGATATGCAGCCTTTGGGTCATTTCTCTGGCCATCAATTCCCCTTGTTTTATGTCACTACCTTCTCATCGACAGGGTGCTAAGTGCATTATCTGTTATTGCATTACTTGCCACAGGGGGAAGGGCGGCTACGTTTGTCTAGGATCTTGTTCACAGTCTGTTTGAAAGTGACACAGGGGAGGGATCCGGGAAGCACTCGTCTCCCTCCCTTGTCTCTCCCACATCCGCCCAGTTCCCGAACCCTCTCACCTGCTCTTGCACTCTGACCGATGGATGGGTGGTGGCTCTGGGCTGAGAGCTGTCTTATGACTCACTGGCCTCTCTGGACGGTGATGCTACCTCTGCTTTCAGGGATTAGATTGTTCATCAGGAAGTCCTCCGTGTACGGCTTTCGTTCAGGAACACCAACCAGTGGTACTCACAAAGCGCTGTCCCATGGCTCCCCAAATCTGGACTGAAGAGATGGGGTTTCCAGGCCAGATCATCTATCTGGGGTGCATGAGCCTGAACAAGTTACTCACTTTCCTTATCTAATGTCTTGAATTAACCTCCGTTTTATTCAGAAAACTGCCTTCTAGTCTGTCATGGCATAGGAGAGGGTCACATGGTCTGTCGTGCCAACTCACAAGCTATAGCTAGTGTAATGGCCTGTAGCTGCTCTCGGGTCATATCTCTATGCAGATATTCAGACACAGCTTTCTATAGCCTTAGACATACCCATAGTCCTGGCAAACACCCGTGCCTAGCCCGAAGGGGACGGTCACTTGGAGCTGACATTCCCTTTGACTGCTCAGCGTCCTCCACCTTCCCTGCCAGCTTCTGTCCCTGCTTCATGCTGACTGCCGGGGCAGGATGCTCAGCTCGGGCAACCACACAGGGACAGCATGGCCTGGAGAATCGGGCTCATGGTTCCGTGTTCCAGCTCCCCCGGGTGGCGCCCTCAACTCCAGATTTCCCTTCTATTTCGGGGAAACTGTATTCGAGCTTTATGCAGGACGTGGAGGTGTACTCGTCGTTGGCAAGGTGGCCGGAGGATCATTCCACAATCACTTCCTAAAGAAGTTAGTAATGTGACAAAAAGAGAAATTCACCCCTAGTCCACTGTGAACCCTGGAAAGAGGGAGGTGAGAGGGATAGGCTTGAATTTTTTATGTCTTAATGCTCTTATTTTTAAAATTATCTAAAATCCAAGGTAGAGAATTCTATTTTATCTTCATCCACTCTGGCTGTGTGTATCATCTGTTCCTGTCTGACCTTTCACCTCTGCTAACTCTTTACCATTATATCCAGCTGCATAGACTAAGGTCCTCTCAAGGCAGATACGAGACTAAAATCCATTCCACCCATAACTGTTCCTGTGTCTATTTGGAAATCACAGTATTTAAAAGCCCCACCTACCACCACAGTTTAACTCTGAGACCCAGAAAACTGATTGGCCATTGCTTGGGTACGCTTACTCTGCAAGGGTTGGTAAGTACGAGCCTCAGCCTTGTGGGGTCAAAGTGGGGGGCATGAAGAGGTGGGGCCTAGTGGAAGGGGTTGTATAGTTGGGTCATGATTGCCTTTGCAAGGGGTGAAGTTTGGCTTGGGAGTAAATCCTCACAGGAGCAGGACGTGCCAAGGTGGGACCGAGTTCTTAAACTGCCACTTGTCTTCGTCGGGGTTTCTCTTCCTGCACAAAACACCATGACCAAGAACCAAGGTGGGGAGGAAAGGGTTTATTCAGCTCACACTTCCACATTGCTGTTCATGACCAAAGGAAGTCAGGACAGAAACCCATGCAGGGCAGGAACTTGGAGGCAGGAGCTGATGCCGAGGCCATGGAGGGGCTGCTAACTGGCTTGCTTCCCCTGGCTTGCTCAGCTTGCTTTCTTATAGAACCCAGGACCACCAGCCCAGGGATGGCATCACCCATAATGGGCTGGGCTCTCCTCACTTGATCACTAGTTGGGAAAATGCCTCACAACTGGATCTCATTGAGGCATTTCCTCAAGGGAGGCTCCTTTCTCTGCAATAATTCCAGCTTGTGTCATGTTGACACACAAAACCGGCCAGTACACCACTTGTACCATTATTTAATTATATTTAATTCTCTCTCTCTCTCTCTCTCTCTCTCTCTCTCTCTCTCTCTCTCTCTCTCTCTCTCTCTCTCTCTCCCACATATCACTGCACATCTGTGGAGGCCACACTCTATGAGAATGAGTTCTTTCCCCCTACTATGTGGCTTCTGGGGATTGACCCAGAGCCACGAGTTTTGGCCGCAGACTCCCTTACCTCCTACGGTCCCAGTTTTCTTTTCTTCTCCTGTTATGAGGTGACACACCCAGGGGCTCTTGCCAGGATGAGGTCATCCTCTAGTCACCAGAATTCTGTACCAAATCCATCTCCTTACTTTATATCGCAACTAGAGGAAGATATTTAGTTATACAACACAAAATGGACCAGTATGATCCATTATTTTAGTAATGCCTATGAAACACCTTTCTTCATTTGTTAGTTAGAAGAGTCCCATAAAGAATAACTTTGGATTGGACACTGTTTGGTGACTGGGTAAGTGTGTCAGTGGTCAAGAGCTGGTTTAACACATGCAAGACTCTCCATTCTATCTAATGTCACAAGCTAAACATGCCACAAGCTAAAACTGTCTGATTGCTCCGAGACACTTATATTATTAGCCAGGGTACTTATATATAGTCTTGATTTCTGTCCTGTGTTTACACTTTAGAGTAAGTGGTTTGTCTGGCATTTTCCAGTGGAGTTTAAGGAGCATATATCATTGAACACAGTTGTGATCTCATGAATGCTTAACATATTCAATGTATTAAATTAATTGACATCATTATTCTTACCACCGTTTTCTGGAGGCAAGTTCTTTCCAATCAGCCTGGCTTAGAACCCTAGATTTTCCTGATTTGTTGCCTGAGTGCTGGACACGTGTGGGCCACCATGCCTGGCTTGAAATCATTATTTTTCCTGCGTCTTTAACTTCCCCGGATGCTTTGCCATCGAGCACCTCTTTTGGCTTCTGAATGCTTGATGCTCTCAGGTTTGAAGCTTTCTCTTGGTGGTGTTGACAGATACCACTGCATATCTTATATGTTTTCCATGCCAGGGCATTAGCCATCAGATTATCTAAGGAGATTGATTTTTTTTTTAATCTCTTAAAATTGAGATTTAAAAATCACCAGCTGGTGGAAGGACAGCTCATTGCTGAAGACTTGCTCTTCCTTCCTTCCTTCCTTCCTTCCTTCCTTCCTTCCTTCCTTCCTTCCTTTTTTCCTTCCCTTCCTTCCTTTTTTCCTTCCTTTCTTTTCTTTCTTTCTTTCTTTCTTTCTTCCTTCCTTCCTTCCTTCCTTCCTTCCTTCCTCCCTCCCTCCCTCCCTCCCTCCCTCCCTCCCTCTCTCCTTTCTTTCTTTCTTTCTTTCTTTCTTTCTTTCTTTCTTTCTTTCTTTCTTTCTTTCTTCCTGTCTATGTTCTCATGTGTACACGTGGAGGCAAGAGGTCAATGTTGGGGAGGTCTTTCTTTTTCTCTTTTTGGACATGGTTTCTGAATAAACTCTTTGCTCACAAGTTGTTAGATTGTCTACCGACAGGCTCTGGACGTGCTTCCTGTTCAGGGGTTCTGTTCAGGAAATTTTCCCCAGTGCCCATGTGCTCAAGGCTCTTCCCCAGTTTCTTTTCTATTAGAATTCTAAAAAGTCTTTAATTTCTATTGCTGGTGGGGTTGCAAGCTGGTTTTATGTGGAGGTCCTTGATCCACTTGGACTTGAGCTTAGTACAAGGAGATAAGAATGGATCAATTTACATTCTTCTGCATGCTGACCTCCAGTTGAACCAGCACCATTTGTTGAAAAGGCTATCTTTTTTCCACTGGATGGTTGTAGCTCCTTTGTCAAAGATCAAGTGACCATAGGTGTGTGGGTTCATTTCTGAGTCTTCAATTCTATTCCATTGATCTATTTGCTTGTCACTGTACCAATACCATGCAGTTTTTAACACTATTGCTCTGTAGTACTGATTGAGGTTGGGGATACTGATTCCACCAGACATTCTTTACTGTTGAGAATAGTTAGCTATCCTGGGTTGATCCATGAGCACATGGGCATTGGGGAAAATATCCTGAACAAAACACCAATAGCTTATGCTCTAATATCAAGAATTGACAAATGGGACCTCATAAAATTACAAAGTTTCTGTAAGGCAAAAGACATTGTCAAAAGGACAAAATGGCAACCAACAAATTGGGAAAAGATTTTTACCAACCCTACATCTGACAGAGGGCTAATATCCAAGATATAGAAAGAACTCAAGAAGGTAGACTCCAGAGAGCCAAATAACCCTATTAAAAATGGGTTACAGAACTAAACAAAGAATTATCAACTGAGGAATACTGGATGGCTGAGAAACACCTAAAGAAATGTTCAACATCCTTAGTCATCAGGGAAATGCAAATCAAAACAACCCTGAGATTTCACCTCATACCATTCAGAATGGTTAAGATCAAAAACTCAGGAGAAAACAGGTCCTGGTGAGGATGAGGAGAAAGAGGAACACTCCTCCACTGCTGGTGGGGTTGAAAGCTGGTACAATCACTCTGGAAATCAGTCTGGAGGTTCCTCAGAAAACTGGGCATAATACTACCAGAGGACCCTGATATACCACTCCTGGGCATATACCCAGAGGATTCCTCAGCATGTAATAAGGATACATGCTCCACCATGTTTATCGCAGCCCTATTTATAGTAGCCAGAAACTGGAAAGAACCCAGATGTCCCTCAACGGAGGCATGGATACAGAAAATGTGGTATATATACACAATGGAATACTATTCAGCCATTAAAAACAATGAATTCATGAAATTCTTAGACAAATGGATGGAACTGGAGAATATCATCCTAAGTGAGGTAACCCAATCACAAAAGAACACTCATGGTATGCACTCACTGATAAGTGGATATTAGCCTAGAAGCTTGGAATACCCAAGACATAATTCACATATCAAATAAAGCCCAAGAAGAAGGAAGGAGAGGCTCCTGGTCCTGGAAAGGCTCATTGCAGCAGTGTAGGAGAATACCAGGACAGGGAAGTAGAAGGGGTTGATTGGGGAGCAGGGGGAGGGAAGAGGGCTTATGGGACTTTTGGGGAGAGGGTATCCAGGAAAGGGGAAATAATTTGAAATGTAAATAAAGAATATATTGAAAAAATTTAACAACAACAACAACAACAACAACAACAATAATAATAATAATAAAGAATTCTCTACTAAACCAATCTGGTCCTTGGGGTTTTTTTTTTTTTTTGGTTGGGAGACTTTTTAAATGACTGATTCTATTTCTTTAGGGATTATGGGGCTGTATAGATTGTTTATCTGGCCCTAATTTAACTTTGGCACCTGGTATCTGTCTAGAAAATTGTCCATTTCATCCAGATTTTCCAATATTGTTGAGTACAGGCTTGTGTAGTAGCATCTGATTTTTTTTGAATTTCCTCAGTGTCTGTCGTTATATCTCCCTTTTCATTTCTGATTTTTTAATTTGGATACTGTCTTTGTGCCCTCTGGTTAGTCTGGCTAAGGGTTTATCTATCTTGTTGATTTTCTCAAAGACCCAGTTCCCGGTTTTGTTGATTCTTTGTATAGTTCCTTTTGTTTCCACTTGGTTGATTTTAGCCCTGATTTCAGACCCAGAGGTCTACTCCTCTTGGGTGTATTTGCTTCTTTTTGTTCTAGAGCTTTCAGATGTGCTGTTAAGCTGGTAGTGTATGCTCTCTCCAGTTTCTTTTTGGAGGTACTCAGAGCTATGAGTTTTCCTCTTAGCACTGCTTTCATTGTGTCCCAGAAATTTGGGTATACTGTTCCTTCATTTTCATTGAATTCTAAAAAGTCTTTAATTTCTTTCCTTATTTCTTCCTTGACCAAGTTATCACTGAGTGGGGCGTTGATCAGCTTCCATGTGTATGTGGGCTTTCTATTGCTTTTGTTGCTATTGAAGATCAACCTTAGTCTGTGGTCCGTGATAGGATGCATGGGATTATTTCAATCTTCTTGTATCTGTGAGGTCTGTTTGGTCAATTTTGGAGAAGGTACCATGAGGTACTGAGAAGAATGCATATTCTTTTGTTTTAGGATGAAATGTTCTATAGATAACTGTTAATTCCCTTTTGTCTATAACTTCTGTTATTTCCAATGTGTCTCTGTTTAGTTTGTGTTTCCAGGTTCTGTCCATTGATGAGAATGTGATGTTGAATTCTCCCACTTTTATTGTGTGAGGTGCAATATGTGCTTTGAACTTCAGTAAAATTTCTTTTATGAATGTGTGTACCCTTGCATTTGAGGCATAGATGTTCAGAATTGAGAGTTTTTCCTTTGACCAGTATGAAGTGTCCTTACTTAGCCTTTTTGATAACATTTGGTTGAAGTTCATTTTATTTGATATTAGAATAGCTATTCCAGCTTGCTTCTTCAGACCATTTGCTTGGAAAATTATTTTCCAGCCCTTTACTCTGAGGTAGGGTCTGTCTTTGACACTGAGGTGCATTTCTTGTATACATCAAAATGCTGGGTCCTGTTTATGTATCTAGTCTGTGTTTATGCTTTTTTATTGGGGAGTCATCAATTGAGTTCATTGATAATAAAAGTCATTAAGGAATAGTGATTGCTGCTTCCTGTTATTTTTGTTGTTAGAGCCAGAATTATGTTTGTGTGGCTATCTTCTTTTTGGTTTGTTAAGTGAAGATTATTTTCTGCTTTTTCTAGGGTGTACTTTCCCTCCTTGTGTTGGTGTTTTCCATATATTATCCCTTGTAGTGCTGGATTTGTGGAAAGATATTGTGTAAGTTTGATTTTATCATGGAATATTTTGGTTTCTCCATCTATGGTAATTGAGAGTTCTGCTGGGTATAGTAGCCTGGGCTGGCATTTGTGTTCTTTTAGGGTCTGTATAATATCTACCCATGATCTTTTAGCTTTCATAGTCTCTGGTAAGCAGTCTGGTGTAATTCTGATAGGTCTTCCTTTATATGTTACTTAACCTTTTCCCCTTACTGCTTTTAATATTCTTTCTTTGTTTTGTGCATTTCATGTTTTGACTATTATGCGACAGGAGAAATTTATTTTCTGGTCTAATCTATTTGGAGTACTGTAGGCTTCTTGTATGTTTATGGGCATCTCTTTCTTTAGGTTAGGGAAGTTTTCTTCTATAATTTTGTTGAAGATATTTACTGGCCATTTAAGTTGGGAATCTCCACTTTCTTCTATACCTATTATCCTTAGGTTTGGTCTTCTCATGTTGTCCTGGATTTCCTGGATGTTTTGGGTTAGGAGCTTTTTGCATTTTCTTTGATTGTTGTTTCAATGTTTTCTATGGTATCTTCTGCACCTGAGATCCTCTCTTCGATCTCTTGTATTTGGTTGGTAACGCTTGCACCTATGACTCCTGATGTCTTTCTCTAGTCATGCCGACTATAACCTATGCCCCCACCACCAGAGCTTTGTTTCTCTACACTCTCACCAGCTCTGGATTATTTCACCCTGTGAATCTACTTCCAGAGAGTGCTTCTGACATTGCCCACAGCTCTTAGTAATGTTGCCTGCCCATGAATAGGGTCACTCAGCAGCAGTGAGGCCAGCCACTTCTTTCTTATGGTGGGATATGATCTTCCTCCCTTCCAGCTGGTAGTGCTCCTACTAACCAGTTACTCAGATGAAGCAACCTGATCAAGGAAGGTCTAGAGGAAAGACAAAGGATGTCAGCCCCACAGAAGATGAGGAGAGCCCTACCCCCACCTCAGGTGCAGTAGCTGGGCCACATCTTAGCGAGAGAGTGCAATCTATGTTACTTTGAAACTCTTAGAACAGAACAAAGTAGGCACACTGGGGTAGACACAGGGAACACACACACACACACACACACACACCACACACACACACCCCACACACAATCTTTTTATTGAATCTTTATGAACGTCACATCATGCATTTCAATCCTATAAAGCTCCCTGTGTCTTTGTATCTACCCTCCAACCTTGCAACACCCCCCCCAAAGAAAATAAAAACCAAACCAACAAAACCACAAACATCTTGTTGTAGAACCTGTAGTGTGTCAGTGTGTCCCACAGTGTACCCTTTTGTCCATACATCTTTACTTGCAAATGTTCATTGCAATGACTCATTGGTTTGAGGCCCCCTGGCTTCTGCTGCACTATCCATTCTGGATCCTCACATTCCCAGGACTCCCCTCGCAATCCTGTTGTTGTCTTGTATCATGGAGACCTTGCAGCTTTGGATCTTTAGGCCCAGCTCCTTCTCTCACGCCAGCAGATCATAGATGGGGCAGGTGTTGGGGTGGGCCAACTCAAAGCCCTGGGTCTGGGCCTGAGTGGTAGCTGAGTTGGTCAGCCTGTCAGCTCTCCTGCAGCACCCACACTACCAGGATGAGTTCTCCAGCCCTACCTTTAGTTGGCTTACCCAATGCTGCAGCTGTTGAGGTTTGAGGGGTGGGGCCAGCTCTCCTGCTCTCATGCCCTAGGTCCAGCTCACCTGTGCCTTCACCACCAGGGCCAGCTCTCCTGTGCTACCCTGGCAAGGTGCAGGGTAGAGGGCTGCAGCTAGTGAGAGGCAGGGCCAGCTCTCCAGCTCTCATGGCCTTGGTGCTTGTTCTTCTACCTGTTGGGAGGTAGGAGAATGAAGGTGCTGGGGTGGTGGCGGAGAAGGGCATCCTTCTGTAGTTCAGCCACCACACAGCAGACAAGCGGTAGGGGCAACTCTCCCACGCTCACATTGTCCTGGCCAGTGCCCAGACAAGCAAGGTACAGGCACTGCTCTCCCAAGTGCTGCGGCTAGTGAGGGGCAGGGCCAGCTCTGCAAAGCTTTTGGTTAGCAACATGGTCCCAGGCCATGGACGTCTGCATGGTCCTCAGTGGTAATATGAGCCACGGACCCCTGCTGCTGCTGCATGGCCACAGACCCAGACGTGGCCCTCAGCAGCAGCTCAGGCTGGGACTTCACCGTGGCCTCCGGTGGCATCTCAGGCTGCTCACTTCGGACTGTTCCTCTCCACCCTCATGTCCCCAGGTCTGCCTCTCTTCATAATGCTCAGACTGTTTTGATTCTCTTTCTTTCCCATCTCTCCACTGCACACTTGCTCAGCCTAGTGACTCCTGTTGTGGGCTGGCCGTGTGCTGAGTGGGCCTCTGTATGTATTCTGCTCACCTGCACCATGTCTATATTTTTTATAATTATTGTGTCTTAGTTTGGGTTTTACTGCTGTGAACAGACACCATGACCAATGCAAGTTTTATAAAAGACAACATTTAATTGGGGCTGGCTTACAGGCTCAGAGGTTCAGTCCATTGTAATCAAGGCAGAACATGGCAGCATCCAGGCAGGCATGGTGCAGGAGGAGCTGAGAGTTCTACATCTTCATCTGAAGGCTGCTAGTGGAAGACTGACTTCCAGGCAGCCAGGGGGAGGGTCTTAATCCCACACCCACAGTGACACACCTACTCCAACAAGGCCACACCTTCTAATAGGTTCACTTCCTGGGCCAATCATATACAAACTATCACATTCCACTCCCTGGCCCCCATAGGCTTGTTCAAACATGAGTCTATGGGGGCCATACTGAAACATAGCATAATGCAAAATACATTTAGTCCAACTTCAAAAGTCCCGGTAGACTATAGCAGTCTCAACAGTGTTAAAAGTCCAAAGTTCAAGGTCTCTTTTGAGATTCATCCAATCACTTAACTGTAACCCCCCAAGCAAGACAGGAAACCAGCTGGGAAAAGTCCAAACTCTGCATCTCCATGTCTGATGGCAAAGCAGTCTTCAGATATCCAACTCCTTTTTCATCTTTGTTGACTGCAACAAGGTTCTTTCTCCTGGGCTTGTTCCACTCCCTGTTAGCAGCTTTCCTTGACAGGCATCCTGTGGCTCTGGCATCTTTAATATCTTGGGGTCCCCAAGTCAATTTCAGCTTCACAGCTTCTTGTTCCAATGTCTGAGATCCACACATGATCTTCTGTACATCTCCAAAGAGCTGGTGTCACTTCTCCAGCTCTGCCCTCTATAGCACTCTAAGTTCAGATTGATCCACTCCACTGCCACTGCTGTTCTTGGTGGTCATCCCATGGTACTGGCATCTCCAATATACTAGGGTCTTCCACTATAACTATGCTTCACCAAAACCTCTCATAGGCTCTATTCATTGTACCAAGCCTCAACTCCTTTGCATGACCCCCTCAATCCTTGGCTGTCAATTACAACTGAGGGTACACTTTCATCAATGATCTTCTATGGCTTCTCACAGTACCAAGCCTCAGCTGTTCTTCATGATGCCTTCATGCCTTCAAAACCAGTATCACCTGGATGATTCTACACATTACCAAGTACAGTTGCAACATGAGGTATAACCTTGGCTATCTCTGGAATACAACTTCTTTGTGCTCTCAGAAAACACTTCCCAGAGGATTTCACCTCAGTGATGCTGGTCTTTTCTTAATCACCACTAATTTCTTAGCTCCAGCTAACCAGCATCAATTGTCCCAGTAGTCTCTTTCTTTTAAATATAAAGCCAGAGACATGTGGCCAAAGCTGCTGAGTTCTGCTGCTTGCAGGAGCTGGAACATTGACCCCCTTGTTCTATTACATTATCACTGGCTTCCTTTTTCCCAGCTTCTTCACTGCCTAAGTTGGCTGTCCTAAATCTTGCTCCATAGACTGACTTTGAATTCAGGGATCTGCATAACTGCCTCCTAAACACTGGGATTAAAGGTGTGGTCCACCAAGCCTGGATTTAAGTTTTTCTTCGCCTAGAATTTGCTCTGTTCTAGACTGGCCTTGAACTCAGATATCTGCTTATCTTTGCTTCCTGGGATTAAAGGCTTGCACTACCAAGCCTGGACCTAAATTTAGCTGGGTAGAATCTTGCGCCAGGTCACCACTCCCTTAATTCAATTTAATATCCTTGAATTCAGCTCCATTTCACTTCCTGGAGTCCCTTTAATACACTATATATTTTGTACTTTTTCTTTCTCATCTTACTATGTTTGTTCAAAATTCTCTTCATCAGACTTAACCAGAGAACAAAGTCTTTGTTGGACTTTTTTGAGACTTCCTTTGCAAATGCAATTAATATAAATCTCTTTACCATAGCCCTAGGCAGTCTCTTCAGACAATGGCAAAAAGCAGCCATGTTCTTCACCAAAACATCACAAAAGCAGTCTCTCAGCCATATATTAAAGTTCTTCTCCACTGAAACCTCTTGGGTCATCAGGCCTACACAGTTCAAATAACCCTCAGCACCACTGTCTTCCATATTCCTCCTAGGCTGGCCCATTAAACCCCACTTAAAGCATTCCGTGGCTTTCCAAATTCAAAGCCCGGAAATTCACATTCTTCCAAACAAAAGCATGGTCAGGCCTATCACAGCAATACCCCACTCCTGGTACCAACTTCTGTCTTAGTTTGGGTTTTACTGCTGTGAACAGACACCATGACCAATGCAAGTTTTATAAAAGACAACATTTAATTGGGGCTGGCTTACAGGCTCAGAGGTTCAGTCCACTGTAATCAAGGCAGAACATGGCAGCATCCAGGCAGGCATGGTGCAGGAGGAGCTGAGAGTTCTACATCTTCATCTGAAGGCTGCTAGTGGAAGACTGACTTCCAGGAAGCCAGGGGGAGGGTCTTAATCCCACACCCACAGTGACACACCTACTCCAACAAGGCCACACCTTCTAATAGGTTCACTTCCTGGGCCAATCATATACAAACTATCACATATTGTTTTATTTTTTGTGTGTTTAGGTGCTTTACCTACATGTATGTCTGTGCACTGCATGAGTTCCTGGCACCCACTGAGGCCAGTCTTCAGATCCCCTGGAAGTAGACTTACAGATAGTTGTGGGGTGCTGTGTGAGTGCTGGGAATTGAATCTGCGTCCTCTGGAAGAGCAGCTAGTGCTCTTAACTGCTGAGTCCTCTCCAGCCCCCACATTGATATTCTTCTGGTCTCTTAAGTTTATCAGTCTTTTAGTGGGCTCAGGGACTTCTCTGTAAGAAGGTGGAAAATGATGACGGTCTTTCAGTTCCCGTTACTGAGACTGCAGAAGGTAGCAGCTTCTATTTAAAGTGGACCTTTAGATACTATAAAAAGATTTTTAAAAATTATTTTTAAGTGTATGTTTAAACATCTGTCATGTGTCTATGGGTGCCTACAAAAGCCAGAATAGAGTCACCAGTGCCCCAGTGAGCTGACCAGACATGGGGCTAGGAAGCAAACTTGGGTCCTTTGTAAGCAGCAAGTGCTCTTAACCCCTAGTCACCACTCTGGAAAGATGGCTCAGCAGTTAGCAGCATTGGCTGCTCGTCCAGAGGACCTTGAGTCCAGCACCCATGTGGCAGCTCAAAGCTGTCTGTGACTCTAGTCCAGGGTCTCCGATGCCCTCTTCTAATATCTTTGGAGACCAGGCATGCTTGTGGTGCACAGACCTCTGTGTAGGCAAAAGACCCAGACACATAAGATAAAAATACATCTCAAAGAAAATGTCTGCATTTTCTTCATTCCCCAAGTCTTTAATTGAGAAAAATTAAATAAGATAATATATATGGAACAATTGTAAAAGTGGTAGAGGGCATGTATTTAATCTGCCCACATATATCAGAATCAAGGGGACTTAAAAAAGAAAATTCCAGCAGTTTTCCCTAAGCCCCAGAGCAGCCAGAATCCCCATAATCACATGCACTCAAGGTTTAGAAACCCTGAATGAAAGTCACACTTCTATGACGCAGACTCTTTCTGGGCATAGGAGAGACAGGGGGCATTAAGTCTGTGTCATGTTCACTTCTGTTGTGTTTCTTTACCATGGTTATTTAGAAGATTAAAGATAGGCACAGCTGCCTCTGTCTTGTCTTGCATCTGGTTGGATACAGTCCTGGTTCTATGAAATTGTGTTTCTCATGACTGGAAGAACAGACTTGGAAAGATCCCAGAATAAAAAGACCTTTCCCAGAAGTATGCCTACCTAATAATGATTAAACCAGAGGGTGTGGCTTATTGGGACCCAGCACGTAACTGGAGAGCCTCTCTCCAGGTGTTGTTATAGGAATCTGGTGTTACAGGAATGGAAGGTTGATGGATCTTCATTACCCAGGGCACTGAGGAGGAGAGATTTGTGATGTTTTACTTCCTGTGTTCTATCATGTTCTAGCACCTGGAAAATTCCAGTTCTAGGACAGAGTGAACTCTTTAGAAGTTCTGGGATGACACTGGGACTGGACTTAACATTTTCCTAAACTAGAAAGCAAAAGGGAGGGCAGTTTATGTCCTTGGTCTTCTGACTTAAGGTTTAGTGACACAGTCCTTTGGGGGCAAGAGCGCTGAGCAGTTACAGCACATGGTCTGGCTAAGGCAAAGCATAAAGGCTGCCAGAACCATCATGGAAGGGTAGCAGCAAGAGGGAGCACTAAGGTCGTCGCTGGAGATGACCCAGAGGTTAGGAGCACTTGCTGCTCCTGCAGAGGACTGGGGTTTGGTTCCCAGCACCCACATGAGAGAGTTCACAATTGCCCATAACTCCAGGTTTAGGGGATCTGATATCTTTTCTGATCTCTATAGGCACCCCCTCCACACACACAAACACTAAATAAACATGAATCTCAAAAAATAAAAGACATGGTAACTATGGATTGTGAAGTTTGTTATGATTATAGGGTGTGGGTACAGCTATGGGTAAAAAGATGGTCATACTTCTGACCAGAGGAGAGGCCTAGGCTGGAGAGAAAACTTTGACACATCCAATCTCCAGAGTGAGGTACAAGGCAAGGTAATCTTGGTTTGGACCCAAGGAGTCCCATATATACCGTTGTACGAGATTGCCTCCAAAGGTAGAAGAAATCTCAAGACAGCTGTGACAAGGGCACCCAGGGTAAAAGGGATGGCGGTGAATGTTATGGGGAGGGGGGGTGACACTCTGATTTTTCACAAGACAATGGTCGGTCACCTTGGCAAGTGCTGTTTCTGTATGGTGATGGAAGAGGATGCCAGATGCAGAGACAAGAGTCCTTAGCTAGATGTAAGCGAATGCTTGTTTGGTGAAATCCGATGGCCATCTCAGAAAACCAATGAGATCACTATCAGCCCTTGGAATGTAATGAGCATGCAAGGTCAAATCGAGAGTTTAGCTGAGTGTGAGAAAAAAGTGTTAGTGGCAAGATGGGCACGTTGTGTCTTCCAGATCTGGCCTGGTTATGTTGTTGCCAGAGCTATCTCTGCAGAAACAGGTCTTCCGTGTGGGAAAACACAATCTCAACAAGCATAGGTCTTGCTGAAGAGTGTTTACTGATTGTCAGAGCACTAAGCTCTGCTGCTCAAGGGAGGGCTCATGATCTCGGTGTCAGAGATCTAGAGTGTTGGTACAGCGCCAGTTCCCTGGAAAAGTAGTACTACTGAGCCGATATTTCAGGATGCAAGCTAGGCTTTGATAAACTATTCAAGTTTGGAAGGTCCTACAGGCAACAGTCCAATGCACAGCCAGGGATGAGAGCTTACGACCCAAGGCCCTCCCCCAGTTTCTTGGTCTGAGTAACAGAAGTCCAATTAAGGACTTATGTAGATAGACTGGCCATTACAGATCATTCAAATATCCCTGGACTAAAAAACTACCGACAAGACTACACACGGACTATATCTGCCAGGGGGACATGGTTTTATTATTAGTTTCAAACTTCATTTTATTTTTTTAATTTTAAAAATTTGTTTTTAGTTTTAGTTGTGTGTCTCTGTGTGGGTTTGTGCACATGAGTGCCTTTACATGAGGAGGCCAGAAGAGGTCGCTCAGTCTTGTGGAACTGAAGTTGTCGGTGGTGGTGAATTGCCTGATGTGGGTTCTGGGAATTGATCTTTAGTCCTCTGCTTAATTACCAAACCATCTCTCCAGTCCCCAAAGTTCTTAATTGAATATTTTTAGGACCAATGTAAGGTGGCGACCCTTCTGTAGGTTCTGCAACAGCAGTGGGGTGCTTGGAGTAAGAGTGGCTCCCACAGGCTCATGTATTTGAATGCTTGGTCACCGGGGAGTGGCACTATTTGAATGGATTAGAAGAAATAGAAGTATAGCTTTGTTGGAGGAAGTGTGTCATGGGGGGGGGAAGGCTTTGAGGTTTTAAAAGTCTCTCTCTCTCTCTCTCTCTCTCTCTCTCTCTCTCTCTCTCTCTGCCTGTAGATCATGATATAGGTCTCAACTATCTCTTCAGCACCATGTCTTCCAAGCCTGCTATCCTGTTCCCTGCCATAATGATACTGGATTAAACCTCTGAACTGTAAGCAAGTGTCTAATTAAACACTTTTTAAACAATAAGAGTTGCCATGATCATGGAGTCTCTTCACAGCAATAGAGCTGTGACTTAGACAGGCAGCATGTATGGTTCAACGCTATTAGCTCATAATTCATTTCGTTATCTAATTCTTTAATAATGCTCTACTGTTACTCTAGCTTAGAAAATTCCTAATAAAACAACAACCAAAGGGAGCCTTGAAATAAACTCAGAACCAGGTATAAGAACTCTGAGGAAGGGGAAACTGTTCTGTTTGGATTAGTCACAGAACAGTTCCTGTCTGGGCCAGTGAAAGGAATTACAGGAGATTTGGTTTCAGCTGAAAGTACTGACCAGCAGGAAATTAGTTTTGCTTTATCCAACGGAAAACATGTGAAACGGAAAAATGTAAACTCTTACTTGGAAGGTGTGCAGAGTCATGTGGATTCCTGTCAGCTGGTTGAGCCTGTAGGTTTGTCAGCTTGATTGTTCAGAACTGTTAGATTACACAACCAACGGACGTCCAGTCTAAGAAGTGATTCCTAAGAAACAGTGGACGGATGGTAAAGGCTCTTGGTGTTTTAAGTTGACAGATGCAGGACACACACTAAGTAACTAAAATACTTCCGTATTCTTCTGTCTGGAGAGGCGGGTGTTGACGGGCTGGTGCACAGTGTGTAACACATAATTTAGAGAAATGCTTCAAGTGCTTCAAAATAGAAAATGTCAGTACTCACGGATCCCGGTTTCCCGAAAGGCTAAAAATAACAGAAATGTTCCACAGTTGAAATCTTAAGAGTCATTCTAAGTTGTCATATTGTTTCTGAAAGTCTACCTATACTTGTTTTTCTAACTAACCTTATCTGTTCCTCTAGCAACCGTTAGATGAGTGTCTAAAATTACAGACAAATCCTTACAGACAAAAGTGCTATAAGATTTTCACCTTCATGAGCTATCGACAGTTAAAGCATCTTCCAAACCCTCTTGCTTACTTGTTAAAAATAAAATATTTTGATAATTTTTTGGGAACTTCATACATAGATACAAGAATGAGACCCATCCCGCTCCTCCCTTAACCCCTCTCGGATCTATCTGGCGTTGGACAACTTTCTATCCCACCCCCTTTCTTTTGTATAAGCTACTGAGTCCTATTCATGGATGTAGGGTCATCCCCTGGAATGTTAGCAACCTACCAAGGACCACACCCTGAAAGAGACTCTTGGACCCTTAAGCCACTCCCCCTCTGTACTGGTTTGTTGCCTAGCTTGATCCTATCTAGGTGACCCCTGGGGCTGTGATTTCATGAGTGCAGCAGTGCTCTCTTCATGTCTCTGGCTCTTACAGTCTTTCCACCTCCTTCCCTCTATGGTCCCTGAGCCTTAGGAATGGGGGAATGGCGTGGGACGGTGATACAGATACCCTATTGTGGCCGAGCATTCTACATTTAGTCTGTGCTTTGACCAGTTGTTAGTTTCCATGTTAGCCTCTGTCCACTGTACTAATAAACCCCTGATGAGGCCTGAGAGATGCACTAATCTATGGGTAAAGAGATAAAAGTTTATGGGTAAAGAGATGAGATGAAAATAGTAGTAGTAGATTTGCCCCTGGCCCTGTGAGTTTCCCCATCCTTGGGCTCTTGGTCTGATTTACAGTATCAGTTATGTGTTTCTTCCCATGGATCAGGTTTTAAATACAGTTGGATCATAGTTGGTTACTTGCATGACATCTGTGCCACTGTTGTACCCATGAGCACATCTTGACATGATGGTTGTTATTGTAGCTCTCAGGGTTCACACCTGGTGAGACCCTTGGTGACTTTTCTACCCCAGAAGCCTGCACAGCATCTTTGGGTACTATGGAAGCTAACTAACAGACAGAAAGCTTCCTGGTCAGTAACAGCTTGATTTTCTCCATGTCCTTTGATCCAAGTATGTGGCGTCTTCAGTAAGAGGTCTTAGCCTAAAGTTCTGGTGGGTAACTAAGAGTAACAGACATAGACTGTATTGTCTGGGGAGTCTCTAGAACACCCTTAACCAACAATTTACCCTACATTTGGCATTGGGCTTTTTGTTTTGTCAACCTGTGGCATATGGGAGGAGCGTATGCCCTTTATAGGGAACTACAATGAAACTCTTTTATATGAATACTAATTTTACATATGTGTATGCATGCTTATGTTTGTGTGGATATGCATGCATGTGTGTACCTCAGAAAGCTTGTCTATTTGACATAGGGTCTCCCAACTGGGACTTAGGGGCTAAATGGTTAGACCAGACTGATTGGTCAGCAAACTCTAGAGATGTTCCTGTTTCTACTTCCTCAGTTCTGGGTAGTCCATGCTGCCTTGACTGGCTTTTTACCTGGGTACTAGAGGTCAAACCTCTGGTTCTCATGCTTGTTTGAACAGGCACAGCTCAGCACTGACTGCCCCTTATTCAATTGTTCTTGTCATAAAAATAACCTATGACCCTTCCTTTCAAAGGGGAAATCACTAATTTTATTACCTATATTGTACTTATTCCTGTTATTAATCTGTTATTACCAAGAAGGTGTTGAACTCCTGTTGTCACTGCATGCAAATGGATTCCTAAAACTCAGTGGTCTCTACCTGGACCCATGTAAACAGGGGTCACCAGTCTTCAGAGTCTGGGAGAATACTGGGTTGACGAATAGTGACGCTTCTCTCAGAACCGTGTGAACCTCTTACTCCAGAGAAGACAGGGAACAACAATTCAGAAATTCAATTACATGCAACATGGATGGCTGGTTTGAGACTTTTCAGCGTTTAATCAACCAATTATGAGTTTGAAGTCAAGGACAAAAGTAGCAAAATCTAGGGACACTCAAGCAGGATCGTGGTCATCTTCTGATAAGAATGGGCACATGAGGGGATTTTTACTCTATTATTTACAGGAGCAGAAAGAACGGAGTCCAGGTCTGAATGCTGTCTTTGTTTTAAATCAGATAGACCAGGTAGGATAGACTGTGTTGTCACAGGTGGAGTGACTCCACCCAGATAGAAAATCTCTCCTTACTCTCTCTCTCTCTCTCTCTCTCTCTCTCTCTCTCTCTCTCTCTCTCTCTCTCTATCTCTCTCTCTCTCTCTCTCTCTGTGTGTGTGTGTGTGTGTGTGTGTGTGTGTGTGTGTGTGTCTAAGCTGGAATCTATTCATAGACTTGAGAAGACTAGCTGAAAAGACACCTTTAACTGTTATGTCCATGTGCCACAGCCCTGGTGGCATGGTATTATTACTGAAAACAACAGCAATCTATAAAGTTATCCATTTATGAATTTCCCTTTCCTAAAACAAAACAAAACAAAAACCAAAAACACCCCACCCCAAAAAACTTTGTAGACTTAAAAATTACATTTTATACACATTATTAAAAGCCTACTAGGCAAGAAGCCAGCTCCTTCCAGAGAAGTCCTGTGAGGAGAGATGCAATTGATTGATTCCAGGAAGTGAATCATCAGGAAGGCTGAGGCTATTTGATTTTGTGGCCCAAGGTCATTTTGTCTAGCTGATGGGAAAGCAGAGATGGTCAAAATTTGAGAAGTTCTTGGCGGAGTTAATCTTACTTCTCTAAACACAGTGAGATTAGCCATGAGACTGAGGAGGGAGAGCTGTTCCACCACAGATGCCACAATTGGTGTGCAATGGGGTAGTTCCACTGTCATGCTACTCAGTATGTAGGGTCTTTCTGTCAGGGGCTTAGAGCACCTGGGGAAAGCTGTTCAGGAGATTTTGGAGGGAGGGAGCTCCCATCAGGAATGCTCTGAAACCAGCAATGGAAGGAAAGGGCAACAGCAGCTCGGGAGACATCCAGACACTCTCCAGACGCTGGGAGGTGGTGGTGCACACCTTTAATCCCAGCACTTGGGAGGCAGAGGCAGGCGGATTTCTGAGTTCGAGGCCAGCCTGGTCTACTGAGTGAGTTATAGGACAGCCAGGGCTATACAGAGAAACCCTGTCTCGAAAAAACAAAAAACAAAACAAACAAAACAAACAAACAAATAAAAAAACAGACACACTTCAGAAGGTCCCCAGAAACAGGGCAAAGTTTGGCCTATGTGACCTCTGCCTGGTATCACTTCACATTTTCAAGATGGCTTCCTAGAGGCACTGAAGAGTGGGACTTAGCCATCAGTCAGAACGCAACCTTGACTTAAGACATCTGTGGCAGTAGCTTCAAAACAAAACAAAACAAAACAAAACAAAACAAAACAAAACAAAACAAAACAAAGGATTCTACATTTTGACTGGAATACTTGGTAAGAATGGAAAGCAAGACTATTCCCACAACAGTGTGTGTTGGGTTACCTTGTCTTTTAGAACTTGGAACGGTCTGCTGTGTCAGCACACCATCTGGGCCATCTACAGAATCACGTGTCAGTGGCTGTCAGTCCTGGAACTCACTCTGTAGAACAGGCTGGCCTCGAACTCAGAAATCCGCCTGCCTCTGCCTCCTGAGTGCTGGGATTAAAGGTGTGTGCCACCACTGCCCAGCCTACAATCTCCTTTATGGATACTATACTAAGTGATTGTATAAAATGTTAGCAACTCTCTTTGATACACTGAACTCACACTCCAGACATAGCTGGATACACACTCAACTTCTTCATTTAAACCTCTTAACTTCTAATTTGCTCATATATTTAAGACGACGGCAACAACAACAACAACAACAACAACAACAACAACAACAATGACAACTCAGCAACCAGTTTGAAAGCATGTTCGGTATGAATGGGTATAAAGTAACTTCTTTCCTGGACTGAGCGTAACGATAACTTTTATGACACCCAGTGACTCTCTGATATCGATATAAATGTTGTGGTTAATGTTTGACTGGGGGCGAAGGGAGAGGCAGAGGAGCAGAGCAGCTTGAGGAAGTGTCTCTTGGGGTTCTCCAGCCGCAGCAAGTGTCTCCACGGCTGAATGGATGACAACAGCTTTTAAGCAGCATTTTCTTACTTACAGAAAGGTAAGGGTGGACTGTCCTCAGTGTTCTTCCAGACGTTCATAGGCATGATAACTTAGATGATGGGTGGACGACTTAAGAAGGGCTGATCGATGCATCCCCCAAGGCCAAGTGTGTAGCATGGCTACAAAAGGTGGTTGTGCTTTGGTGTCCTTAGCTCTTGGGAGGGCACAGTTCCTTTCTCTAACAGTTGTCTCTCATGAGTCTGTATTTCAGACACTCTCTGGATGAAAGTGGCTGTTGGTCAAACGGAGCTTGGAGTGGGACTAAAGGAAGCGCTGGGCTCTCTGAGGTGTGAATGAGTGTGAACACCCACCATTAGTGATCGGCGTCTCAAGCTGGTCTGAGAACAACTCCAGGACTATGATGTGGGAATTGGAGTTAGAATCTCGGTCTCATAAACTGTGGCGTCTCTCATGAGTCTGTAGAGATCGTTCAGTCTACTTTTCGGAGAAGACAAATCCAGTGTTGGAATCATGGACTGTCTTAGACATGGTGGGAAGGGTTGGCGCAGAGGAGAAAGGAGACTTTTAAAGAAAGCACTAGAAGAAGAGCTGAAGGGAGGGAATCAGTCCCGTCTTGCTAGTGGGAAAAGGTGGTTATTGTTGTTGTTGCTGTTGTTGTTGTTGCTGTTGTTGTTGTTGTTGTTGTTGTTGTGTGTATGTGTGTGTTTGTGAGATGGGGGCTTCTGGTTCCCTTCATAGCAGATGAACTCTTTGCTAATGAAGGATTCTCAAGGTGTCAAATGTGCACTTGGAATCTTTGTAGTTTTGGCCATTGCCTTGATTACTGGTGTCTTGATTACTGGTCACTTTATAGGAATGAGACAGATGTTCCCCGTGGTAGGGTGTACAAAGCGAACTGTTTGGGCAATGCTTTTTCTCATAGTTTTCTATAAAAATGTAAGTAGCAAGTGAGCATTGTTTAAAAAAAAAAAGAAAGTACACATGGGGATAACAAGAAAAACAGCCAACATTGAGGTTTTCTAAAGAAATAAAAGGAATCCTTTTTTTGCAGAGTCTACAGTATCTGGGGGACATACATTTTATGAGTCTTTGAGGTTGGTCAGTTGGGTTGGGCTCGTTTCATCATAGACTGGCTGGAGCACATGAGGCTGTGCACTTATGTTCTCTGAACCTTAATCTTTTTCATTTAGATAACAGATAACCTGCCCAAGTGGGTGATCATGAGGAACAAATGCGTAGGTAAAGTGCCTGCTGCAATGGTAGCCACTCAGTGAAGGTTGGCTTTCTTTTCCAGGAGAAAGTCCAGATACTGAGTCAGGTCAAACTGAGGTGTTACAGTTTGCTCTGTAAGGAAAAAAAAAAGACAATGTTGCAGGGGGTTGGGGAGGTGTTTTTTATGGGTAGTTGCTACGCAGTACAGGCCACCGCCTTGTGCTTATGACTCTCCTGCATGTTGGGATTATATGTGTGTACCACCACAGCCTTTCCCACGTGCATGGACACACACACACACACACACACACACACACACACACACACGCCCTTCCTCACACAGAGCTATGCTAAGAACCTGGAATCTGACATGATAATAAGAGTGATAATTTGATTGGGTTCTGATGAATGATATTCAAAAGTTGAAAGTCCCTCAAATGGTTCCCGTGTAAGTCTTCAGGTTGGGAGATCTGAGCTCTGAGGGAAGTCATTGCTGTTGAAGATGAATACTGCACTTGCGGTATCTTCTTTTTACCAAGGTCAAAGTTTGTCCTGTGTCCTACTGTCAAAGGCAGGAAGAGAACCTGCTCTGCTTTTGTGTTGGGAGAGGTGACTGAGAAGTAACGCTGAACCTCCTTTTGTTCCTGTCTCAGAAGGTCCACAAATAAACGGACATATGGGTGTGGAAGTATTTAGTCATTTGTTGTCATAAAGTTGTGCTCATTTGGAGATGTCTGGTGTTTAACTTACAATGGGTCTAGCCTTTCTGTAGCTTACTCATTGATTACCCAAACAAGGGAAGACATGATGAATTTCCTTACGTGTCTGACCCATCTGCCATTTGTAAGTTGTGAGAATGGGCAGGAATATTTACTTCACTTTGAGGCATGTTAACTTACCAGTGACTCAATTATTATTAATTGTATTACAATAGATATTTTCACGTACACAATACTTAAGAGATTAAGCCATATTTGCTAGTTGCATAGGAGGTAAAGAAAGCCTTAATCTTTCTTAAAATATTCTGTAATGATGACAATCTGAATTTTTATCTAAGATATCCAGATTCCGCATGTTTCTCATCATATTTAAAATATTATCACTTATTGGTATGACCAAGCCCGGGGCCACATGCATGCTAGGCAAGGGCTACATGCAGGTCTGGAGCGAAGAGAATCGGAACTCCAGACCTGAGTTTTGGAAGATGTTCAAAGATGAACATCTTCCTCATATCATGCTGCCTACAGCGTGCTTCCTTCTTTGATCTCTACATTCAGTCAGGCGAACTTTTCCCTGGGCTTAGTTTCCTGCCTTGTATGATAACGGGACCCACATCACAGGATTATTGAATTTAAATGAATAGATTTTCCAAGGTGCTTAGCTTTAGCAAAATGTTTAGTAAATGCAAGCTTTAAAAGACGTTCAATTCATTATACACCGTTAAGGGATAAGGTACCCTTCATTTGGAAGAATTAAGTTCAGTTCACTTTTGCTTCCTGTCCTCTGCTGCAGAGTCATCAGTCAAGGTTTAATTACAGGAGGGAGAACTTAATCAGCAGGACTGTGGTTTTGCTGTTATAATACTGGCCCCAAGGTCATCTTGCAAATTAATTAGTGTAATAGGAAATGGTGACATTTTTTTCTCTTACATCCTTCAATGTCTCAGTCCTGTGGTCTAGAATGGAATTTAGATTTCTCTCCTATTGAATTTCTGAGGCCAGCAGGTGTGATCTTATTATTTCAACGGGAGGCCTTAATGCTACACCTTCATAGACATGAAGAAATGCTGCTCAATTCCCAAAGAGACGGTCACAAAAGTTTTAATCCACCATTTATGAAAAATAGCAATCCCTACCCTGGCCTTTAGGTCAGAGAGGACCCTCATGGTAGTGGTGTGCTATATTTGGAGTTCTCCTGCGTCTCTCCCAGGGCACCTGGGCTGTGAGACTGCTCGCACCAGGGAGTGCAGGCCTCCGTCCCTTCTCCTGGGGGAAGAAAGGCAAAAAGCACGCTGCTGTGCTCTTATCAAAGCCCCAACCCTCTGAAGACTCGGACCATTTGTCCTTTGGTGGCTAGACTATTAGATACTTTCTACATACATAGTTACTTTTCTGTGATAATAGATCATGGTCAAGACATCTCAGAGGGCAGTGTTTATTTGGGTTTATGGTTTCGGAGGGAGGGTCCTTACTGGGGCGCAGTGGACGGGGTGTGAGCAGGAGATGTGGAGGCAGGAGCAAGAATCAGAAAGATCACATCTTCAGCTGCAAGCACGAGCCAGAGGAAACTGGAAGCAGGGCGTGGCTGTGAACCCCCAAAGCCCACTCTGATGTACTTCCCCCCATCAAGGTTGTACTGTCTCCCCAGATTGTGCACCAACTGGGGACCAAGTTTCAGGTACCCAGAGCTCTGGGTTTTGTGTTCAAATCACTACAGCTAGCCGTCCTGTGAGCCCCTGAGTGGAAGGCTTTCCTTCCCGGCCTGCCCAGTCCTTGCCCAGTGTGTGGGGGTCCTAGGTAGAACGAAAGCCAGCCAGGAAAGAGAGTGACAGGGAAGATCTCTCAAAATATTCCCAAGAGCTCCGTCTTTTTCTTTAATAAAGATAATTATGTTGATAATTCCTATTACAATTAATTATGCAAATCTAAGTAATTTAAAGTTATCCAAGGGAACTATGTATCGTCTAGTAAATTCATGCATCCTGTCACGAACCTACTGATAAAAATAGAAACCTTCAGTTTCGGATGCATAAATCCAGATGCTCATATGCTTTTCCACTATGCCATTTAGTGAGTGAGACCAAGGAGCTTATATTTTCAGTGGGGAGGGGGGGACCTGGGGGAGATGCGGGGCTGTCGGTTCCCTCTCCTTCCTCTTCTCTTCTTTTCCTTCAGCTCTAAGCACAGGAGACCGCTTCTCACCTCAGGGGGAGTCATCGGTGAGGCAGCAGACCTCATTTTCTGCCTGGGTGCTTGTTTCTAGCTTATTAAGAGCCGCTTTAATTGGGTCCCTCATTTGTCAGGAGCACAAATTGGTCAGCTCCTACTTACGCAACGTAATTGGTGCCAATGATTTGTGAGCCAGAGCAGAGAGACGGGCTCGGGTGACCTCGGCACGGCTCGGTGAATAATGGCGGGAGCCGATTTTTAATCTGATCTTTATTCATATCTGGCCTGGCCTTAGGATTTATGCTGCTCTTAGCAATATACCACGCCGCTGTAAAATGAATGACACACAGACCATGAGGCACTGCTCAGTCCTGGTGGCATTATGAGTCCAGTCACATCCTTTCCTGCCCACACTTCCCTGTAATAAACTAATTCTTATGTCCTTTTCCTCCACCTCCCGTGCTCTGTGCCTGGCTCATTCCTTGGTGTGGATGAGTTATTTCAAAGCCCACTGGTGTCCCTCTTATCCCCCTATATTAAAAAAAAAAACCCAAGAACCAGAAGAGATGCCTGAACTTGTTTGAGATTTGCCTAGCACTGAGTCTTTAACCAGGTGTGGGCGTGGACCACCAATGTTTGCATGTTGAGTTCTTTAGGAGTGGAAAGCGGAGACCTAGTAATTCCCTGTACTTACTCAAGTGCAGAATCGACAAAGGTGTCTTAAAATGGCATGGAGCCATTTGACAGCAAGAGAACTGTTCATGCTTGTGCCCCGTGTGTGTCCTCTGGGATGCCGTGATATGTATAGTAGCGTATTAGCACAGTTAGTTCTCCCTTGACAACATCCCTGGCCTGGGATGGCAGCACCGGGTTCAGACAAAGTCCGGAATGAGTGGCCAGAGTTCGCCACCTCATGGTTCTGGAGTTCAAGTCTAGGACCTAGGTGTCAGCAGGGTTTTCTGAAGTCTGTGGAAGAAACTGTCCCAGGCCACTCTCTGGGCTTGTAGATGGCTACCTTTATGTTCAAGTGGTGTTCTTTCTGTGTCTAGGGATCTGTGTCTAAATTTCCCATTTTTTTTAAATGGGGGACAGCAGCCATCTTGGATTGGGGCCCACCCTGATGGTCTCATTGTAACTTCGTTTTCAATGAAGAACCCACAATGAGGTAGCCATGAGGAAGTTTGGAGTTAGCATACTGATATATGAACTTGGGAGGAAGAGGCATTATTTATCTGATCACACTGGGCTCTGTTCAAAACCAGAGACACCTGGGGTGAAGCTCAGAGGAGAAGTAGGAAAGGGTAATATACAAACATATTCTATATAGGAACAAACATCTCTCCAGATGAGCCTTGGCATGGTGGAAGGTGTGTGTATGTGTGTGTGTGTGTGTGTGTGTGTGTGTGTGTGTGTGTGTTAGGGCAGGATGAGTCACGGTGGTGTAGGAAGAGGACAAACAACCACAAAGTAAAAGCAAAATCTTTTGAAACCTGTGGACAGATACAGTGGATGAAAGTGACATTTTTCAGGTTAGAAGACCTTGCAGTGAGAGCCCAGGCCTGGAATGAATGAACGTGGCAGGCAGCGTGACCTTGACCGTGTCTCTTCATTTCTCTGACTTTTGCTTTTTGATATTTTCATCTCAAATGCCTGCTCTGTCTGCTTCGCAGAGTGGGGGGGGGCAGGGTGGGAAATCATAAGATAATTCAATGACAGGCTCAGCACTGCGTAGCGTGTTTCCAGTAAGCACCGACTGACTGCCTATGTGTTGTGATCCGTCTGCTGGGATGTCTGTGACTTCCAGCCTATGGTGGACTGAGTGAGGGCGCCTACTCAAGAGAGTGCCACATTTGAGGTCAAGGTCCCCATAAGCCACCTGCCGGGAAAGGTAATTGAGGTTTTCTTTTCAAAACTCATTAAGAGCCCAGAGCCTTTGATCTTCGACACTACAGGTAGCTTGACCTTTCAGATGGTCACCTGTAGGAACTGTCTGAATTGGTCTTTGTACCTGAGGGAGACCCTGACAAAAAGCAAAATTTCCAAGCAGATGGTTGAGTCAACACTTCCAGGAATCTCAGAGAAGAGACCACAGAGTTCTCTGAAACGGTCAACCAAGCCCTGTCCAGGTAGTGTCTCCAAGTTGCCCTATGACGTGGTGTCCAGTAGCTTTAGGCAGCTTAAGTTTTAAACAGTGGTTTCCGGTCAGAGTCCTCAGGACCCATGGTCAGGGACTCACCTAGTGAGTCATGTTCCCTTGAAGAGGAAGTGAAAGTTGTCTAAGACAGGACAGAGCCCTAGCACTGGTGCAGTTTGCTCTGAGTCAAGGTGTCACCTTGCTTTTGCATTTGTGTGTGTGTGTGTGTGTGTGTGTGTGTGTGTGTGTGTGTAGGCTGTGGGAGGCTGTCAGAAAGCAGGCTGTGAAAGGAGACATCCAGGACAATGATTTAAGTTCCGACTGAGAAGGCACAGATTGCAGGTAGCACATGCTGGCCAATATTAACTCCTTGAATCCCGTCACTCTCAAAGATGGATGGTCTCATTGCCTTTTGCTTTAAGGTGAGTGACCAGGGCCGCATGTCCTCACTGAAGCCTGGCCCCAAACCATCAGTCTCCAGGGTTCATGCTTCTTACAACTCAACAAGCCTTTCAGAAGATCTGGCAAATGGTTATTGTTATTTCCCCCAGGAAACCAGCCTGTGAGAGGAAAGACCATAGGCACAGCACAAAGAACAGGTGACTTTTGGTCACTCTCTGTTTGAACCCCTGACATAAGACCTTCATTTTGTTAATGTTGGTTTTTCTGTCATTTCAACTTGTAAATTCTTTGAAAGATTAAAGATACTAAAGAAAAAAAAATCAGTCCAGTGAAAGAGAATATATTCCAACTGTTTCTCAACCATTTATGGTTGAGCAAAACTCTTACTGCATTTAACAGAGAAATAACCCCTTCCATCAATTAAAAAAAGAATTATACTTTCAAGATTAGGCTTTAAATCTCAAATTAGTGAATAGTCATTTTTTTTTACGAGAGTAATATTTATTCTGAATGCTTATAGACGAGAACAAATTAATAGGCTTTCCATGTTAGACAATGATGGATGGTGTAGAATTAACGCACACCTGTTGTGATCTTAATATATGTGAGCTATGGTTTGAAGCATTCTGGGAGGTTAAAACGTAGCAAGGCCTCTATTCCATAGGGTTTTATTTTTTAGAGGAGGCAGTAACACTGATAAAGGATAAGTAAATACATAAGTAAAGGACAAATAAATAAAAGATAAATAATAAAAATAGGAAGTTCTAAAGGAAGAGGCCTCTGTCTGGAGATCAAGGATGACTTTCTGCGGGAAGCAGGATTGGGGCCTTGCTCTGCAGTGGCAGACCTGTGCTTCTTGCTTGGGAGCTGTGTTCCTAGCGTCCTGTCTGGAAGAAGTCCATAAGCAACCAGGCCAGTGAGCGAGACTGAGCAAGTGAGCTAGCAGACCCTGCTGATGGTGAGAAGCAGAAGCAGCTGCCAGGGAAGAGCTCACAAGCAGGCTTTGTTAAGCAAATACCTGGGGCTCCTTGTCTGGGCCCCAGGCCTGTGGCAGGGAGGGAGAGCAGCTAGAACAGGACACAGCTCCAGTGATCTGGGCAAAGGGCACAGTGGCCAGGGTGTGGGAGGGAGGGGCAGATAAGTAAACTTAGGAGAGTTGGCAGAGCTTGCGAAGATCACCGTGGTTGCTGAGGAACTTGGGGAGAGGGACCACCCAGGGCCCCACGACGCTCTTTCCTTTGGAATAAGAGGCTGTAGGTTGGTAATTGATGATGTGGATTTTTGCTCATGTTAAAAAG
This sequence comes from Apodemus agrarius, assembly GCA_964023405.1. Classification (NCBI taxonomy): domain Eukaryota; kingdom Metazoa; phylum Chordata; class Mammalia; order Rodentia; family Muridae; genus Apodemus; species Apodemus agrarius. Next base: position 140,982,425 of record OZ030009.1, on the reverse strand, counting down.
GTGGTTAAGCGGAAGCATGCCCATTCCTCAGTGCCCACGGGGACCCCTGCAGTGTGCAGGACATCTTCAGATACCAGATCTGTGCTGCTCGAGGCCCCTTCGGTAAAAGGGTGTGATGTTGCTTGTAAGCACCCACCTCCTCATGTACACACCCAACCAGCTCTGGATTACCTAGCTGCATAATTGGTTTTAATTTCAAAGTAATTAACATGTAAGGTCAGCGTCGGTCGGTTTCCTTCCCCTCTCTGTGGGCTTCCTCCCCCGCTTTCCCATTCTGAGTATTTGCTCTATCGCCCACATCCCTTAAGATCTCTTCCTTCCCCTCATAATTGTCTTTCCAATTTCCTGACTTGCAGACACAAATATAGAAACACATACACATATATTGAATTTTGAGGCCAGGTTCAGCATGTAAAAGAAAACGTGCAGCCTTTGTCTTCCAAGCCTGCTGTACTTGTCTTCACATAATGATCTCTGATCATCCCGTCATGGCAATCGTACTGTTCAGTGCCACACTGTCCTCCTGAGCTGTCTTGCCAGCTTAAGTATCTACTTCATGGTAAATGCCACAGGAGTCAGTATTATCTTTTCTTGTTTGGAGAATGATAAGAAACAAATGCCCCATGTGTTTAGTGCTGACATAAGCCTCCTGACCCTATCCCTAATATAATGTTTATCTGTGGCTAGTCGAATCTACAGATTAGATTTTGTGGCTACATGAGGTTGCTTGTATTTCCTCTCACAATATTCTAGAATATCGAATGGCTTGTAACTTGTTTCAATGTTTTCCCAAAGCAAACGAGCAGTGCTCAGTAGTAGAACACACGTCTCATTTGTATTTAACTATTATTAGTTTAATCTAAAATGATATTTTACATGTCTGCCAAATTTATTCTGAATAAAGTGCCACCGTTCGTTTTTATAAAAACTGAATTTTAAGCAGCCAATTAATTAATGAGTCTAGGGCTTTAATTCTAACTTTTCCTTAGATCTGCCACGGATGCTTGGCCTGAGTTGTTTAACTTAGATGTCATGTGTGTGAGAACTGTCCATTGTCCTGCCTGGGTGTCTATGTCTCTATCCTTGCTACTGTCACATCATGTAGACATAGAGGCTGAAGGGAGTTTTGGGGTTTTGAGTCCTCCTGCCCTGCGAGGTGTCCGGCCATGGCCCCCTCTTAGCCCAGGGCCTTTCGGCAATTTGTTCAACTTTGAATCTAACTTCCTTATCCGTGACACCCAGTGACAATTCCTTATGGCTCCTCAGTGCATGTTTATTATCAAGTGATCAGGAGACAGTTTCCTAATAAGGAAGCTGCGTGCAGAACAACGGAATTCTTCACTTATGGCTGGAGTAAGGCTGGGCTGCCTGGCTCTGTGGCACCGTCTGCCCCGCCCCACGGTGGCACTTTAAGGACTTTTCAGCCTGGTCTGAAGGTGACATATACTGTTTTTTGTCTCCCAGGGCTTTTGGGAGGGCATTTAAGAGTATTATAACGATTAAAGTTTTAATTTTTTCTCTATGCTGTTGACATTAGTGATACCTACTCGATGTGGAAAACTTTAAACAGGTGGAAGGATGAACTAAGCAAGGCCGCCCGCAATCCCTAAGGATAGCCGTGAACTGCCTTGGAATTTCAGTGCACTGAATGCGTGCTCTGATTCCTTGTTCGTTCTTCACAAATTCTATTTATTTTGACTTTGGCAGCCACGTCGCCTTACAGGCCAAGTGAGAATTTTATGTACATACTAGAATCAGTTAGGCACGACCCACGTCAGGATGAAAGTTAAAATCTCTGTGAGATGTAAAGTCTTAAAGGGGCGGGGGAGCTAGGAAGTAGAATGCGTTCTTTTGGAGCGCTCAAAAGCACAGGCTGTAATAATAGTCAGGAGACCAAGGGGGGCAGCTGGCGAAGTCTCGGAAGGCTGTCGAGGGTCTTGGCTTTCCTGCACTTGTGGAATCTCATGTCTTTCCAGCTTTGAGTCAGAACCAGGGAAATGATCTTGCTGGCATGGACCCCAGCGCACCTCCTCACCTATGGGAACAAATTAAAAAAAAAAAATCATAAAACAAAACGTAGAGCAAAAAAAAAAAAACGAGTCAAAGAGATCCATTTTGCCTGAGTCCTGAGACTCCGAAGTGAGTTAATCACAGACATTACAGAGCTCGTTTGGACTTGCTGACTGGTGCGCTGCTGTAGATGGGGAGGAGAAGCCTCTGGAAGCTCGGCCGTTCCACATAGGGGCGAGTTGGCCTCTAAGGACTCTGTTTTGCTAGGTTTGTGACTAGAGGTCATCCAAAGATTCTGACCGTTGGAAAGATGTGACTTAGCAGGCTGGTGACTAACACGCTTTATCTCTGGTCCACTCACAGGAGTCCAAGTGAAGAGAGCAAGATGGCCCCTGCCCCGCTTCATTTCCTGTGTCTTCTCGCACTTTATTTGGTAAGCACAGGGGGTGGGGTGGAGTGGGGGTGTGTCTGCAGGGTATTTCCTGACATCCTTCTAGTCCATACCATGAAAAGAACAGGCATTACGCCTTTTTTTTTTTAAAAAGGTGGTTTATCAGAATTGTACAGAAAGATGTGATGTATCCAGTGAAGTGACCACAAGGCCCGTGGTTGCCGTCAGCTGAAGGGTACACTTTACCCTCAGCCCTTAGAAGCCAAGGGATGGCAACCTTACCTCCATGGTTATAGGTTTACGTGTTTCTGTTTCTGCCCTGCTGCCCACACCCAGGGCAAGCATTCTACCCCTGGGCCACAGCCAGGAGTCTAGACTCAACCCACCCTTCACCTGTAGCTTCCGGCTGTAGAAAGGAATTACAGGGATTCATCTCTAGGCCTCTATAACCCAACTTCAAAAAAAAAATTACAAAACCCACACACAAAAGCACATCAAGAAACTTCTATTTTCTGTGTTTACCTTTCTATGCTCTGTATTTTTATTTTCACAAATGGCTTGGAGTTTCCTAGTTGAATTTGTCTTTTAGCCACGTCTTCTGTGGTTGCCATTGTCTGACAGGCTTTCAGCATGGAACTGAATGGAAACTGGGCCCCAGCCATAGCCCAGTAGTGGGTAGACAGTGGGGTACCATCTCTGTTTTACTTACAAGGTTTGTGTGGCGCAGAGGGATGTCCAGAGTTTCACTGTCTTAGGAGTCAAGATCTCAGGTGAAGTTTTAGATTGCTGCATCTAAAATCTTGTTTCTTTTTTTCTTGCACCCCAAAACAACACTCCAAATTTTAAGCCCTCAAAAATCCTCCTAGGGCTTTCCAGTTTAAATTTTTTAAATGTTTTTATTAACATATATTATATATAAAGCATATATATTTTATGTATATAAAATTTTATGTAATATGTATATTTTAACATATTACAAAGTGTATTTTTATCACCCCACCTTTCATATCATAGAACTGAACCAAGACTTCCAGAGCTTGCTTCAAGGCTAAGGAGGAGACTGAATTCTCACAGCCTGGGTCTCAGTGAGGACCACCGTTCTTCCTATTTTTCCCACCTACGTTATCACAGAAGGACAGGAACATCAGAGCCAGGTTCTAATTTGCAGCTACAACTTGCCCATGATAGGAAATGGACTGACAGTAGCTTGAAGCTTTCAACCTCAGTTTTCTGTCCTTTGGGCTGGGTCTAATCCTAGCACTTGCCATCGAGGAGCTTTTGAATCATGCAGCAGCACAGCCTAAGTTCTGAATGCATAGAGCCATCAGTAGTATAGATTTCAAATGCCCAGCACCTATATCCATATAGACCTGCCCTCACTAGTGACTGAGGCCATCCTAACAGGCTTTTCTCAGCACCTAGCACAGAGGTAGCAGGGGATTAAGCGGTTATGAATGAGGAAGCAGCATTGAGATCAGAGAGAATGAGCTTTTGGCTGTAGGGCTTCGCTGGTGGTGGACTCCCTCTCGGGAGATGAAAGCTGCCTTTTTGCCACTATGCCAACCTTCTCCCGCTCTGGCGGCCTGGTTCGGTGACTCACATTGTACACATTCGTTTTGAAATCTTTATAGCCCCAATAGTCATGCTAATGGGAGGGAAGGAAGATTTGTTGCCCCGATACCAGGATGCAACTTTGAACCCTGCAACTGACCCTCCCTCCCTGCAGTGTGCTAGCTCTAGCTCGTCTGTGTGCGTAAAACGTAGCCTTGCCTGTGAGGTCTGCGGGCTAAGGAAGCTTCCTTCCGCGGGTGTGGGTAATTGCAAGGCTGATTGCTCGCTGGGTGGTCTCGGAGTCAGGCCTTGGAGCCCGCTGGCAGCGCTGCAGAAAGCGCTGCCCTTGTCTTAGAACCATCACAGCGACCCTGGAGGCCTGTGCCCAGTTCTCCCGCCACACCTTCTAGAGGTAGCAGAGCTGGCGAAGACCTGAGAAGAAAGGAAGGAGAGGATCCTGAAGGAAGACAAGCTCAGAGAGGCGGTGGCCAGAAGTCTGGAAAATTATTGTGGAAGTTAAAAAGGATTTTAGCTGCAAAGAACAGGAAAGTGGGATTTGGAGCAACTTAAACAAACGGAGGGTTATTTCTCACAGATAACAGGAAGCCCGCATGATAAATTCAGAGCAGGGTTAACCATTCTGTGATATATCAGAGGTGGGGGACACTTTTCTTGTTGGACCACTGTCTCCTCACAGCTCTGGGTGACTGCTCTAGTCGCACATACAAAGCCAGTGGCCTGTCTGAGAACAACAGGGAGGAGCAAAAATGCCAGCCATAGCTGCCCTTTCCCATCAGGAAGGAGAGGCCAGCATTCGGATGATGACACTGACTTCCCGTCCTGGGTTTGGAATACTGTCCACCTGCTCTCCCCTGCCCCCAGCTCCCTTGGGGAGTGGTAGTGAGAGTCAGCAGGGGTGGCGGACATCGGCTGTGGCATATTCCCCAGGGGTTGGAATGGTGGCAGCCACACCTTCCGGCACCTTCCTTTATAGCCAACTTTCCTTTATTACTTTTGTAGCCCCTGGTGGACAGAAATGCCTATGGGTTGAGAGGGCTGGTTCCAGAGTTGCCGGTTCAAATCCCGCTTCTAGTTACTTTGTGGGCAGATACCTTTTCTATGCCTTAGTCTCCGCAGGGCTAACTGTACTATGCTTTCCACGGTACGTAGCATTATTGCCAGGGTTCCATATGCTTAGAAAAGGCTCCCGTGAATATCAGCTTAGCAATTATAAACTTTCCTTACCCTCCTGGTCTGGTTCTGAGCGACTGTTGGGATGCTTCGAACCATGTGAGGCCACTGCTTGAAATAAACGCTTTATGATTTGAATGTTTGCAAATGAATATAAAGTGTTGGTCAGTTGTGAGGTATGCTGGAGTTCCAGTTTGACCAGAATTTACCACACGACTGTGTGCCAAGTTGGCATTGTGCTAAACTATCGACATATTTTTCCCCCCTTCTGATAAATTCAACTGCCTTGGAGGTAACTGTAGACTCCGGGATGCTGGGGACACCTCACAAATGTCATAGAGCATTTTAAGTGACGGGAGGTATTTCAAAAATGTCTACGTATAATTTAGAAGGCAGTGTGGCTCCTGGTAGGCTGCAGCCTTTTGTTTAGTTAAGGGAGAGCGCCTGCTGCCCCTGCCTGTCACACCCACGGTTTACTCCCGGCTTCACCCTTAGAAGTCGCCTTTGTAACATGGGAGTTAAGATTCCTCCCATGAGAGGTTAGCTCTTGTGGCTCAAGGAGAAAAAGCAATTTGAAACTCACGACAGACCACTTTGGTCCAGTACGAGGCTCCCTCAATAAACACTAGGCCCGTCTGCGTTCTGATCAGGTCTACACTGTGATCAGATCGGCCATTGCGGAACCCTGGGCTCCGGACCTCGTGCCCGCCAGTGACACCCCACTCAGCGTGCCTTCTCTCTCTCTTTATTAACAGACCAGTGGATACGGCCAAGAAGGCAAGTTCAGCGGTCCCCTGAAGCCCATGACGTTCTCTATTTTCGAAGGCCAAGAACCGAGTCAAATCATTTTCCAGGTAAAGGCTGATCTTTGATATCCTGCCTTCTGTTCACAGTGGACCTTTGCTCTCATCGCTGCTGAACAGCGGGGAGTAGCACAGGGGCGGGCAGTTTTTATCCTCTGTGACTTTGATGAGGCTGAGTTGCAGACTCGGGTGGGTGTGGCTCTGACCTACCTGAGCTGGCCTCCTCACACAGGCTCCCTTCTGCGGCCAGGGCTTCCTTTCCTCTCAGAGGAGGTCAGTATTCTGGACTCTGCCTCTGCCCTGAGCGGAAAAGGCACTGATTTCGGGAGGTGCTGGCTTTCTGATCATTAGGACATCGGCTCGCCTTGCTTGGCCTGAGAGATGTTTGAAGGGGGTGGGGGTGGGGCTTCTCTGTGTGACCAAGGACTGACTTCCCCCTGCCTCCTCTGAATGCAGGCAGATGCTCCTGCCTGTGGGCTGTCCTCGCCAGGCTGGACTTGTTAACCACCCTTTTCCACGACTGTGATGATTTTAGTTTTAGTTTTGGTCGCTGTGATAAACACCCTGACAAAAATCAACTTCCGGGAGGAAGGGTTTCCTTTGGCTTACAGTACGGGAGAGGACACAGTCCGTCAAGGTACAGAAGGCAGGGCAGGAGGTTCGAGACCAGCTGCTCAAATTTCTTATACGCTCTGTAAGCGGAGAGAAAAGAGGAAGTGAGGGTCAGGCTATAAAAGCTCAAAGCCTCTTTCTAGTGACCCTGTGATGTACTTCCGCCAGTGAGCTCTACCTCCGAAAAATTCCACAAAAGGGCCACCAGCTGGGACCCAAATGTTCAAACACACAGCCTGTGGATGGCATCTCACTTCCAAACAACAATGATGGCAAACTGCTGGGACTGGAAGGAGATAGTTTAGAGAAGATTTTTGACTCATGGCTTCCATCCGTGATAGCTTGACTCTGTTTTCTGGACCTGCGCTAATCATGGCACGGTGGAGGAGTGCTGCCGGGCCTGTGGCATCAGGAAGCAGAGAAGAGCAAGAGTGAGGAGATAAGATCTGTCCTCCAGAGGTTCTCTCCTCTAGAGCGACCCATCCTTCTAAGTTAGCAGTTCTCAACCTGTGGGTTGCGGCCCCTTTGTGGGGAGGAACGACCCTTTCACAAGGGTCACCTAAGACTGTGAAAAAAGTACAGATATTTACATAATGATTCAGAACAGCAGCAAATTGCATTTGTGAGACAGCAACAAAAATAATCTTAAGATTGCGGGAGGGCGTGGTCACCACACTCTGAGGAACTCTATTAACGGGTCGCAGCGTTAGGAAGAGTGAGGACCACCGCCCTAGGCAGCCCCCACTTCCTACCAGCCCATTCAGCAAATGACGTCATTAATGCGTTCGCCTCCTGATGGCGTTCACACTCTTACAATCCAATTGCCTCAACTGCATTACCAGATGGGGATTGGGCTTTCAACATGCGGGGGCGTGGGGGGGTGAGAGGTGGGGAGTGGGGGCGGGCAATTCACATCTGAGCCATAATCCAGGCAGGTGGTAGGTACCAGTGAGAAGCAGGGGGGGCAAGCACAAAGACCTGAATTTGAATCCCCAGCACCCTTGTAACAGTGGGGTAATGGGTGCTTGTAACCCTATCCCTGGGGGAAGAGGTAGTCAGATCCTGAGATTGCGCTGGTTGGCTGGTCTACCCCAAATAACAGGCTCTGTCCCGCAGCAGATAGGCAGAGCGTAATAGGCAAAGACCCCCAGTGCTCTGTTCTGGCTTCCTTGTGCGTGTGCAGGGAAATGCAAACTGTGTACTCACACACGCATGTACCCGTACCGCATACCGCAGGCATCACATGAAATAATGTGGAGATTAATAGAGACTCCTGACGGTAAACTCTTACCGTACATGGGCATCTGCCTTCTCTTCACATCACAGGCACCGTTATAACACGGGACAAACACTAATGCCCTTGGGTGGGAATAGCTGGTCTCTGAGCCGCTCTCAAGGACGCAGTGTTTTTTTCTCTTGTGCTGTTTTGCTCCCCTTCCACGACTTTGCTACAGAGTTGGGGAGGTCAGCTCATTTTCCAACAACTCTTAGAGGACACTTGAAATATCCAAGCTGGAATCTGGGACAGGAGCCCTCCCTGCTCCCAGAGCCCATGTCCGACAAGCTTTAACATCACAGGACAATCCGCCAGTACGTTGTACAGTACAAATGGCTTGACGTAAGTTTCTGTTCAGAAAGATCTGTCCTTTAACTGATTGCTGGGCAGGGCCAGGGAGAACGCAGGGCCCTGCGTAGGCATCTACAGCCCAAGTCTTTCTCGTTTTCATGTTAGAAAGTCTCCCTGACATTTTTATCCATTTCCTTAGCACATTATACTTTACAATCTGATATGACATTTACACACTAGGCATCATATTTATTAATTAATTAATTATTAAGCATAAACAGAGTGTCTACTATGTAGTACAGCCAATTTAGGCTCATCTCTGACTAGCTTACAAATAAATGAGACTCAGACTCGTTTATTTTATTTGGCTTTGACAATTACTTGGGGGGGGTGGTAAACCCTAATCTACTCTTCTAACTGCTAGCCTGGCTGCCTCCCCAGTGATGTACCCCAGGGACTTCCTGTTTTTCCTGTTTGTCAATTTCAAAACTAAATAAGATTTGCTACCCTTTCTTCTGCTATCCTTTGACTATCTCACCCCCCAACCCCCATGACAGCTTCCTCTCTCCTCTTCTTTCTCCTTCCCCCTCCCTCCCCTCTCTCCTCCAACCAGGTCACAGGTACCCCAAGTACCTCTAACCCCTCCAGTAATTGGCTGTAGGCCATTTTATTTAGCCGAGAGTTTTAAACCAAGAAACAAGGTTTGCACAACAAAAGCTTGTAAACATGAGAAGTCACTTGTAGGCCTAGACCTAGGTATAGAATTTAGCATTCCAATATATAGCAATAGAACAGACCTCCACACTACTGTATGCAAAGCACCATTCTCTTTCTTGGTGATGGGGGTGTAAATGTTCTCCCGCCCTGGTGAGCTTCCTGGCAGGAAGAGGAACTGAATCCATGCATGGAAGAGTCCTGTGAGAGGTAGTCAAAGGATAGCAGAAGAGAGGGTGACAAATCTTATTTAGTTTTGAAATTGACAAACAACACTTTTATATATTTGTCCGCACACGTTTATACACACATACACATTGAATTGATTTCTATATGTATAAGCTCAAATATCATTTTTTTTGTGACAAAAAAAACTGTGATGGAATCGATTTTCAAGGAAGATGGTAGTGAACAGACAGGTTTCTTCCTCTGTGGGCTGAGGATTGGAAGGCCGAAGGCGACAGTCATTGGATCAGCAACGGGCGGAGGGTGGGTGTGCTTGTTTAGCAAGAAGGTAACAGATGGTCCAGAGCTGAGAGCAGGGGTGGGGGTGGGGGTGGGAGGGTGGGGGGTGTTGGTGAACTTCAGAAGTCTAGAGCAGATCGCTGTCCATTCTGTGCTCACCAGTCGGTCCTCTGGCTTTCAGTAAGACGTGGGCTCCCTTCCCCTCTCAGCCACATCCACGCCATTTCTGTCTCTCATTAGAAAACAAACAGGCTTCTAAGGAATAATAATAAAATAAGATAAAGCAAAAACGAACACATCAGAATCGGACAAAATAAACATAAGGAAAAGAGCCCACGAGAGACGTAAGAGACAGAGAGACCCACTCACGCGCACACTCAGGAAGCCCATGCAAACACTAGATTGGAAAACTGGAAGCCATCATATATGTGCCGAGGACCTGTGGGGGAGAAAGAGGAAAAATTATACAAATACAATAAAAATAAAATAATAAGATAAACTTAAAAAAGAAACAGGAACAGTCGTGACATGATACTATGAGACATGGGGCCTCCAAAGATGTCACTGAGTTGGTTTCTGCTGACCGTCTACTGCCGATCCCGCAGCCTACACATTTATTATTTTAATTTTTTGTTGATCTACACAATTTTTCTCAGTCAAGTGAGTAATTGTTCATTTCTGTTAGCATTGAGTGTCTACATCTGCTGTATTGCTATTCTCTCTCTCTCTTCTTTCTTTCTCCCTTCCTTCCTTCCTTCCTTCCTTCCTTCCTTCCTTCTTCCTTCCTTCCTTTCTTCCTTCCTATTACAGCTTTCCAAGTGTTTATGATCTTAAAAGTTTACTTTCCCCACTGTGCTGGCTGGGTTTTGCTTGCTTGTTTGTTTGTTTTGTTTCTGTCCATTTGACACAGCTAGGGTCATCTGGGAAGAAGAATCTTAATGGGGAAAACGTTTCCGTCGGTTGGCCTGTTGCGAGCGTGTGTGGGCTGACTGAACTATACTTTCGCAGTACGTAGGGTTATTGCCAGGATTAAATATGCTTAGGACAGTCTCCTGTGAATACCAGTTTAGCAATTAATATAACTACACCATTCATCCCATTCCTATCTTCCCTCCAAACCCTCCCACATACCCTTCCGACTCTCCTGGTATCACATGAATATAAATATATACACATACACATACACATACATACACATTCTTACATATAACCTATTCATTATGTTGTTGTTACTAGGAGACACAGTCTCCCAGTAAACTCCCCGCTCCTCTGGCTCTGACAGTCTTTCACTCCTTCTTCCACAGTGTTTCCTGAACCTTTTGTGTGGGAGTGGCAAACACTATTCTTTATCAAATAGAATTTCCCTGTCATCCAGTTATGCTCTACCTGGACACATTTCCAAAGGATTGTGTGTACTACAAGAGATACTTGTGAATGTGGTTATACCGTTCTGTTTTGAAGCGCTAAAGAAATGGACATCCAGGTTAGGTCCGTTTCCACTTAGAATTAATCTTTAATCTGTTGGTTACGACAGAATATTGTTACTTCACTTACTTGTAAAGCTCATAATTCTGGCCTCCTATAGGGCTCTAATTTCAGCCCATTGTATAAGTGAAATATTTTTTGTATGACTTGTATCCTTTAAATTTTTTTATGACTTTATTACTTAGCATAGGATTTTTCCTGGAGAACATTCCGTATAGTTTGCTTTAGTTGGAGGGAGTACTTCAGGGAGTAGCTTCAGGTTTGTCCATGGTGTCATTCAGAGCTTTCTTTCCTTACTGGTTCTTGATTTGCTCTATGCATTACTGGACATGAAGTCTTAAAATTGTCAGTAATGACAGTTTCATGATCCTAAGATTTCTGTCCACTCTCCCAGTCTCTGATGCACTTTAGAGACCGTCTCCAACATTTAGGTATGCAGATGTTTACAATAGCTATAGTCTCCTGGCATATTAACCCTGTTGTGTCTTGTCTTTCCTTTCGAATAGGCTCTCTTTCTGTAGCTCAAGCTATTAACTCATTCTATAGCCCAGGCTAGCAAGAAGCCTTTTTTGCCTTAACTTCCCAAGTGCTGAGGTTATAGGTATGAGTCACCGGCCGAGCTCTTGCTTTTATCTATAACAAGTTTGCCTGAAGCTCTGTTTTGTCTGGTTCTAGCTTAACTTCACCCTCACTTTGGACAATTGTTCTATTAGATTAGAAGCCTTTCTCATCACTTGGGATGTGTTATTTTACAGGCTTTGGCCTTACTGAGAAATCTTTTCATTTTATCAAAAAGTTCCATGTGTCATGGTGCTTAGATTTACCAGAGTCCTTCCTGCTGTTTTTCAGGACGCTCTGTCTTTCAAATACTTGATCGTGCTGCGTCTAGGATCATGGGTCTGTGCTTTCTTCCTCCAGAGTTCACTGAGTTTCATGATGGGTCTACGAGTGTTTCCTTCACATTTCGGGAGTTTTAGGCATTCTATCTTCAAATAATCTTCTGTCTCCTTTCACTCTTCCCCCCTTCTTGGGACTCTTACAGCACGTGTACACACTTGCTTGATGGTGCCTTTTCAGGCTTCCATTTTTGTTGATATTGTTTTTTTCCCCTTTTTTGTATTTTAAGGTAGGCAGTTGATTTTCAAGTTCTCTGGCTTTCCACCAGCTCAAATATTTTCTTCAAGTTCTCATAAAGATTTATTTTAGCTAATATACTTTCAACTCCAGAAATCCTATTTAAAAAAACAATTTTTTTTATGTCTGTATCCTCTATTTGGTATGACTTAATTTTTATACTTTCCCTAGTCCTCTAGAGATGGCTTCCTTTAGTTCTGGATCTATTCAAAATAGATCGGTTCAGGATCTTTAGCAAGTTCAACATCAGGGCTTCCTTAGGAACAGTTTTCGTATCTACAACGTTCATTAGTTACTCATTTAGCTGCGTGTCCCACATTCGTTTATTGAAGAGTAGACATTTTAAATGATGGGACACGGTAATCCATCCTGTCTTTCCCTTCCTCAGGGCATATTGCTTCTACTTCTTGTTTCGGGGCTTTTAGGGGCTAAGTCTGAAAAGTCCGTATTCATTGTTACATTCGGCCACTGAAATTCCTGCTCTACTGGGTGTCCAGTTAACAACTGAATGGAGATTATGTAAGATGCATCGGATCAATAAGTCTCAGTTTTTACCAACGGGCACTTGGAGCATGTTGGAGCGTGCCGCCAGCAGTGTGGGGGAGAGTTTACAGCTTTGGATTTCCTTCCATTTATACTTGGGTAGAGCCTCAACATCAGCCAGGGGCAGGGGTCAGAGCCTTCTCTGGCCTGTTCTGGCCTTGCTGGCAGCTCTCGGTTAATGGATGATGCCTCCAAAGACTAACCCACGAGGAGTGCGAAGTCCCCTGCGGACAGCTTATTCCCCAGCCTTTCCTTCATACGCGTGACCGGTTTCTCATTTGCTTCACCTAGCATTCCTGCCCCACCTTCAACGGTAGCCATTGCTAACAGGTCTGAAGATTACTTCCTTTTAAAAATATTTTTATTTATCCTTGGAAAAATTTGCATGTATCTTGTCTGTAATGTATCTTAGTCACATCCAGCTTCCGCTCCCCACTCCAGTTCCCCAGTCCCAGACCCTTCCCAACACATCTCCCAAACAGTTCCATGGCCTCTTTAACCCCTGACTCCCTGTATGGCTGCATATATGTGTGCATAGCGTGAGGTCATCCGTTGGGCGTGGTGTGCCAGTGGCCACACCTCTCCTAAGAACAGTGACTCTCCCTCCCCGCAGGAACCATCAACTGCAATACTTCCTAAGTGAAGGCTGGGCCTTTGCAGCCCTCCCCTCACCCATGGTGGACCTTTAACTCAGCTCATGTGTACAGCATCCATGTCTCGTCTTTCATCCCTCAGGACTTAAACATTTTTGTCAGTCTGTCTTCAGGGATGCTTCCTAAGCTTTTGCAAGGTATTTTAGTCATGACAGGGGCTTGCTATACAGCCCTTGGGTTGGCCTGATGCTTACTACATATCCTAAGCTGGCTTCAAACTTGCAGCAATCCTCCTGGCTCAGCCTCCTGGGTGCTGAGACTGCAAGTGTGATGTAGTATGCCCACCAGTTTTGGATGGGACTTTTCAATAGAAATCCAGGGATGTTAATAGTGATGAGAACAGACTCAGATTAAATAAAGACACCAGCAGGTTACATAATGAGGGTTCTCTGGCTGTGGCTGTGGGAGGTCCTGTCTTCTCTCGTCGGTGAGGCTGTCCTGTCTCTTCTACCCTCCTTCACACTGAGCTGGAAGGTCAACGGGGTAAGGCAAATTAAAACAGCACAGGTTGATGCTTATTGAAATCCAGGAGGGTTCTGGTCAGTTCCAATGCTCTGACAAAGTTGATAAATTGGTGTTTGCCACTATCTACCAACATTTTCTTGCTTTGATGGAGGAATAGCAGGGTCTCACTCCACCTCCCATTGACATCAGACTGGTCTTAAGGCACTAATAGCAGCCCTGTTTATTAATAACCATGTGCTATCGACAAGCGAATTTGTAAAGCCCTGTTTGCCCATGCTGTTCTCACCTGGTTTGTACACATTGCTGACATGCACACTTCTGCTTCTGAGACAGCCACGGCCTGGCTTTACTATTGTGACTTTTGCTACTTTACACAGTATTGTTTCTTTTGTCCTTCATAATGAAGCTTACAGGATCAATATTGATCATGTTATAGGCTTTAAGAATTCATGAATTCATAGATATCTGAGTTCTTGACTTTGCTAACATAACTCTAAGAATGTAATTTGTGCTTAAATATTCCAAGACAAATTTTGTATATTATTGTTTACTATCAAAAACTTATACTTTATACCTCAAGTCATTTCTAGATGGGTCATATGAATTATATCCCATCAACGATATATCTCTTTGCAGCCTAATATCCATGAGATGTACTTAAAATTATTAATGAAGTCGAACAACTTTTATCTATTCTTAGCTTCATCTAGAATTCCTTTTTTGTGGCTGTTGTTGTCTTAAAAGGAGCTGCGACTATCTCATGAAGAGTTGTTGATTAGTTTTTCTACATTGTAAAGTCGCCATGAAGTCACCTGATTATCATTCAGGAATATGTGACGTTGAAGGCACATGTAGACTGTTTTTTTCAACATTAACATGTTTCTTCATCTTTGTCATACGATTTAAAGTTCTCGGTGGCATCTTCTGGTTCTGGCAATAAAGCTAGAATTCTTAATGTTCCCTAGATGATAGTAACATTATGGCTCCCAGATATTCAATGAAAACTATCTTTTAGCCTTAGCTACAGTCTAAAGCAGCACGCCTTTCCTTGGCATATTGGACAGTACGGCACTTTGTTTCCCGAGAGAAATGTGTCTGAATGCTGCATAAAGGATGCACAGACAAGATCTTAGCAGTTGCCACCACAAAGGGCTCAGGGGTTCTGATTTGGCATTTGTACAAATGAGAAAAGGAAATTGGAGTCTTGAATCTACAGCATTGTGCTTTCATCAGAACCGGAGGTGATTGTTTTTGCTTTCTCTCAGTTTAAGGTCAACCCTCCAGCTGTGGCTTTTGAGCTAACGGGAGAAACAGACGGCATATTTAAGATAGAAAAGGATGGACTTCTGTATCACACAACAGCCCTGGACAGAGAAACAAGAGCAGTCCATCATCTGCAGGTGAGATGAGACAATGGGATGACCCCCAGTGGGATGACACGCAGTGGGATGACATGCAGTGGGATGACACACAGTGGGATGACAGACACCCAGTGGGATGACACACAGTGGGGTGACACCCAGTGAGATGACGCACACATAGTGGGATGACACCCAGTGGGATGGCACACCGTGGGTGACATGCACACAGTGGGACGACATGCACACAGTGGGATGACATGCAGGCTTCCGCAGCACCCCCAGTCCTGGAATCCCCCAGCACCTTTATTCCTTGCTTCTTGTTCAGCTCTCCTGACATTAGTGCGAAACCGCAGTCCTCATGTGACCTCCCTCCTTCCCTTCCTCACTTCCTCCCTTGTTTCCTTCTTCCTTCCCTTCCTCCACCTTTTCCTCCCCCCTTTCCTTTCCCCCTTCTCACCACTTTAAAACCAACTACAGAGGGCTTTTTGACCACAGTAATCCAATTTACACGATCAAAGTCCTCAGATGGCACTGCTCATTTGGGTCCTGGGGCTGAACCCCAGCACTGTGCCTCTGGGGTGTCCTGGTGCTTGGTGTGTGGCTGTTGTGTGGCCCTCACACCCACTGTGAAGGCAGCATCAGTGCTGCACAGAGCCTCTGTGGCCCCAGAATGCAGAAGGAGCTCATGGTCCTCCTGGAAGTGCCCTTCCTTTTGTTCTCCCCATAGCTTCCTACCGGGTGTCTGCTTAGCGAGAAGGGCAGAGCGCTAATTGAAAGAGAGAACGCTGAGAGCGCAGTGTCTGCTGCTCTCTGCCGCGGGCTCTGTAGACCGACCGCTGCTAGCTCTGCGGAGTCACAGCACACCATCATATGAGTAATGTCCTGCACCCAGTACCCTGCACATCTAGAAAGCCGCTGCCTTCATCAGGCTGGCTTAACTGATTGGACCCCGATTTTAGCAGCACATAGTTTGGGCTTTTGTGGTTCTTCATCGTCTGCGGTCGCCAGGCCATTGGTCTTTTGAATTTTAAGTTCCTATAAGTGCCTTTTGGGCCTGTGTCTGAAGTTCAGAGTCACTAGGTGGTTTTCTTTTCTTCATCAACAGCTTGCAGCCTTGGACTCTCAGGGCACTATAGTGGAAGGTCCAGTCCCCATCACCATAGAGGTCAAGGACATCAATGACAACCGACCCACGTTTCTCCAGAGAAAATATGAAAGCTCAGTGAGGCAGAACTCTCGCCCAGGTAAAACAGTCAGTCTGAGTATGTCTGTGGGAGGATGAAAGACCGGAGTTGGGTGGCTGGCAGTTGTCACGATAGCGCCTCGAGACTTACTTTTGTATGTAAATTTCATAGTGATCTGAGTGCTGTTTTATCCTGCCAATTGTTCTGGACCAAAGACTCTCATCCTTGGTCCTGTTTAGTCTTGGGCACTATAGGATGTTTCCAAGTATCTTTGACTTCTATCTGTATGATGCCAGAGACACTCCTCTCTCTAAGCTGTGACAATTAAAAAATGTCTCTGGGAGTTCTAGAGAAATGGTTCAGCAAGAGCCTTTCTGCTCTTCGGCGGATCTGAGTTCAGTTCTGAGTACTCATGCTGGGTGTCTCGTAAATCACCTATGACTTTAGCTTTAAGCCACTCAGTGTTTTCTTTTGGCCTCTGTGGGCACCCACATCTGTGTGCACATCCCTCTCCCCCAAATTAGAAATGAAGCAAATCATTAAAAGAGTCTCTAGATCTTGACAAATGTATAGTGAAAGTCAAAACTCTGATTCTTTATTGAACTTTCAAAGTCCACACAGCTCGAGAACATCCAAGGACTGTCTGGAAAGATGAACTCGCTCTCCTCTATCCTTGTGGGATCCTTAGAGTCTCTGTTGGCTCAGTGGCTTCTCCCCAGCTGTGGCCCACGCCTTCTCTGTGGTGGCCTACTCTCTATGTCTAGACCCTTAATCTTTCCGTCATCTTGTATCAAGGAATTATTTGTTTTACTTAACCCTTTTCCTTTCCCAGTCTTCAGTAGATGAGTGACCATTCTGGGATAGCTGCACTATCCCTGTCCCTTGTCCCTATGTTGGAATGCTAATGACTCACTTATTAGACCTTGCTACATAAGAATCTTTCAGACAGGAACATCTTTTCTCTCCATGAACCAAATCTCTTAGAGAAGCGATTTTCAAAATTGGGGAACTCTTTTTTTGTATTATCTTAAAAGTTGGAGGGAGCATACACAAGATTTTAAACCTGTGAATTTTTCATAGTGGCATCCTGGTCAGTGTTTAACAGCTGTCTCCTGGAGTGAATGGGAGGAAGTGTGATTTGTGCCCTCTGCAAGGTTTCATGGTATAACTATTTTACCATGGCCTATTTCAAATTACCAGTGCTTTTTTTAAAATGTCTTTTGTTTATTAGATATTTTCCTTATTTACATTTCAAATGTTATCTCCTTTCCTGGTTTCCCCTCTAAAAACACCCTATCCCATCCCCCCTCCCCCTGCTCACCAACCCACCCACTCCCACTTCCCTGTCCTGACATTCCCTTATACCGGGGCATCGAGCCTTCTCAGGACCAAGGGCCTCTCCTCCCTTTGATGTCCAACAAGGCCATCCTCTGCTACATATGTAACTGGAGCCATGGGTCCCTCCATGTGTACTCTTTGGTTGGTGGTTTAGTCCCTGGGAGCTCTGGAGGTACTGGTTGCTTCATACTGTTGCTCCTCCTATGGGGCTGCAAGCTCTTTCAGCTATTAATAAGTGCGTTTATAGACTTTGGGTCTGGTTAGTTTTAGTATATGGTATTTTAATTGCATGCTTTTTTTTGGTAATCAAATTTACAAAAACTTTAGAAAAATAACTGACTGAAAAATTTCTAGAAATTGAAAATTGTGCCCTCACAAGGTGAGCTCAGTGTAGCACTGGCTAACCTCTTAGAAAGTAAAACACTTATTTAGTAAATAATTTAAAAGAGTACAGAGTGTTTAATGAAAAGTGTATTTTTCAAGACAAAAATAGTTTAATGAGAAAAAAAAACGACATCGTTTGAAGCTTTACAAGTTTCTTTTCTTTTCTTTTTTTTTTTTTCGAGACAGGGTTTCTCTGTGTAGCCCTGGCTGTCCTGGAACTCACTCTGTAGACCAGGCTGGCCTCGAACTCAGAAATCCGCCTGCCTCTGCCACCCAAGTGCTGGGATTAAAGGCGTGCGCCACCACGCCCGGCTACAAGTTTCTTTAATGTCTGGATGAATTAAAACAATTGGGATAAAGGTCTGTGTCTGGATCCACAGTGCTACCATGTGCTATTTTTGTTGAAGTAGTGTGTGATGGAAATGAGTCTCACACAGATCGGTAGGAAATGAGGAATATTTTAATAGCATTTTCAGATATTATGGACATTCTTTGATATATAACCAAAACTTGAAAAGTGCATGTTTCTTGCAGATGGCAGCAATATAGTAATGGTATATCTTGTGCTCTTTTACATTAAAATCCACTAAATTATCTTGTTCTTAAGTGGATCTTTTCCAGATGTGATTTCAAATACCATAACTTTTTGAAATATGCCTGGGGATTCCTATAGGAAGCAAAATAAAGATTAATTTTTCCTGTTAGAAACCGAGGCACTTTCTTCCACGATCTCTGCATCTCCTGAGGCAGGACGTGGACATAATGGTTTAAGTTTAAATTCTCTTCTTCTGTGTATGCTTTGTTACCAGGAAAGCCTTTCATGTATGTCAATGCTACAGACCTGGATGATCCGGCTACTCCCAATGGCCAGCTTTTTTATCAAATTGTCATCCAGCTTCCCAAAATCAACAATGTTATGTACTTTCAGATCAACGACAAAACAGGGGAAATATCGCTTACCCCAGAAGGTGAGTCAAGGCAAGCCCTCACAGACCTCAGTCAGAGGAAGGTCTTTCACCTGTGGGGACACGTCTTTTCTCCTTCTCCTCCCCTACTTCTATAGGATCCCTGGAACTGGATCCAGCGAAGAATCCTTCCTACAACCTGGTGGTCTCGGTGAAGGACATGGGGGGCCAGAGTGAGAATTCCTTCAGTGACACCACATCTGTGGATATTACTATCAAAGAGAACATCTGGAAAGCACCAGAACCTGTGGAGATTAAAGAAAACTTGACTGATCCTCATCCCATCAAAATCACTCAGGTAGTGTCCACGTGACATCTGCAGCTAACTCAGACCCATACCTCGAAGTGTAGGGACCTATGCTCAAAGTCTTCACTAATTGTTTTACTAGATACATTTTTCATCATATAACTACAAAGCAAACTAAGTAATCAAGGTCCTACATCTCCAAAGTTTATCTCACACACACACACACACACACACACACACACACACACACTTTATTGGGGGTATTTTACTGTTTTCACCCAGCAGTGTAAAATATAGCTGCTTTATAGTAGGTTGTGTGGCATGTGGTATACCATCAATACATGTTGTTAGTAACAATACCAGGGAAAACAGGCCGTGCCTATGTATCAGGCATTGCTTTTGAATATTTTTTATTGTTGTTTGGAGAATAACTCTGAGTGTCAGTAGTTATTTTTATTTCTGAGATCTTTCAGCCTTTAAAACTTGAGGGGTACGCCTCACAACTAAATGAACAAAGGAGTCTAAGTTAGTGGTTCTCAACCTGTGTGTTGTGACCCTTTGGGTGTTGAATGACAGGGGTCACATCAGGTATCCTGCATATCAGATATTTATATTGCAATTCATAGGAGTAGCAAAATTACAGTTCTAAAGCAGCAATGAGAATAATTTTGGCTGGGGTCATCACAACATGAAGAACCTTTATACTAAGACCCTTTAATACTAAAGGGTCTCAGAATTAGGAAGGTTTTTGTTCTGGATTCATTTTAATTTTGGATTCTAGAAGCTCATCACACCTCATATGAAGTGCACTTTGCTTCATAAAAATGATGTTACACACAGTCAGCGTTCTAGAAGATAACAACCCATGGACTCTTCCTCGAGTTTGTAAGGATTGCTTTAGGGAAGGAAGAATTCCATTGACGGATTGCTTTTAGGGTGAAAATGTTACTCAGTTGCCCCAAGAAACCGCTCATGTGCAGACAGAGTTGTGAGAAATTCCAAAGTGAGAATATAGAAGCTGTTGGTCACCGTTTCAGTCTCTTCATCCCCGTGTCTTTCCCGCTGCTCACTTTGGCCATGCAGGTCCAGTGGAACGACCCAGGGGCCCAGTATTCCCTGATCAACAAGGAGAAGCTGCCCAAGTTCCCGTTCTCTGTTGACCAAGAAGGAAATATTTACGTGACTCAGCCCTTGGACCGGGAGGAAAAGGACTCGGTGAGTGATACGGGCCACAAAACAAATCCCATGTCTACCTATGGTTGAGGAAAAATTAATTGTAACATTAAAAAAAAATACAGAACAAAACTGTGTTCCAGATCCTAGATGTTTATGCACTCAAAGACACAGTGATTTGATAACTTCCCTACAAGTTTAGCCAACATACTTAGAACTGAGAAATGAGGGGGAAGTGAGTATACCTGTGGGATGATGAAATCCACTTCCCCCCCTCATTTCTCAGTTCTATGCATGTTGACACTACAGTGAGAGGTGGTTAGCAAAACAGTTTTTTCCCTCCACCTGTTAAAGGGACAGTGAAGGCGTCTTCTTACCTCTGACCTCCATTTTGCAGTATGTTTTCTTTGCAACCGCCAAGGATGAGAACGGGAAGCCACTTTCATATCCGCTGGAAATTCATGTGAAAGTTACTGACGTTAATGACAACCCACCGACATGTCTGGCTCCACTGACTGTATTTGAAGTCCAGGAGAATGAAAACATAGGTAAGAAATGAGAGCTGTTTGATGTCAGGGACCTGTCTTCCTTACTTCTCCCGTGATCCCTTTCCAGCCTCTGGGGTGTCAGGTAGACCTATTCTATTGCCCATCTCTAGAACAGCACAGAGATCGAAGGTATCATGAGAGTCAAATAGGTACAAGGCATTGAAATGAACACTGTCTCTCGTCTTAAGTTGATGCTTTTATAACTGCCATCACTGCCACCGTTTCAATGACAGTCACTGCAGAGTACCATCCTATATACATGTCTAGAAGGGTCCTTGTTGCAAGATTTTCTCCTCAGATATCTTATCAAACTTCTGAACAACTCACTTTCAAGATGTAAAACCTCATCCAGCTTGCTAAAGAACTCGATCCTTTATGCCCACCACCATATATCCCACAATAAGTAGAGTTCATGTAACCCCGTGGCTCCCTTTCGTGAAAGCCAAAGATAACTGAGGTAGCTGGTAAGTGAAGTTAAGTCTCAGGCATGCTTGTCCCTTTGATCTTTCTATGTTTGAGAAAAAAATGTACCTCCTGATAGCTTTATGTTGGTATAGGTACAACACCGTAAGAATGTTAATGACTTCTGAGGGGTTTGTTGTCTCTCCCCTCAGGTTTGAAGCTTTTGTCTATTTCCTTCTTGGAGTTGAGCCCATTGAGTAGGCTGGCATGACTTTGGTGTTTGGGCTACGAGCTTTTTAAGCTTGTGAGATCAGCATCTTTGTGCTCTCCATGGGTGGAGTCTACCCATCTAGGGATGGACATTTTCTTTGATCCTTCTGCTCTCACTGCAACTTAGCTTTGACATAGCAACCGCTTTCCTGCTGGCTTGGTGAGCTTTCCTCCCCTGTGATCATTTTTTTGCCTCCTGGTATTAGGTGTCACACGGAAGTTGCATGTTCCTCTATGTGTCCTGCTGTGGTGTTCTTTGTTTTATTCATCGCAATTCCTGCTTCGGCAAGGAATGGTTAAAAAATCATAGCTTAAAAGATTTCAGTAGATATAAGGAATGAAGTCACAGGGACTATTGTATAGTGGAGTAATTATGTAATGGCCAGCAAACATTTGTGGTATTATGTTTCAATGAAATTGGGCCTGGCCTGTGGTGCTGAGCGAAGGTAGAGGAACCTTTTGGGATCTTTCTAGATGATACTGCAAGCCTCTTCCTATTGGGCTGTCCATATGCTATATTTGTTATGTCTTGCTACATAACAAATTGCCCTCAAATTTAGCAGTTTAAAATGACAGACTCTCATTACATCAGTTTCCGTGAGTCAGAAACCTGATTGCAGTTCACTTTGGGCCTCTGATTCAGAGGGATGTGGAGAAGGAGGGAGAGGAAGAGAGAAGCACCATGGCAGCCCCAGTGTTTCTGTAACCTGTTCTTGGAAGTGACACTTGTGCCACATTCATCTCATCAGGATTTGAGTCACTAGGCTCTACTCACAATTGAAAGGCAGATGTCATGGATCATGGGTACCAGAAGATGGGGGGTGTCATTTGGAGACTGCCTACTTCATTTAGGAAGAGGACAGTGCAGTCTTCTTAGACTGGTGAAGTCATTGTTAGTAGAGTAAAATGCTCAGGGTCTCAGTATGCTCCCTGTTTCTTGAGATGCAAGAATTCTCTTTGGAAAAGTACTTCATGAATTCTTTAAAGGAAGAAAAATTCTGTTCAACTGGATGTTTCCATATTCAGCTTGTGGGAGGTGTAGACAACGCACCTCCTTCTTGAGGGCTTTCTACTTAGCCAGCTATCAAGACGTACGCAAGTAGAAATGTTAACACACAAAGCACTGGTTCCTTCCTCGTAAGTTTCTACTGTCCTCTTTGCTGTCTTCATACAGTCAGTATCTTATAAGACAGTTTCTACTCTTAAGTTTTAACAATACTGACTATAATTCCCGAATCCCACCTGTGACCAAGACCAGCTTTTCGTGAAGTCTCTCCTATCTTAAAATATTCCTAGATGCCCCCAAGTCCATGAATCAGCTTGGGTTACCACTTGTCCTGCTTCCATCACTCAGAAGCTGGGCACTTATTTCTCCTCTGGTTCATCCAAAGCCTTCCAGCTGTCACCTAGGGATGCCCGCCTTTTTGCTAACACTGTGCCTGACAGCTGGACGCTTCCAGTGGAGAGA
The DNA here is from genome assembly GCA_964023405.1 of Apodemus agrarius. Lineage (NCBI taxonomy): Eukaryota > Metazoa > Chordata > Mammalia > Rodentia > Muridae > Apodemus > Apodemus agrarius. Next base: position 140,959,501 of record OZ030009.1, on the reverse strand, counting down.
ACAGCATCATGTTCTGAGCACCCTGTCTGCATGGCGAGAGGAAATGTTCAGAATGCCTTTCTTGAGAGGCTGTGCGTCACCACAAAGTTTCCTCAGTTATGATGTATTTTGAAAGAAGCAGCCACTGCTACAGGAGTACAAATTCCAAATGGCCCCTAAGCCACATGCCCCATGTGTGCAAAGATAGATAGATAGATAGATAGATAGATAGATAGATAGATGGGTGGGTGGGTGGGTGGGTGGGTGGGTGGGTGGGTGGGTGGATGGATGGATGGATGGATGGATGGATGGATAGATAGATAGATAGATAGATAGATAGGTAGGTAGGTAGATAGATAGATAGATAGATAGGTAGGTAGGTAGATAGATAGATAGATAGATAGATAGGTAGGTAGGTAGGTAGGTAGATAGTTATTCCCCTTTCCATCCTTTAAAACCCAACCCCTGTAAGAGTTTATAAACCAGTGGATGCAAACTGATGTAAATGAAGAGTATAATTCAATTCAAATAGTGGCATCCAAATAAATCTCAGGTGGGATTCTTATTGTATGAAAGGAAGCCCACATTTCCCATTTTATAGGTCTGGATGACCCCAGATTCTATCAGAACTTGCCCAAAACTGGTAGGACACAGAATCACATCTTCTGACCTCAGGAGCTCCTGAGTCAAAGCACACACAAGCATACAATACATACGGCCATAGCATGTGGCGTGTGTGTGTGTGTGTGTGTGTGTGTGTGTGTGTGAGAGAGAGAGAGAGAGAGAGAGAGAGAGAGAGAGAGAGAGAGACTATTCTTTGTGTGCTATCTTTGAGTGGAGTCAGCCTTTGTAGTCCACAAAGCTCTCAGAAGTAGCCCAGGATTGGCTTCTTCTAGTTCAGCTGTGCCATTTGTCCAGTGTGTTAGTGTCTTAGGGCTATGGCAATAAAGCACCAGAGATTGGAACCTCTCAGTTCTGATGATGGAGAATCTGAAATTATGGTGACAGGATCTCGTGGGAGAGCCTGTTGCCTCTTCTGACTCTGACTTAATCCAGCTGCTGACAGCAGTCTGCAGCTCTCTTTCCTCCTCTTATTCTTTACCTCCCTTTGTGTTTCCACATACCCCCTTTGTGTGTGGATGATATCACCCCAGTAATGTAGCTGCTTATATCTCTAACGACCCTATTTTCAAATAGGGTCCCCCACCGAGATTGGAGGTGGATATAGAGTCCTTTGGTAGGTGAGGAGCAGGAGGTACACCATGCTGAACGGTCACTCCCCACCAAATCTATAAGTCGATGTCCTAGCTGCTTGTGTGGGTAAATTGTTCCTCCTCCCCAGGTCATAGGATAAAGTTCTAAGTCTTAGTACTTCAGAATATGGATATATGGATGTAGCTGTTTTAAAGAGGAAATCGGGTAGGATGCAGGCTGGGTAGGATGTAGGGCTGGATAGGATGAGGGACTGGGAAGATAGCTTAGTCAGTACATTTCTTGCCTTGACTCTATAAGGACCTAGGTTAGACCCCCTGACACATACACACAAAGGCAGGCGTGGCAGTACACATTTGTAATCCCAGTACTGGGGAGGCAGAGACAGGTAGATCACTGGGGTTCACTGGCCAGATAACTTAAACATACTTAGCAAGATTTTGTAGAGAGAGGGAGCTAGAGACCCTGTTTAAAAAACAAAACAAAACAAGAAAACCAAACAGCAGCAACCAAACAACAACAACAATAACAACAACAAAACCCAAGGTAGGCAGCTTTTGAGGAATGATGCAGAGGTTGCCCTCTGACCCCCACATTCACATCTATGAACATGTGTACCCGCAAACACAAGTAGGGTGAGGGCCCAATGGTCGGTCTTACTCTAATCTGACCGGAGTTGCTAGGATAAATTTGGGTGCAAAGGTACAAAGAGGAGGTACATATGGAGGAGGAAGAAGTAGCCAGGGAGAGAAGCTTAGAGGAAGCAGCCTCGTCAACACCCCGATTTCATATGTCCAGCCTCTAGGTCTCCCAGAGGCCGAGTTTTATTTAAGTCTCTCAGTTAACAATATTATATGGTAGTCTTGGTGCAACAGTGTTTAACAAAGCATACCATGGAAAAATGCAAGGAGCCAAAGTAAATCTAAATGTCTTTGTTCACTACCCAAAACTGTTCCCCATGTTTTCTAGGAAGCTGCTTTATGAACTGGTTGTTGTCCTTTCCTCTCCACAGGGAACAGCATTGGGGTCTTTGCTGCCAGTGATATGGATGAACCCGACACTATCAACAGTATTCTGAAGTACAAACTAGTAGACCAAACACCCAAAGTTCCCTCAGATGGACTCTTTCTCATTGACGAATATGAGGGAAAGGTCCAGTTGAGTAAACAGTCCTTGAAGAAGCAAGACAGTCCTCAATACAACTTAACAGTGGAGGTGTCTGACGTAGGTAAGCGCTGTACTGGTATGGTGAGTTTACCTTCGACTTAGGATCTGTGAGACTCTTCTCATGCTGGTAGCATTCTCTGCTATCTTTGTGATTGTGAGGAAGCCAGATGTTTTCTCAAGAGCTAGAGCTACAGATCCAGAGACATTGGGTTGTCTTCGGTCCTCTGAGAACCAGGCGACAAGAGGGATTCAGTGACCATCTCAAAGGGGATGCCTTTAAGAAAAACATGGAAAGGAAGCTTCGAAGTCTAGGGGATCTCCAGACAGCAATATTGGCTTGGTCGTGATGGAAGGAGTGTTGATAACAGTGTTCTAGACCACTGAGCAGTCTAAGAAGAATTCCAAATGGCTGTCTGGAACTCATCAGGGCATTGTCTCTGGGGATAGGCCTGTCTTTGCATCACTGCTGGCTCAGTGATCGATCATCTGGGGGCAGCCAATGGAAGATGACGTGCCAGTGCAGTGTTGGTCACAGCGTAACACTACAGGTTATCAGTCTGACTGTTAAAGTCGCCAGGCACAGTCTCACGGCTACTGTAACTAAAAACCAGGAAGAATTCTTTCCTTATCCTTGCTTCCAGACTGAAAGTATCTGTGTATGAAAGCAGTAGAGACATGTGTCTTTGGAGAGAGAGAGAGAGTTCTGCCCTTTCTTGCTGGCTTCGGATTGTCCACTAGACAACAGTAGGAGACCTTTTCCCCCCTCATCCTTGAAGACTGTCAAAATGGTTCTGCTTAACCTCTCCTCTCTTTGGAGCAGAGGAATCTTTCAGAATCTCATGACAACTTCCCATTCTCAAACACATCTCCACCTTCGTAAACAAATGTGCTACTACCTCTGGGGTACTCAGGGTCCTAGGAGGTAACTGGCTCATGACATGATTCTGTAACTGTTTTCTGAGGAACACAGTTTACTTAGGTGTGGAAAAGAAAGGACCAGGGGTTCACATGTCTTTCTTACTTTTCTCCCCTTGCCCATGGTTGCTGATATCCTGGGAGAACTTGAGTTAAGCAGGTTCCAGTGCAAACTGCTTGTCCTGTTCTTAGGTAGCTAGTGAGTTGACACACAACGCAGGTCTGACGCTGTTTAGCACTATGTCAAAAGGCCCAATGAGATAAATGTCGGTCATGCTGTTCGTGGCAAAGTGGCAGACTCTGACCTTGGCCTCCCATGCCTTCAGAATCTAATCCTTTGCCTTGCCAAGGTTCCAGACAAAGTATTAGGGATGCACAGATGAACCAGACCCAGTGTCTGTCCCTAAGGGAGTGAGGGCCCCTTTTGTTAAGAAAGATGGACACACACGTTAGCAACTCGTAGGGACGTACTGTCTACTGTCATTGTGGTGTTCTTCCTAGACACCGTCCCACAACACACCTGCAGGCCACGCTCATTGTGCATCTAGGATTCACCTGCTGGTTCCAATGAGCCCTAGAATTGTCAAACCACCCTCCAAGCCTGGGCCGTTTCTGTGAGCTACCTCAGCCTCCCTTGGACGTGAATTATGCCACTATATCCCTTAGTTGGAGGAGAGGAATCAGGTGACCTTGAACCTCTCTATTAGGCTGGCTGGAAGTGATGCTGGGTAGATGCACTCAGAGAGGGAAAGGCAGCCCGTGGGATGTTGGCAGAATTGTGCAAAGGGACAGTTTAGCTTTGGGCATCGGAGATTATATAACAGTCACCTGTCAGGTAAGGGAGCTGCTTCAGAGAAAAGCAGCCATCCTGGTTGTTGAAAAAAAGAGAGAAAAAAAAAAGCCTTTCCAAGGATAGGGCCGTGGGATGCTCAGGAGAGATCTCAGGGCCAAGCCTGGCTTCCACCTCCTCTTGTTGACCTGCTTGTGGGTGGGGTGGGGGGGCGGGGCAGAGCAGCCTCCATTCACAGGAACTGTGAAATCACGGCAGCCCCTGTGGTGTCGTGTGTCAATGTTTCCTTACCAAAGCCTGATGCCAATGCATGACGTCCAGTGAGAATTCTGTGGTGTGACTTTGGTTTTCAGATTTCAAGACTCTCTGTTCTGTTCAAGTCAACGTTATTGATATCAATGATCAGATTCCCATCTTTGAAATATCAGACGTGAGTAGATGCCACTATTTATTTTATTTTTATTTGGATCATATTACTGAACCCTTAATTTAAACAGAAACACGGACAATGTGCCAGGTAGCCTGGTCAGCGCATCAATAAAAACCAGGTACCATCTTCACATGGGCCCTCAGGGGCACTAAGGTGGACGGAGAGTGTCTGGGGATGTCTATTTATAAACTCTTGCCAGCAGCTCCTTTATTCTAAATGCTGCTTAAAAGCTACAACCACAGTCTTTTTCAGATTGAAAATTAAATGGCTGCTGGTGGCTTGTTATAGATTTTGCATACAATGGACAGTAGATAGAGCTACTAGATCTGCGCCAAGCATTTGGGATTTTAAAAACATTAGCTTCAGAAATACTGGCGACTTTAACTCATTTTGTATTTAACCAGGTAAGAGGAAAGGAAAGGGGAAAAATATCTCTGGTTTAAGCCTAAGAGAAATATACTCTGTATATTCGCAAGAATTAGGGTTGGACGTAGAGTAGGTGTCAGGGCAGGAAGGACATCAGGGGAAATGGCTGTGGTCATGCTGTGGTGTTATTATTGCACCCTTAAAAGGAATGTCTCCATTTATTTAGCTCCTGGGAGAGAGAAGCCCACTTGACTAGATTGTTATGTTAGAAGTCAGTTTTGAGGCAGCCCAGAGCCCCCGATGATGTCCATAAATCAAAACAGAGACAAGGCTGTAACAAAGAAGGGAATTAATTTACAGTGGAGCTCAGAACCGTAAGGAGTGTGATGGAGCGGCTCTTGTCTAACAGCCACTGAGCTTAAGCAAGCATGAAATAAAGTATTCATTTCTTTGCAGCTTCTTGGCTCTGGGGCATTTTTCACTTCCTCGTGTGCTCTCTGCCTCTCAGCAGACGGTGGTTGAGCAGATAGAGCAGAAGAACTCTGTAGTGGGGCGTTTAAGGGCTTGGAGACGCCAACCTGGCTGGAGAGGAAGTGGGCTTGCTCATTCCATCCCCAGCATCTTCTCTCGGACCCCAGCTGTTAGCACTTTTGAGATCATGATGTGGGGGAAGAGTGGATATTGGGGCTTCAGGGGAGTCGGAATGCTTGATGGGGTATGAGGAACACAGGCTTTGGAGGTTTGGGTTCCATCATACTAGCTGTGTTAGCCTGGGTGGGGTTGACTGGGTTAGCCCTAGGCTCCTCTGTCAAATGTCACTGGCAAGTTTGTGGCCTTCTCGTGTGTTTTGCTGCGCATCTTTCATAAGCGCTGCGTACCAGCCACCCCGAGGCTCTACATGCTCTACAGACTCTCATTATCCCCTAACGACCACAGGTTGCATTCTCTTAGTAGACAAGTGACAGAGCCCATGTTTAAAGAAATGAGATAGCTGCATCATACAACTAACAAACAGCAAGTTTAGGGTTGGTAGCTGACTCTGACTTCAGTGTTTTGGGCTCCTAATGTCTACCCCTCGGTTGATTCAGGAATTAGAAGTATCTGTCACACCATATGCACTTTTCATATTATGGCTATCCTTATCATTATTATTCAAATAATTCTAGTTATTAAGCATGTGGATGCTAGAGGGGAAGTCTATTTTAGAATCCTTCTAGAATGTCTAAGTTGTTAGGTTTCTTGGTATGGATTTCAGTTCATAAGTACAAATGATGTTAAAACCAACTGTCATATGTTCATCAAGAGGAAAACCATGCTCGGTATTAAAGCCCGCTGTGACCTCTGTCCTGAACCCAGAGACGTTTGCCCTTTGGCCAGCAAACTCAATGACACCCGGACCTTCTGTTTCCTTTCTTTTTTCTTCCTCAGTATGGAAGCAAGACTTTCTCTGAAGACACAGCCATCGGATCCGTCATCTTGGTCATCCAAGCTACAGATACTGATGAGCCTTTTACAGGGAGCTCTAAAATTCTGTACAAGATTGTACAGGGAGACCCCGAGGGAAGACTGGAAGTTGTCACAGATCCCAAGACCAATACAGGATATGTCAAGATCAAAAAGGTAGATATCCCACATAATAATTATTAATAAAATAAATAAAATAGACTATTCTATGGCAACGATTATGTCAGCACCAATAGGTAGAGGTGACATGTGCACACACACACAGAAGTCATCTGATGTGGATACTGGGAACCAAACAAACTTCTCTCTAGCTCCAGAGAAGAGACTATAGACAGATACTCCTTATGTGATTAAAATGGTCATGCACAGAGTTAATCAGGAAGGTGATCCCAAGTTTTAAGACAGAGGAGACAGATGCGAACAATTGTAGAACCTCTGCATTAGAGACCTGATTTTACTATGCTTATGTGTCTGAGTGAGGGGCCAGTGCTTTTCACCACAAGGAACTTTTAAGAACTGCAACTTCTTCCTTTCCCGTGTTCCTAAGCCCTAATCTCAGAACACAGCTGGAACCCTGGAACTCTGAAGGTCACAAGCTGTACCAGAGGCTTATCCTCCTATTGGCAAAGATCAAGAGAGATACTGTGCTTTTAGTCACACTAAGTACTTAACAGTCTCTCCTCCCATAACGCCAAGCATATCTCTGCAAGAGCATTTTGGTAGTGGACATACACAGTGCTCATGGACAGTGTAGCTGGAGACTTCAGTGGCTTCCTCTGGAGCATGGAACTCAGATTAGGCTCTTTGAAGTGCAACAACCAACCCTCAGGGATGGATTTTAGCCCACTGGAAATAGAAGATGTGATATATGTATATAATGAGTATACATATACATATTTGCATACATATACATATTATGCTTGAGTGTGGACTTTGCATAAGTGTGTGGTATATACACATGTGTGGGCGCATCCAGAAGGCCAGAGAAAGATGTTGCATATCCTCTTATATTACAATTTTGTTTCCATCGAAACTCCATTGTCTTAAGGACCAAGCCTTTTATCTATGTATCCTCTAACCGATGTACTCTGGGTACTGGGTGTCCGGAAGGAGATGAGAAGAGAGGTGACCATGCCACAGTCCTTCCTGTCACAGAGATGTAGGCAGCCAATGAGACAGAATAATAACATGACCAAAGCTCTGGCTGGGGTGCTGGGCAGTGGCAGAGGAGATGTAGCCTACCTGTCTAGGCTATGCGGTGGGATGAGGAGACGGATGAGGAGACCAGCATTACTCAGCTCCTGAGGGGAAGGGACTCATTCAGGTGTGAGAAGGGCAGGCTGAGCCAAGGCGATCTATGTCTGTCCTGTACTTCATGAATGGATGTCATCACCACTGGGTACTAATGACAGAATGATATAAGAGAAGGCCCAGATGTCTTGAGTCCTTCAGACCAATCACCTGCATCAATTAAATCACGAGTGCAGCTTTCTTAATGTATAGCATCTGTCTTAGTTAGGGTTTTATTGCTGTGAAGAGACACCATGACCCAGGAAACTCTTATGAAGAAAAACGTTTAATTGGGACTGGCTTACATTTTCAGGGTTTTAGTTTATGATCGTCATGGTAGGAAGCATTTCAATGTCCAGGTAGACATGGTGCTGGAGAAGGAACTGAGAGTTCTACATTGTGATTCAAAGCAACAGGAGACTGAGTATTATACTGGGCATTATAATATATTACATATATTATAGAGCATCTATAAGACCTCAAAGCCTGCCCCCACAGTGACACATTTCCTTCAACAAGGTCACACCTCTAATAGTGCTACTTCCTATGGGCCAAGCATTCAAACACACGGTCTATGAGGGCCATTCCTTTTTCAAACCCCCACACCATGCGAACATCTCTGTAGTACAAATATTTTCCTAGATGCCATTGTATGAGGAGAATCAAGATTTTTCTGAGAAGACACCAAGGTTAAACGAATCTGAGGAGGGTTGTGTGAGAGTCTCTCTTCCCGGACAGCCCACTCAATGATGGCACCTGAAATAAAGTTGTGTTATGGTTTTCTTGAGAAGAAGGTGTCAACTAAGATTGTATGAGTTTTTAAAAGAAATAAATCCGTTAAGGGAGATATTCACTCCAAGATTAATTTCCCCTTGTTTTCTCTCCCTCCACAGCCTCTTGATTTTGAAACTCAACCAGTTGCCAGCATTGTGTTCCAAGCAGTGAACCCTGAGCCGCTGGTGGAGGGCGTAGAGTACAATGCCAGCTCTTCTGCCTCCTTCGAGCTGATCGTGACAGACGTGAATGAAGTGCCCGTGTTCCCCCAGCAAATATTCCTGGCAAACGTCAGCGAGGATGCTGCTGTGGGCACTAAAGTGGGCAACGTGACTGCCAGGGATCCTGAGGGCCTGGCTGTGAGGTACAGGGCAGCGTGGTGGGCAGGCCTACTTGCACGCTGCAAACATAACCAGAGGGAGGGCTGGCAAGGGAGAGAAGCAGCGCGCCCTGGCTCCAGGACTAGGACAATGGAGCAGACCTCAGAGGCAGGGTCTCTGGCCTTGGTTCAGTGTGCCAGACACATGGCTTCAGGTGCCATGCTGTCTCCTTGCTGCAGGCCTCAGTTGAGATCTGGTGAAGGTAGAAGGTGGGAGCCCCACCCCCCTGAGGTTGGGGGAGCCATGGCCAGGCCCTTGGTCTGAATCGTTGGGGTTCTAGAAAAGCTTCCTGTGGAAAATAGACTAGAGGTATATATAGAGAAAACTTCAGGAGTAGAGAAAGCCACCTTGGAGGAGGGTCTTAGACGTAGGGATCCTGGGCTCCTCCTCTCTCTGGAGAGCTAGTCTGGAGCTCGTCCCCTCACTCCCAGAGGGTTGGTGCTCAAGGTAAGAGGCTAAGACAGTATTTCTGCTTCAGCTATTCCCAATCCTCCTTTTTTTTTGATACAATTGCCCCTCACCTATTTGTCTCAAAAGTGTGCAATGATTAATTCATTTACCTTATACACATATACACATTTCTATAACACCTGTATGATTTTAAAGATCACATGGTTAGTAAGCATAGCTAACACTTGGACTCAGACCTTTTGTCTGTCTTATACAGACCTGTCCAGAATATAAGCAAATAGTTCTGCATAACTTAGCTGGTACAGGTGGTTCCAAGTTCCTTAAGTTTCTCTGTATATTTGAGTGACTTTGTACCTTCTATCAAGCTGTCCTATGGACAGTTAGGTTCAGTTATATGGACTTTACTGATTTTCTTGCATGAAGTATATTACTAGTTTGCTTACTATAACAAAAAAGTAACTTTATAAAGAAAGGCAGTTTATTCAGCTCACAGCTCTGGAGATTTACAGGCACAGCACCAGTGCAGGCTGGGTGTGTTGAAGGCCTTGTGTGAGTATTAACACAACAGCAACACAAGCAAAGGGAAAAGATCACATTGCAGATAGGAAGCTGTAGGCACTGCATTCTCACAACCCCTGCAAGGGAGTGTCCCTAAGTGATGAAAAAATAGCCCACTTGACCCTACCTCTCATCAGTCCTGTACTCAACAAATTTACCATCTGAGGGGGAGGTTTCTGACATGAGAACATTTTTCACGGGGGAGGGAGAACACTCAAATCATGTCCATATCATACTGAGGAGTAAGGTTACCAGTAGTGAGGATTATATTGCATTTTATTTAGTGTAGAACCAGCACTATACATCCAGGTCACAAGTCATGATGGAATTAAGAGCCCATTATTATTTAACCAATGCCTCTGTATTCTCTGGGAGCATGCTATAAGAAATTGCTGATTGTAATGAAAAGGTAAGATAAATCAGTAACATTATAAGCCAGAAGGATGAGCCTGTTAGTATAGAAAAAATGGAAGCATTTAGGGAAATTCCTCTGGTGGCTCAAAAACTGGTAAAGACCATGAAACCAGAGTTGCCATCAGGAGACGAGGGGCGCATGGGAGACTGAGAAGGGGCATCCTGTAAAGTGTGTTTCCAGAAGGCAGGTGAATGGGGCCTAATCAAGGCAGCCCGGGGGCACGTGCCACAGCAAGAGCTAACTTTATCAACTCTGACACTGTGGACTGAGGATTTTAACTCTCCAGCTGGGTAAACATAGAAAGTCCATCAGCAGATTCAAATCCAACCCAGCTTCAAATATTATAGAGCCCACTGCAGGCCACAGACCCAGGGCCAAGCGTTCTGACTACCTCCACTGTGGGCCAAGGCACTGCTGTCTCTGCGTCCATCCTTCCTCACCATTCCGTGTCCCATCTGAGTCAACTGTGCCCGCAGGCAATGAGGGCCTTTAAGATGAAGTAAGCCAACTGTCCAGCTCCTCTTCCCAGCCTGCCCTTGGGATTCTGGCTTCTGTCAGGCTGGGATCCCGAGTACCTAGGAGCTCGGACTTATCATTCACACACACGGTCATGAGTACAGTGCTTGGCATAGACAACATGCTAAAAATATACTGAGGGAAATGAATTTGACTAAATATAATTTTAATCATCCCTATTCCTGGACATACAGGCTAACAAGATTTTAAAGAATTATAGTCAATGTTTTGAAGCCACACCCACACACCCACACACACACCCCCACAACTCCTTAACTACTATTAAATATTTATTGAGGTGACATTTCCAGGACTGGACATAAATGTCTTGTAACTATAGACATCTTTACAGCCATATGTGAGGCTTTATGCGAAGGCTAAGCTTACTGGCTCTCCTCAGACTTGTTTCTCTCCAATTAATCTTTTCTACATCCACCGATGAGTTCCGTTGAAGACACAGTTTCATCCAGCTCACCTTTCCACTCACACGGCTCGATGGCGCCTCTGGCTTGTGTGATCTGGCTCTCCCCGTCTCTGTGGCTGCCATCTTTCCCATTCGCTGCTATTCTACGCATATCCACGCACTGTGACCACACCAGGATGCTCTTGGTCTCTCTGTGTCTGGCTTGTGTATCCTCGTGGCATCCTTCTTGTCTGTGTCAACATCTTCAGAAAGGGCTTTTCTAAGTCCAAGCAACCTCTCTGTGATTCTAAGCATATATGCTATATTTACCCCACTTTATTGGATTATCTGTGCAACCAATGGCTTCATTCCTCAGTTCTTTCCTTGGCCCTGCCTGCTGAAGTTGATGTTTCTTGTGGACCACTATTTTCTTTTTTAATTTTGAGACCAAGCCTCACTGTGTAGATTTGGCTGGTCTGGATCTGAGTATGTATGTAGTAGACCAGGCTGGCTTTGAACTCACAGAGATCCGCCTGCCCCTGCCTCTCGTCCACCTAGTTGATGTTTCTTTAGGGCAGCTTTGCCAGGCCTCCAGCAGCCCGTGTCTCCAACATTAGTTGCTCGGGTTTCCTTAGCAGGGTGGCGTTCGGGAAGGCGTCAGAAGACATGATTGCCAGGAAAGTGTAACTTTTCTCCCAGAGCTGGTCACTCTGCCACACGTAATGAAACAAGCGCAGAACCATGCTGTGAAGCCGTGGTCCCCAACCTTCCTAATGCTGCACTTCTTTAATTTAGTTCCTCATGTTGTATGACCCTCCACCATGCAATTATTTTCGTTGCTACTTCATAACTGTAATTTTGCTACTGTTATGAATCATAATGTAAATATCTGTGATTTTGGATGGTCTTAGGCAGCCCCATGAAAAGGTTGTTTGGTCCCCAAAGGGGTCGGCGCCCCCCATCGCTTGATACCCACTGCTGTAAAGACAGCTCTTCTTCCAAAGAGAGCTGTGTAAATGAGATGCCGACTCTGTGATTCTGCTCCACAGTCCACCCAAGGGATGATTCTGTGTGGAGTACAGGGGCACAGGCTACCTTCTGTTTTCATGCAAAGTAACAGGTTTTCTTCTGCTCTCCCCTCATGAAGTTATTCACTGAAAGGCGATACGAGAGGCTGGCTGAAAATCGACTCCGTCACTGGCGAGATATTTAGCTCTGCTCCGCTGGACAGGGAAACGGAAAGTGTGTACCGAGTACAAGTGGTGGCCACTGAAGTAGGTGAGCAGAACAAGGCACAACTAGATCACAAATTATCCGGAGGCTGGGAGGGGGGGACATTAGTGAAAATGAGCCGGAGGGCAAGAGAGGGTTAAAAATCGCGGCTGAGTGTGACCAACCTTTAAGCCATGGGGAAACAGGTACAAAAGGGAGGGAGGGAGGGAGGGAGGAATGGAGGGAGGGGGAGGGAGAGGGAGAGGGAGTCTGTGTGTGTGTGTGTGTGTGTGTGTGTGAATATGTGAGTATGTGTGTTTGTGTGAGTGTGTATGTATGAATGTGTATGTGTCTAGGTGTGAGTGTGTGTTTGAGTGTATATGTGTCTGAGTATGAGTGTGTGTTTGTGCGTATGTGTGTATGAGTGTTTATGTGTTTGTGTTTAAGTGTGTGTGTATGAGTATGTGAGTGCTTGTGAATGTGAGTGTGTGAATGTGTGTATGAGTGTGTGTTTGTGTAAGTGTATATGTATGAGTATGTGTTTGTGTGTATGAGTGTGTGTATGAGTATGTGAGTGTGTGTGTGAGAGTATGAGTGTGTGAGTGTCAGTGCGTGAGTGTGTGTTTGTGTTTATGTAAGTGTGTGTGTATGAGTGAGTGTGAGTGTGTATGTGAATGTGTGTATGAATATGTAGGTGTATGAGTGTGTGAGTGTTTGTGTGTGAGTACGTGTATGAGTGTGTGTGTTTCCAATCCCTCAAGGTTGTGTCAGAGAACACTTGTGCCAATCTGTGCTTCAACTAGGCAGAGTTTCCCCGAGACCAGCGGGGTTATCAGGGATGCTGTCTGTTCTGGCTTTCTGCGGGTACTAGAGCCTCTTCTTGGAACGTTCTAGAGTCCCTAGCTAACCTCCCTCACTACCTTCTCAAAGGGGATTGAGGGCTTCCCCTAAACAAGACACCAGTGGCCCACAGAACCTTGAATCATAGCCCCTTGGTGCTCATGCATTTTTGGAGCACAAAATGTTTTATGCAAGGCTGTCTTCCAGAAAGCTTGTGGACTAGTGATCCGGGAGTCCATCCTTGGGGATTCTGATTCAGCGGGTATCTGAACCTGGGTATCTGCCACTTTGATGAGGCAAGATAAGCTTTGAAAGGGAAGATAGTTGCACAGATATGCCAGGATGTTTGGACCATCCTTGCGTAAGCCTTGCATCCTATTTAATTCAGTTGTGAGACAAGTTTCCCTCTGGCTCTGAGCACAGAGTTCCAGGAATATTATCAGATTAAAATAAAGTTAAACTCACAGGGATGGTATGCTATCCAGGGATAGAGCTGCTAATTAAAACATTGAGTGTCTTTAAATGGAATTTTCCATCTTGCAGTAGGAATTCTGTCGATCTTGTGCTAATCAAGGACTCTAATTAGCTAGTAATGTATCTGCTTGGCTTATAAAAAAGATGAGAGCAGAACTAATTACTATCAAACAAATACAGTTTTAGACCAAATAAATAATAAACTTTTAAAATACAAAGTCTCAAATTAGAGGCAGACACAGGAAGAGAGAAAGGAATCATAAAAATGTATGGGAAAAAACGGAGAAAACCAAAATGACCATAGTTAAGCTCAACTCCAGCAAGGCTCTTTATTATTGGAAGGGTGGGACAGACAGACAAGACTGCTGGGACAGGGACAGCTCAGTCTCTGCCTCCTGCCTGCTACACACTCACTATCAGGATGTATATGTTTTAACTGGTGATTTAAAAGCTCACAGTAAGTCTGAGAGAGGTTTCTGTCTAAACCTTGATGCTGCGTCTTCCCCTTGATCCCGTGACAATCAACAGTTCACTTTGCACAAGTTTCTAAGTGGTTGTCACACTTTAGAAGTTTCATGGATTGTGACCATGAGTCAAAACTTGTTTCATTTTCAGTTGTTGGCACCAAAATAATAATGTTAATAGACCAAACAACTGGTCTCTGGTTTAAGAACTGTCAGAGACATAAAAGTTGCTGTGAAGAAAATCAAAAAAACAAGTCTTCCTGGAATTAAAGCAGGAGCCATAAAACAGTTTACAGGAACACAAGTAGCATTCAGCCATCAAAGCAGTGTCTTGGTGAGGTCAGGCGGGGACAGTCAGGGGCGATTGTACCACACCGGAAGCCTCCTGTGTGCTTCGGTTATTGCCCATACTTGGTGCACAAAGAAACCAAGGCATTGAGAAATTGATTTGCCCAAGAACACATGGCTACCGTGGGTAATAATGAAGAGAACATGGTCTTCATCACTACAGCATGGCGGGACATTTGTGCAACCGTTTGCCGTTTTCTCATTGTATGTGAGATTGCCACAAAGATCCTCACACAGCCATGTGCTTCTCAGCTGAGGAAATGAAGCTTAGAGGACTGAGCTAGGATGTGGAAGGCAGCCGGAAGTGATCAAGGGTGTGGCTGAGAGGTACCGCTCCGCTGTCCAGTAGCTCTGTGACCTTAGCTAGATCACACAGCTTTTGAGCGCCATTCTTCTGTGTCAAGTTCAGAGTTGTTTTGAAGACACACACACACACACACACACACACACACACACACACGGTTAGTATTATTGTTTAAACATTTAAAACGTTTTTATTGCATTTGTGTGCGTGCGCACGCGTGCGTGCGTGCGTGCACGTGCGTGCGTGTGCGTGTGCGTGCATGCGTGTGTGTGTGTGTGTGTGTGTGTGTGTGTGTGTAGGTAAGTACATCAAAGAATAATTTATGGGAGTCAGTTGTTCTCCTTCCTCCATGCGGCTTCTAGGGATCAAAGTCACGCTGCCAAGTTCGGTAGCAAGTGTCTTTACCCACCAGTCATCTTGTTGGTTCCATTTAAACATTTTAAGCAGTACGAAAATTAAGTCTGTAATTTAAAAGCTTCCTTCTACTACTTTAATAGACCCAACTACTTAAATATTGATCTTTTTTTTAAGGAAAGAGAAACATGATTCCATGTGAAGGATGACAGTAGTGCTTGGAATTACATTGTCACCCTTCGATTTCCTAGGTGGGTCCTCGCTGAGTTCTACAGCATATTTCCACCTGGCCCTCACGGATGTGAATGACAACCCCCCTCGCCTGGCTAAGGACTACACAGGCTTGTTCTTCTGCCATCCCCTCACTTCCCCCGGGAGCCTCATCTTTGAGGCCACTGACGATGACCAGCTGTCAATGCGGAGGCCCAGGTTTACATTCGCCCTTGGCAGAGAAAGCTTACAAAGTGACTGGGACGTCTCCAAAATCAATGGTGAGTTATCAAATGTATGATGAGAAAAATCAATGGTGAGTTATCAAATATATGGTGAGAAAAATCAATGGTGGATAGGGAATTCGTGTGTGTGTGTGTGTGTGTGTGTGTGTGTGTGTGTGCACCTTGGTGGACTTTATAACTCACCACAGAGTTTTCTTCGTGTTCCAAGAAAGCAGGCCATGATCTGGAAGCACACAAGGAAAGTCTTCCAAGCCCCAGGCTTTGCAGAAAAGGAAGCTTGACACCACAGCATCCTGGTCGCTGTGCATGGTTAGATGAACAATTTGAACATCATTTGTAAATTTCCAGTGACGCTACGAAGCACATTTTATAATATTTATGTTGAAACAATTAACATACAGTAAACTTACTATGTTATATTTTATCAATGTATACAACCTTACAAGAATTCACACATATACACACACATAAAAACACACAGATACACACAGATACACACACACACACACACACAGACACACACATATCAGGCCAGCACAATCAAGTGACTATTTTGCTACTCTATTTTTCTTACCTTACTGTTTATTGCCCCACCCACCTCATTAAGCCCGCCCTCTTTTTCTCAGCCAATATCCCATCTTTCTGTTGCTACACATTTGTCTTTTCATAACTTCAGGTGCTTCCAGCTTCTTCCTCCCAGCGTCATCACTTGGGTGTGTGTTCTCGGCGTGTGTATGTGTTCTCGGCGTGTGTACCAGAGTTTCATTTTGATATTGTGTAGCTGTATCACGGTGTTTCCCATTCTCTCGGGGACTGTGGGTAGCTGGACACACATGTAGACAAGTATGTTAGGAGCATGACTTATCATGTTTTGTAGTTGAACACCAAGGAGTGGAGTGACTACATCAATGGTGGGTGAGTGCTTAGCTCATTCATAAAAGGTCCAACAGTTTCCCAATTTGTTCTCAGCACTGTAAGTTCCCACCAGCACTTGAGGCCTCAGCCACACAAACGCTGAGGCCTCAATGCATTTGCTCAGCTCAGTTATCTTTAGCCATTCCGGTGTGTGCACATCAGTCCCCTGCTATATTTTTCATTGGTATTTCCCTAGTGACTAATGTTATAAGCCTCTCTTCTTTTCACATAGTGACTTGCCATCCATCCATCCATCCATCCATCCATCCATCCATCCATCCATCCAGTAATGCATCTGATCAAATATTGTTCCCAGATTGGGCTCTTCAGCTTCTATTGTTGAATTCTCTCTCTCTCTCTCTCTCTCTCTCTCTCTCTCTCTCTCTCTCTGGTGTGCTTTATCAGGGAATTGCCTTTTTATAGCAATGTCCTCTCTTCACTAAAGATTTACTTTTTATTCTGTGCGTGTTCCTTGTGAATGTGCACCGTGTGCAGGCAAGTGACTGCAGGGTCAGAAGAGGGCATCGGGTCTATTGGAACTGGAGTTACAGTGGTTGTGAGCCAATATGGTGCACTAGGAACTGACGCTGGTCCTCTGCAGGACCAGTAAGTGCTTTTAACTGTGGAGTCACCTCTCCAGCTACTCTTGCAATATCATTAAACAGCAAATAAAATAATATCAAACTCAGAATTATTGATTTCTTATATAACCTGTGGTTTTTAAACGTTCCTGCTCTTTTCTGAAGGGAAATGGAGGGGGAGTGGATCTGAGGGAGATGAGGATGGAGCTGGGAGCTCTGAAGGGAGGAGACACTGTGGTAGGAAAGTATTGAAAACAAAAAGAAAAGAAAAACAAAAAAGAAAATTTGCCTAAGACAAGGTCACTAAAACAAGATCCATTTCATGTTAATGTTGAAAAGGGTAAATGGCCACAATCAAGGTGCTTTGTTTTAATATGGCTATCTAATTGTTTTAATACATTTATTTAAAACATCCCCTCAGCATAGGTTATCTTTAACATTTCAGAAAAATTCAAGTGGGAAAAATTTATTTTATGCTCCTATATTTTTTTAATTACTGTAGCTGAATAATAAGACTGCAGATCAGGTGGCATAATTTTTTTCTGTTATTTTCTCAAAGTTGTCTCATCTGTTCTAGGCATTTTGCATTTTGGAATAAATGTTAGTATGCTACTTGTCTATTGCCACAAAAACAAATCTGTTGAGGCTGGGATTAGACATTGCCGAATCTGTATGGGCACTTGGGGTGTGGTGGGAGTTTCAATTAATGCACATGAGTGCTTATCTCTACTTACTGAGGTTTTCTTTAATTTGTTTGAGTAGCATCAGTTTCCAGTGTGTAGTTCTTACGAAAATGCTTTGCTCTTTTAAATAGTGTTTTAAGATTTGTATTTCACTAGGGTATAGAAATACAACTGGTGATTTTTGGATAATTACCCTTGTATGGCAACTCATTGACATTGTTTACTAATTTTTATATTATTTGGATTCCATTGATTTCCTACGTAGGTTGGCGTTGTTTATAACTGACAGTGTAACTTCTCCCTTTGTAATATTGCCTTATTACTGGCTAAAACTTTCAGTAGGTGAATATAAGTAAGGAGAACCCAAGTTCTTGCCTTGTTCTCCTGGTGTAGAACGCGAGTTGCTATCTTTCACTAATAAGTATATTTCATAAATGATCCATATTTGATACTTTGTCTTTCTATTCAAAACTTGCTGAGAGCTATTCTTCTTTCTAATTGAGTTGGAAGTTTTGTCAGGGATTGGCGGATTATATTGGCTTTGATTTTAGAACAACTGTATTGCTGCAATGATGTCTATTTGGTGATGACTATATTTAGTTTATGTAATTTTGAATCTAATTTTGTAAAATTAAGACTTTTGTGTTTATATCAACAAATCTATATAAACTGACCTGTAGTTTTTTTTCTTACAATGCTTTTATAAAAGCCAGTTTTTAATTTCATCGACTGCTAATCTATTAGAGTAAGTTAGGAGATATTCTACCTATGCAATTATCTGGAAGCCTATGTGTGAAATTGGGGTGATTTTTTTTCTTTTGAAGTTCAGGAGAGAATTTATCTAATGATGAATATATTTGGGAACAGAAAGTTTATTTATTTTTTTGGTACAAAATTTAACTGTGAATTTCATTTCTTTGTTATGTAAGATTATTTGATTACACATTTTTTTTTGGTTGATGTTGCTATTCTGTAGCTTTCAAGTACTTTTTCTGCTTCATTTTATTTTTCTAACCCATTGGTATACAGTTACTGTGTATAGTGCCTTCTACCCTTGTAAGCTAGCTTGTAGCCATTAAGAGTTCAGGTAAAAACTAGATTGATTTCTTCATGTTCTATGACAAATATGCGGTATATACAACAGTAGGATCTCACTCTCAAGCTCTGGATGGTAACCCAGGGCATTGTCAATAGCTTGTAATGTTTGGTCGTCTAGAAGGCATCACTGGCGTATGACTCCAGCAGAGGCAATTCATTCCTGGCACTTGGTTTTTAATTTGTTAACTTATAATATTCAGTAGGAGAATTATTACCTTGTTATGGGCCATATCCATTTAAAGTCTTTATTTGTGTGTATGTGTATGTAAGAACTTTTTTTAAACAATAGTAGGTTTTTAAACAACTTAAAGAACAACTCAACCAACGAACTAATACCAAATGCACAAATGCCAACACAGAAACAAAGACAGCATGGAAAAACGCCTACTTCCAAAAATACAAATTTGTATTGTTCTAATAAAAGTGACACAGAAGGATATTCAGACAGAAAATTCAAAATAAGGACTACAGCTGTGTTCAAGGAACCCAAAGACCAGGAGATGGACACAGTCAGGAGGCCCATCTCAGACATGAGGGTGGACTTTAACTCCTGAAGAAAACTCAACTGAATGGAAATAAAACTCTCATGGAAAGCCCGACTAACAGGTGGATCATGTCAAAAACAGAGTCAGAGACAGAAGGCCAAGTAGAGGAGAGAAAGGGTGATGGGAAAAAATTTTAAAGTGAAGGAAACATGGGAAAGTTTTGAGATAATCTAAAAAGAACTAAACTTTGGGGATAAGAGGAGAATACCACAACAAAACCATAGAGAATATCTCCAGTAAAACAATAGAAGAAAAAATGTTCAATCTTAGAGAAAGAGATGTCCAAAAGGGTTATAGAACACCAAATAAGTTGAACCAAAAAAAGAAATTATTTATAATATATTATAATTAAAACATTAAAAGCACAGAATATATAAAATGTATGGAAAGTTGCATGAGAGAAAGGTCAAGTCATCTGTTAAACTAGACCCATATGTATTTTAAGTCCTAAGAGACTGCAACTCTCACCCATACTATGGTGTCCAGCAAAACTACCTATTGAAATGGAAGGAGAAACAAAACTTTCCATGATTAAGTAGATTAAAGAAATTTATGACTCTCCAGACAGCTCTAGAGAGGCTACTAGGAGGAATCCTCTCATCTGAAGAGCAGGATAGACACACCCAAGAAGTCACAGGGACAAATAAACAATACCTAGACAAGCAATCAAGACATCTGAGAAAATAACCACACAACTGAATGAACAAGATGACAGGACTTACCATATAAAATTCAGTAATCATGATTTTTAATCATCTCAACTCTTTAATAAAAAGACACAGACTAACAGATTGGGTTAAAAATGGGATCCACCTTTTTTTATGCGTCTAAAAGCAAGCCTTCTCACTGGTAATAGACACAATCTCAGAGAAAAAAGACTGAAAATATATTCCAAGTAAATGGAACGAAGAAACACGCAGGTCTAGCTGTTCTAATATCTGGCAGAGTAGACTTCAATCCAAACTAGTCAGAAGAGATAGGCAAGTATATTTAATACCCATTTAAGGAACAAAATCCACCAAGAACATATTACAGTTCTAAATATGCAACAAACACAGGGTTACCCAATTTTATAAAACAAACATTACTAGGTCTAAAACCACAAATTGATCCCAACACAGTGATAGTAGGTAGATTCGATATCACTCACATCAATATGTAGGTCATACAGAGAAACTCTCTAGTTAACTGTCATCATAAATTAAATGAACCCAAAAGAGAATGTTCCACTCAAACACTAAAGAATGTACATTCTTCTCAGTATCCCACAGAACTTTCTACAAAATTAACTACATATTGGGACACAAAGTCTTAACACATATAGGAAAATTGAAATCACATCCCGCATTCTATCTGACCACAATGGAATAAAGCCGGACACCCATGGCAATAGACACTAGAGAAAGTACACAGAGACTAAACACACTACTAAATGCTCATTGGGTCAAGAAAAAAAATTAAATTTCTGTAATTAAATGAAAAAGAAAACACAACATACCCAAATTTATGAGGCACAATGGAAAAAAAATACAAAAGGAATCAATGTACTCAAAGTCCTTGGAAAAGAAAAAAAACCAATGCCCCCCCTCCCTGCTCCCACAAATAGTCAAGAAGATGGGCTAAAGAGAGGACTCGGCAGTCAAGAGCACTGGCTGCTCTTCTAGAGCACCTGGGCTCTCTGTTCCTAGCACCCACACGGCAGCTCGCAACATTTCGTAACTCCAATCTCAGGGGAATCCATACTCACTCTGACCTCCGTGTTTACTGCATGAATGTGGTTCATAGACATAAATGCAGGGAAAACAACCAGACACATTAAAAAAAAAGTAAAAAAAGACAGGCAAGAATAATCAAAAGCAGGGCTGAAATCAACGAAAGAAATGAAAAGCTAACAAGATTGAATTTTTACCAAATTAGCCAAAAGAAAGAGGAGATCTAAATTAATAAAATTATATATACAAAGGAAGCATTAAAACAGACACTTAGGAGATTCAGAGAGTCACAAAGACATACTTGAAAAAAAAACTTTTCCAATAGACTAGAATAAAAAAGAAATTTATAGGAATGAATCCTACAAAAGCTAAATAAAGATAAAAGAAATAAGCTGACCCCTAATATCATGAGACAGAGGCAATAAATAAAGTCTTTCAACAACAACAACTACAATACCCAGGGCCAGATGGACCCAAGCACAAACTTCTACAAGACTTTTTCAGAACATCACTACTCAAGCTAGTCCATATATATTTTTTTTCTGAGACAGGACCTCTCTGAAGAGCCTTGGCTGTCCTGGAACTCACTCTGTAGATCAGGCTGGCCTTGAACTCAGAGATTTGCTTGCTTCCTGAGTGCTGGGATTAAAGGTGTGTACAACCACTGCCCAGTTCCTATAAAGGTTTTAAAAATTGGAAATGTTCCACTTTCTATGAAGCTGGTATTTCTATGAAGCTGATGTAAAAAAGCCTATACAAATACCCCCTCCCCAAAGGTCTTAGGAACACGGACACAAAAAATTTCTTAATAAAGTACTTAGTAACCAAGCTCAAGAATACATGAAAGGCACTATCCACCACGATCAAGTGTGCTTCGTTCCAGAGAAAGTAGACTCAAGGACAGAAACCTATAATCATCTCATTAGATACAGAAAAGGCAACTGGCACAGTCCAGCATCTCTTTGCAATAAAAGTTCTGGAGAACCTAAAAATACAGGGGACATAGCTCAGGATAACAAAGGCAAGATTCAGCAAGCCCATACCCAGCATCACGCTAAATGGAGAAAAACTTGAAGCATTCACTAAAATCAGGAACAAAACAAGAATGTCCCACCCAACCTGAGTCCTGTTCAGTACAGCACTTGTAATGTTAGATAATGCAATAAGACAAAAGGAGGAGATAAAGGTGATACGAATAGACAAGGAAGGAGTTAAAGGATGTTTTAGCCCATTTTTGTTGGTAAGAGACATAGAAAAATATAAATCACTCAGACTATCACCTATATCAGACTCTTTTCCAGGAGGCCTAATTATATACAACGTAAAAATGAGCTTTAGTCCTGCTGAGTGAAGGTTCTGGAGTTGTATTATCATGTGATTCATTTTCTCTCTGTTCTGACAGGTACCCACGCTAGACTCTCCACCAAGCACACACGCTTTGAGGAGCAAGTCTATGACATCCCGATCCTCATCAATGACGGGGGACAGCCACCCATGGAAGGGGTCGTCTCCTTATCAGGTAGGTACTGTGTAAAGTCAATGTGGAATGTCTGTTACCATGTACAGTTTGAGAAAGGCTTGTCTTTAAACTGGGATTCTGCAACTATTCACTTAAAAACGTAACCGACCAAGCACTGTTCTTATTTTCAGTTACTTTCTGCCAGTGTGTGGAAGGAAGCTGCTTCCGGCCAGCAGGCAAGCAGGATGGGATACCCACGGTGGGCATGGCAGTCGGTATCCTTCTGGCCACATTTCTGGTCATTGGTGAGTGTGACTTCTCAGAGCCAAGGTTTCCTGTGCCCAGCCTCAGATGTGAGCTCATCACACCATCTTTAGGGGTACTCTGGGGGCTCTTGCTTTGGGTACCAACCAAGAATACAAGTTACCCCAGTCAGTCATATCATAGTCATATCATCCTGGTTGAGAGACACTTCATCAGAAGCACCCTTCTTCCTGTCATTTCCTTGCTTGGATGGTCATGCTGACATTTATACCAGAAGGCTCTTTGTATCAACCAGACCTTCTTTATTGTAACAAATACCTAAGACAATCAACATTTTTATTTTTAAAGTTTCTATTTGGCGCGTGGCGTCAGAGGTTTCAGAGGCCCATGATTGACCGGCCTGTGGCTTTGGGGTCCACAGGAAGATAGTACTTTATTGAGGAAAGTTGCTCACCTCCCTATTGGGAACAAATGAGAGAGGGAGGGGGAGGGGCTAGGGTCCTATTGTTCCCCTTTAGGGTACAGTCTTCAAGGTATCTAGGGGAAGTCATCTGTTGATAATGCTGAATCGGGGACCTTTGAAGGCAATTCAAGATTGAAACCATAGCAAGCTTCACACACAAATGGCTGCATTTTGAGCCTAGTTACCAAGCTTTTATGAAGGAGAAAGAGAGTAGTCTCTGTGCCCTGCTGTGTTGGGCACCGAGTTTGTTAGAACTGGTATCCCGATGGGACAAGGCCTGCAGGACCCTCTGCCCCTGTTGGAATTTCCTGCTGTGAAAGGAAGATTCTGTGACACCTGAGATGTTGCCGAGTTTCACTTTGAGTTGTTTTCATGACTCTGGACTCTGTTCCTTTATGATCTGGAGTAATTTCACAGCCTCCTGGCTTTGAGTTTCTACCTAGCTGGATAGTAGTCCTCTGTCATGCATGGAGACAAGCTGGCCCCTTGAGAACACCGTCTACTGCACATGAGCTTTCCTTCTTTTGAGCGGGACTTGCTTTGTAGTCTAGACTGGCCTTGAACTCAGGCAAGCTTCCTGTCTCAGCCTTAGAGATAGATTTTGAGATATGGCTTACTAAATCCTTCTGCCTTTATGCCTTTTATTGTTTTTCCTATCCACTGTGAGAAAAGTGAGTTCATGCACCAAATTGAAATTTTTTTCACACAGTTTCATTCCCATGATCCTACTCTAAGTTAAAGAACGGGCTGTTTTGAGGATATATAGAAATAGAATTGACAGGGCTTTTTTTTGTTGTTGTTTTGTTTTATACCCTTATTCTTTTCAAATGGGGGCATGTGAATTATTGCAAGATTGCCAGCAAATGTCTGAAAGTCTTGTCTTCTCTGCCTTCTGTAATCTTATTCCTTAAAGTAACTCCACTCTTTTCCTAGTGGGCTTTGGCAGTTCAGATTAGTGCTATAAAGCACAGTGTAGTCCTATAGGGATTCAGAGACGGAAGAGAAACCAGAATGTGTAGGCAGCCCGCTGAAGGTCCCTCAGGATAGGCTGGCCCTGCAGGGAAGGTCCCCAAGCGGTGCATCTGACAACTGCTCTACCACTAAGCTGCGTGCTGAGCCTTTACTGTGAAGTTAAAATTGTTTTAAAAATCAATCATAAAAGAACCTATATTTGGTAGGTACAATGAAAGTAGACTCTAGGCAGGTGGGCAGGTTTGAATGGCTTCCTGGTTCTGATTAGACTTTTTTTTCTCTAGGAAAGAAAAACTAGAATCAATGTTTGGGTATAGACATGGTTCAGACAGACATATTTCCACATTCTTTTCCCTCAGTTATAGCATTGGCTCCTCTATTCCCTAGTAGAAATCCTGCCAGCTTCCAGGTTAGTTATAACTCGGGGTTTCCTATGCACTCATAACAAGTGACCGCGTTACTTATCCAAGAGAGCTGATGCCCAGAGCTCTGTTCTCACCAGAACAATGATGTGTTGTTTAATCACACAAATGGGTGTTCACAAGTCATTCCCCACTCCTACCCTTACCAAGACCCCTATAAGGGGCTGGATTGGGGCATCTAAAGACTGTGCTTGTTTGACCCCAAGTTTTCTCTTTTTCAGGGATAATTTTAGCAGTTGTGTTCATCCGCATGAGGAAAGATAAAGTTGAAAATCCGCAGCCCCCTGAGAATCAGCCTCTGAGAAGCTGAATTTGAAAAGAAATGGTCAAGTTTGTGCACCAAGCACTATATCAAAGCCTCAGCTGTTTAATTTCATCCAAAACTGTGAACTATAATTGGTAGAGTTTATGCATCATGTGCTATATCTGGTCCCCAGCTGTTTAATCTCATAATTTCATCCACACTGTGAACTATAATTTCTTTGATGGCATGCCCTTCTTGTCCTGCAATATTTTATGCTACTTAGGTGTTTTATGTTCCGCAGCCATTAGAGTTCTTCTCCGTTTCCCCATAACACTTTCCGCCTTCACAAAAGCCTTAGCTTCAGAACTTGAACTTTCCCCTCTGGGAAAGAGGAGGAGCGGAGCATACACCCTGAGTGTTGCTGCTTCAGAGACATATCTGACATCTATCACTGACTTTCCAAGGTTCCACTTATCCCTCTCTGTTTCAGCCTGTGCCCCTTCCTCTCTTAGCATTACATGGAATTTAAAATGTGTCAAACAAAAGAACAAAGTGGAGTCCTGGTGGGGCGGGGTGGGGCGGGGAGAACTGGGTAGCCTTGTTCTTCAGAATGAACAACAGCTTCTCTGTGCTGTCAACCATCTTTAATGGAGGTTCTCCAACTTGGCTATGGCGCAGACCCTGGGGAGGTTCTCAAATTCAACTGCTCTATTTCAAGAAAGATCTACTTCACAAGGCACAGGAACTGACGAGCTGTCTGGGTTTACTTACTACTGCATGCTTACATCCATGCTGCACATGTTTTATTTGTATATTGACGTTTTGTTATATATTTATCATGTGGAAGAAACAAGAAAGCATGAAAGTGGTGAAGAAATCAGAAATAAATGTTGGTCTCAGTTGTTTTTATTTCTCTGATCTCTGTTTCATTTCATTCGTGTGGGTATGTGCATGGGCGAGTGGCACGTGCATCAGTGTGTGTGTGTGTGTGTGTGTGTGTGTGTGCAGAAAGTAATGGTTATTTGTTGTTTTTCAAAATTGTCTGACATATGGAGTTAGTACAAGGCGGGTGGCCTACAAATTTTTAAATCATTGCTCACCTTGGCTTCTAGGCACAGGGAACCCTGGCAGGTCCTGCCCAGACTTCCCAGATGTCCCTGAAACTCAGGGAAGGCAGAGGCACTGTGGCTAGGAAAGCTGTCTCTCCACTTAAGAGCTCCTTCAGTCGATAGTAGCCTGGATCATGCTGCCACCTCCAAACTCTTCAACTCCACGATGAAGCTGAAGAGGCTCTGGTTCTCTCCTACTCCATCTATATCCTTGTAGGTCAGTGCCAAGCAACCCAGTGGCCATGTCCACCATCTTTAGAAAAGACTCTCAAACATGACCCTCTGTGCATGTACTCGGGGAAATGGCTATTTAACGGCCTTGGTAGTGTTCTAAAAGGATAGTTTTATAATACAAGTACTTTCTATTTTATTGATTTATATCCATGTTTCGATGTTCTCACCTAGCATGGTGTAGCCCCAGTTAGCATTTCTAAGTGACTTGCTGAGGACCTGCTATGTGCTAGTCATTTGTAAGCCATCTGGGCTCTTAAGGCCAGGAGGATAGCTTTCTCAGGTGATTTCAAGGGTTGGGGACTTACTGGTGATGACTGAAATGCAAATTGAAGTTCAGGTTCCACTGCTGTCTGTCCCGAAAAGTCCCAGCTTCCTTTGGAGAGAAACTAAAGCCCCCTCTGCTCACCCTAGGAGAGCCAGCTGAGATATAGTGGGGCAGGAAAGTCACAGGAAGGCAGGGTCCTGCAGCCAGGGCTCATCGGACATGGAAGAACATTTTCACATTTGTCATTTGCAACAGCTGGGCTGATGTTGGTGGCTGGAATCCAGCGCTCCATTTAGAAGACAAGGGGATGTGTGTAGGGGAGGTAGAAACAAAAATAGTATATGTGTTTACCCTGTGTTTGTAGTTACTCTTAAATTAAGCACAGGACTGGGAGGAAACAGCAGTATTTTTGGTAGCATAAACCAATACTGCCTCTCTGGCACTTGGCCAAGAGTAGATCCCAACGGCGGAATTTCCCGAGGCCTCTGTTTAGGCACAAACAGAGGTGGTCATGGCCTTGGTTTATGGGCCACACTGGGGATCAGAGAACGGGTGTGGGATAGCTCGGCCAGGCCTGGGTCAGGATGGGAAGATCCTGGCTAAGGTTCTCCCTTTGCAAGGCAATCTCTGATGGCTTTGTGGAACATACAGGAAGGGAGAAGGGATTTGTGTGTAAACAAATATGACGAGTCAGTCCCCGACAAGGTCATAACATAGTTTGTCTTGAACACTGACCCGTCTAAATTTCCACAATATTTACGTTCTTTGTGGCTGTCTATCTTTCTTCTCAGGCCAACTTCTTTGGCAGGATCGCACTCATACTAGAAACTTAGAAAGTGTTATTTGGGCTCTAAAGGGCACCAGTGTGTTAGGAGGTTCTCTAGATCTTTAATGTCTGGACTTTAAAAAAGCAAATCCCTCATCCCTTTTGGTGTGTCTTTCTTTACAAGAACCTATGGAGGAAAGACCGGTGAAGATGCATAGGTCTTTAGGAGCAGGTGGGAAGAGTCAAAGATGGAAGTGTGAAAACTCATGGGGGAGACTCGTCTTCGGGAGACTCGGGCCATCATAGTTCTAAGAGTGAACTAGACTGATGTGGAAGCCCACTATAATCGTGTCTATTGTGGGACCACTGCTGGCAAGAAATCACTCAGCTCCAGGCTCCAGGATGACTATGCTTTGCTGAGTATGAAGCCATGGTCCCAAAGTTACAGCAGCAGGAGAGTACAAACCTGCCAGCTTCCCCAGCAAGGTCTGTCTGTGTGTCTGTGTGTCTGTTCCCACTTTTTGCTGCTGTTTTTTTTTTTTTTGGAGTGTGTGTGTGTGTGTGTGTGTTATGTATTTGTGTCCTGGTGCATGTGTGAATATGTGTACATATAGAGGCCAGAGGCTGACAGCAAATGTCCTTCTCAATTATTCATCTTATTTTTGCTATAAGGTCTCTCACTGAACTTGAAGCTCATGGACTGAGTGCCAATGCTCACAGAAATTCCAAGAAAGTACCCTCTCAGAGCTATTTTATAGGTAGGTGTCTTAGTTAGGGTTTTACTGCTGTGAACAGACACCATGACCAATGCAAGTTTTATAAAAGACAACATTTAATTGGGGCTGGCTTACAGGCTCAGAGGTTCAGTCCATTGTCATCAAGGCAGACACATGGCAGCATCCAGGCAGGCATGGTACAGGAGCTGCTGAGAGTTCTACATCTTCATCTGCAGGCTGCTAGCAGAAGACTGACTTCCAGGCAACTAGGGTGAAGATATTAAGCCCACACCCACAGTGACACACCTACTCCAACAAGGCCACACCTCCTAATAGTGCCACTCCCTGGAAAAGCTTATACAAACCATAACAGTAGGGGATTAATTCATGGCTCAAAGGTTAAGTGATTTCCCCAAAGTGCATAAGCGCAAGGCCAGAATAGAGACAGCGTGACTCTGTTTTCAGATGCTGTTGGTCATGTTGACCCCTGTGCATCTGTTTCCAATGCGTTCCATGCTGTTGGCCCACCTTTGGGAAGGAAGGTAGCGGTAAGTCCGCTCACCCAAACCATTCTTGCCCACTGAACTCTCCATTTCCTAGGAGGAGCCAGAGTGAGGGCTGGATGGAGCCAACACCAAGTTGAAGGAGACCCTAGAGAGTCCCATGCTAGTTCATCTGGAGTCACGCTGGGGTGAATAATGGGCAGGTTGTTTCTGGAAGAACTAGCACATGACTGTGACCTGTGAGTCAGTCCCATTGCCCAGTCCACTCAGGCAAAGCTCTGTCCTGGTGCCAGGAGGACTGCTCAAGTCTTGGCGGAACCCCAAGAATTGAATGAAGTATAGTACTGGGTCCTTTTGCTGGCCTGCTTGCTCTGACCCCCTCCTTGTCTCCTCACTGTTGCTCACCAAACTTTGGTCCCTCTGCCCACCTGCTGCTTCCTAGAAGCCATGCTCTTCCCATTCCTGTCCCATCCGTGTATCTCTGCGTGCAGCATTGTCCTACTCCCAGTCCCCCGTGTGGTTGTTTTTCTTTTTTAGAGCTTAGTCTAAAGGTTGTCTCCTTAGAGACGCTCTTCCTGCCATTTCCCAGCATAGCACTTTATGAGTTTCTTTCTTATGACATTTCACAACATGTAATTACATCTTATATTAGTTTGCATCTTTGGATCAGGGGCCTTGTTGACTGTCATCTCCCAACGGGGGGTTTGGTGCTTGTCATATACAAGGAACTCTATTGTGAATTAACAACTGGGTTAGTTTATTTGATGACAGAGCTTGAAAGATGGCTTAGTCTGTGATGCATTTATCATGCTAGCATGAGGACCTGGGGGTTTGGTCCACAGGAGTCTTATAAAAAACTGTGCATGGTTGGTTGTGTGCTTACAATCCTACCACTGTGGAGGTGAAGATAGCCAAGTATATGGCTCAGCCTAACTAGTAAACTGTAGGCTATTGATAGATGCCGTATCATCAACACAAGATGGATGGTACTGAGGAACCACATCTCAAGTTGTCCTTTGACCTCTACATACATGTGCACACATGACATGTGGCCCCACCATGCGCCTGCACACACATGAGCACAAACACAAGGAATCTAATTATAAAATCAAGATGCACATATGACACAGGAAGCCATGTGTCAATATTAAGAGCTCAGGTGTGTTCTACTGTCAGGATGTTTATACCTGTAAGATGTGAACACATTGGGCAGATTCCAGAACTGCCAGTGGCCAGAGAGGAAAAGCCAGCTGGTGGGGAGCTGGGGGGGGTGGCAATAAGAGGATAAGGGGTAGTCTTCTGTTCTACAATAATGCAGGTTTGAGGATCCTGTATTATTTGAATCCATCCTGGCTTCCATGATCACCTGGGTCCCTTCTTCCCTTTATTGGAACACAAGGCTAAGACCATAAAATTTTTATTTGGCTCCTTCCAGTTTAGTTTGGGGAACTCCCTTGAGGGATCATGGAATTGGCCTTGCATGAAGTCCTTGGCACAGGAAGAAGAATGTTCAAGAAACATGGTTATAGATCTTTTTCTCACTCTTGAGTCACATGATATAGAAAATTCCTGTGTCCAGAAAGACTCTCAAATGGCTGTAATTTGGAATTCATTCAAATTTTTTAGAAATATTGATAGACCTCACCAATTATAGTCTACTCTATTAGTTATTTTTTAAAGAATTCCATTTTAAACAGCGTGCCATATCCAGGTGGCACAGGGAGGTAGCTGACCACCCAGTAGTGTGGAGAGGCCAGAGAGCACAGGTAGGACCACCCCTGATTCTCAGAGGAACCAGCTCGAAAGCCTGAGGACACAAGAGCCCAGGCAAAGCCTGGGTCAGGAGTTCTCTGATTTCTATATGCACCCAGAGCTGATCCTGGGCCACAGAGCTACATACACAAATACCACAAGAGAGCTGGTCTCCCAGTAGTGCCTACATACCTGTGTGCACAGGTAAGACCACCACCTCTCTTCAAATTCCTTCCCCAAGAGGGACCTGCCCAAAGCCATCAGGAAATGGGAACGAAGGATCAGCTGGGGACAGGATCCTTATGGTCTCTGTCTGCACACCTGAGATGACACTGTATCACAGCTCTCCATACCTAAATTCCTCCCAGAAAGAATGGGTCTACCAGGAGTACAGATACACAGGCTTGCAAGACAGATAAGTCACATCAGAGACAGCAAGACCAGCTAACACCAGAGATAACCAGATGGCAAAAGGCAAATGCAAGAACATTACCAACAGAAACCAAGGCAACATGGCACCATCTGAACCCAGTTCTCCCACAACAGCAAGTCCTGAATAACTCGACACACCTGAAAAGCAAGATCTGGATTTAAAATCACATCTCATGAGGCTGACAGAGGACTTCAAGAAGGACATAAATAACTCCCTTAAAGTAATACAGGAGAACATGGGTCAACATGTTGAAGCCCTTAAAGAGAAAACACAAAAATCCCTTAAAGAATTACAGGAAAACACAAAACAAACAAGTGAAGGAACCGAACAAAACCATCTAGGATCTAAAAATGGAAGTAGAAACAATAAAGAAATCTCAAAGCAAAACAACTCTGGAGATAGAAAACCTTGGGAAGAAATCAGTAGTCATAGATGCAAGAATCAACAACAGAATACAAGAGATAGAAGAAAGAATCTCAGGTGCTGAAGATAACATAGAAAAAATTGAAACAACAGTCAAAGAAAATGAAAATGAAAAAACATGTAACCCAAAACATCCAGGAAATCCAGGAAACAATGAGAAGACCAAACCTAAGGATTATAGGTATAGAAGCGTGTAGAGATTTACAACTTAAAGGGCCAATAAGTATCTTCACTAAAATTATAGAGGAAAACTTCCCTAACCTAAAGAAAGAGATGCCCATGAACATACAAGATACCTAAAGAACTCCAAACAGACTGGACCAGAACAAAAATTCACCCTGTCACATAAAAATCAAAGCACCAAATGCACTAAACAAAGAAAGAATATTAAAAGCAGTAAGAGAAAAAGGTCAAGTAATATATAAGGGCAGACCTATCAGAATTACACGAGACATCTCACCAGAGACTATGAAAGCTAGAAGATCCTGGGCAGATCTCATACAGACCCTAAGAGAACAAAAATGCCAGCCCAGACTACTATACCCAGCAAAACTCTCAATCACCATAGATGGAGAAACCAAGATATTCCATGACAAAAACAAATTTACACAATATCTTTCCACAAATCCAGCCCTACAAAGGATAATAGACAGGAAGCGCTAACACAAGGAGGGAAACTATATCCTAGAAAAAGCGAGAAAGCAATCTTCTTTCAACAAACCCAAAAGAAGATACCCACACAAACATAAAAATAACATCAAAAACAACAGGAAGCAACAATCACTATTCCTTAATATTTCTTAACATCAATGGACTCAATTCCCTAATAAAAAGACATAGGCTAACACACTGGATACATAAACAAGACCTGGCATTTTGGGGCATACAGGAAAGGCACCTCAGTGTCAAAGACGGATACTACCTCAGAGTAAAAGGCTGGAAAACAATTTTCCAAGCAAATGGTCCCAGGAAATAAGCTGGAGTAGCTATTTTAATATCGGATAAAATTGACTTTCAAGCAAATGTCATAAAAAAAGACATAGAAGGACACTTCATACTCATCAAAGGAAACATATATCAAGAAGAACTGTCAGTTCTGAACATCTATGCTCTAAATGCAAGGGTACCCACATTCATAAAAGAAACTTTACTAAAGCTCAAAGCACACATTGCACTTCACACAATAATTGTGGATGACTTCAACACCCCACTCTCATCAATGGATAGATCAGGGAAACATAAGCTAAACAGAGACACAGTGAAACTAACAGAATTTATGGACCAAATGGATTTAACAGATATCTATAAAACATTTCATTCTTAATCAAAAGAATATATCTTCTCAGCACCTCATGGGACCTTCTCCAAAAGTGACCATATAATTGGTCACAAAACAGACCTCAACAGATATAAGAAGATTGAACTAATCTGATGCCTCCTATCAGATCACTACAGATTATGACTGGTCTTCAATAGCAACCAAAACAACAGAAAGCCCACATACACATGGAAGCTGAACAATGCTCTACTCAGTGATACTTTGGTCAAGGAAGAAATAAGGAAAGAAATCAAAGACTTTTTAGAATTTAATGAAAATGAAGGCACAACATACACAAACTCATGGGACACAATGAAAGCAGTGCTAAGAGGAAAACTCATAGCTCTGAGTGCCTACAAAAAGAAACTGGAGAGACCATACACTAGCAGCTTAACAGCACACCTGAAAGCTCTAGAACAGAAAGAAGCTAATACCAAAGAGGGAACAGGAGGAAATCATCAAACTCAGGGATAAAATCAACTAAGTAGAAACAAAAAGAGTCATACAAATAATCAACAAAACTAGGAGCTGGTTCTTTGAGAAAATCAACAAGATAGATAAACCCTTAGCCAGACTAACCAGAGGGCACAGAGACAGTATCCAAATTAACAAAATCAGAAATGAAAAGGGAGATATAACGACAGAAACTGAGGAAATTTTAAAAAATCATCATATCCTACTACAAAAGCCTATACTCAACAAAATTGGAAAATCTGGATGAAATGGACAATTTTCTAGACAAATACCAAATACCTAAGTTAAGTCAGGATCAGATAAACCATCTAAACAGTCCTATAACACCTAAAGAAATAAAAGCAGTCATTAAAAGTCTCCCAACCAACAAAACCACGGGACCAGATGGTTTTAGTGCAGAATTCTATCAAATCTTCAAAGAAGACCTAACACCAATACTCTTTAAACTATTCCACAAATAGAAACAGGAGGAACATTCATTACCCAACTCGTTCTATGAAGTCACAATTATGCTGACACCAAAACCACACAAAGATCCAACAAAGAAAGAAAACTTCAGACCAAATTTCCTTATGAATATTAATGCAAAAATACTCAATAAAATTCTTGCCAACCGAATCCAAGAACACATCAAATGATCATTCACCATGATCAAGTAGGCTGGATCATTATATGGAAATCCATCAATGTAACCCACTACATAAACAAACTCAAAGAAAAAAACCAAATGATCATTTCATTAGATGCTGAAAAAACATTTGACAAAATTGAGCATCCTTTCATGTTAAAAGTCTTGGAAACATCAGGAATTCAAGGCCGATACCTAAACATAGTAAAAGCAATATATGGCAAACCAGTAGCAAATATCAAACTAAATGGAGAGAAACTTGAAGCAATCCCACTAAAATCAGGAACTAGACAAGGCTGTCTTCTCTCTCCATATCTATTCAATATAGTACTTGAAGTTCTAGCTCGAGCAATTAGACAACAAAAGGAGGTCAAAGGGACACAAATTGGAAAGGAAGAAGTCAAACTATCACTATTTACAGATGATATGATAGTATACTTAAGCGACCCAAAAACCTCCATCAGAGAACTCCTACAGCTGATAAACAACTTCAGCAATGTGACCAGATATAAAATTAACTCAAACAAATCAGTAGCCTTCTTATACTTAGAGGATAAACAGGCTGACAAAGAAATTAGGGAAACGACATCCTTCACAATTAGTCACAAACAATATAATGTATCTTGGTGTGACTCTAACCAAGCAAGTGAAAGATCTCTATGACAAGAGCTTCTGGAGTCTCTGAAGAAAGAAATCAAAGAAGACATCAGAAGATGGAAAGATCTCCCATTCTCGTGGATTGCCAGGAGTTATATAGTAAAAATGGCCATCCTGCCAAAAGCAATCTACTGATTCAATGCAATACCCATCAAAATTCCCACTCAATTCTTTATAGAGTTAGAAAGAGCAATTCTCAAATTCATCTGGAATAACCAAACACCCAGGATAGCTAAAAGTATTCTCAACCATAAAAGAACTTCCCCTGTACCCATGTGCTTGAGGCTCTTCCCCACTTTCTTTTCTATTACTATTTCAACTCAATTCTTCATACAGTTAGAAAGAGCAATTCATCTGGAATAACAAAAAATCCAAGACAGCCAAAACTATTCTCAACATTAAACAAACTTCTGGGGGAATCAGTATCCCAGACTCAAGCAGTACTATAGAGCAATAGTGCTAAAAACTGCATGATATTGGTACAATATCAGACAGGTAGATCAACGGAATAGAATTGAAGACCCAGAAATGAACCCACACACTTATGGTCACTTGCTCTTTGACAAAGGTACTAAAACCATCCAGTGGAAAAAAGACAGTATTTTTAACAAATGGTGCCGGTTCAACAGGTGGTTAGCATGAAGAAAAATGCAAATCGATCCGTTCTTATTTCCTTGTACAAAGTTCAAGTCCAAGTGGGTCAAGGACCTCCACATAAATCCAGACACACTGAAACTAATAGAAAATAAAGTGGGGGAAGAGCCTCAAGCACATGGGTACAGGGGAAAATTTCCTGAATTGAACACCAATAGCTTATGCTCTAAGATCAAGAATTGACAAATGGGGCCTCACAAAATTGCAAAGTTTTTGTAAGACAAAGGACAGTTTCAATAGGACAAATCAGCAACTAACAAATTGGGAAAATATCTTTACCAACTCTTCATCTGACAGAGGGCTTATATCCAATATATACAAGGAACTCAGGAAGTTAGATTCCAGAGACCCAAATAACCATATTTAAAAATGGGGTACAGAGCTAAACAAAGAATTTTCACCTGAGGAATATTGAATGGCTGAGAAGCACCTAAAGAAATGTTCAACATCCTTAGTCATCAGGGAAACGCAAATCAAAACAACCCTGAGATTTCACCTCACATCATTCAGAATGGCTAAAGTCAAAAACTCAGGTGACAGCAGCTGCTGGTGAGGATGTGGAGAAAGAGGAACACTCCTCCACTGCTGGTGGGGTTGCAAGCTGGTACAACCACTCTGGAAATCAGTTTTGTGTTTCCTCATAAAATTTGCCATAATACTACCAGACAACCCTTTTATACCACTCTGGACATATACCCAGAAGATTCTCCAGTATGTAATAAGGACACATGGTCCACTATGTTCATCATAGCCTTATTTATAATAGCCAGAAGCTAGAAAGAACCCAGATGTCCCTCAACAGAGGAATGGATTCAGAAAATATGGTACATTTACACAATGGCATTCTACTCAGCTATAAAAAACAATGAACTCATGGAATTCTTAGGCAAATGGATGGAACTAGAAATTATCATCCTGAATGAGGTAACCCAATCACAAAAGAACACAAATGATATGCAATCACTGATAAGTGAATATTAG
This sequence comes from Apodemus agrarius, assembly GCA_964023405.1. Classification (NCBI taxonomy): domain Eukaryota; kingdom Metazoa; phylum Chordata; class Mammalia; order Rodentia; family Muridae; genus Apodemus; species Apodemus agrarius. Next base: position 140,923,709 of record OZ030009.1, on the reverse strand, counting down.
CCCAGAAGCTTGGAATACCCAAGATATAATTCACGTATCAAATGAAGCTCAAGAAGAAGGAAGAACAGAGTATGTATACTCTGGTCCTTCTTAGAAGGGGGAACAAAATACTCAGAGGAGGAGATACAGAGACAAATGTGGAGCAGAGACTGAGGGAAATGCCATTCAGAGACTGCCCCTCGTAGGGATCCATCCCATATACAGTTACAAAACCCAGACACTATTGTGGATGCCAACAAGTGGTTGCTGACAGAGCCTGATATAGCTGTTACCTGGGAGGCTCTGATAGTGCAAGACAAATACAAAGGGGAACACCCTCAGCCAACCATTGAACTGAGCACAGGGTCCCCAATTGAGCAGCTAGAGAAAAGACCCAAGGAGTTGAAGGGGTTTGTAACACCATAGGAGGAAAAACAATATGAGCCACCCAGTACCCCCAGATCTCCCAGGGACTAAGCCATCAACCAAAGAGTACATATGGAGGAACCCATGGCTCCAGCTGCATATGTACCAGAGGATGGCTTTGTTGGACATCAATGAGAGGAGAGGCCCTTGGTCCTGAGAAGGCCCAGGATAGGGGAATGCCAGGACAGGGAATTGAGAGTGAGTGGAATGGTGAGCAGGGGCAGGGGGGATGGGTTAGGGGATTTTCAGGGGGGAAACCAGGAAAGGGGATAACATTTGAAATGTAAATAAATACCTAATAAATGTAAATAATATCTAATAGAAACTATTTTTAAAAAAATTCATTTTAACATAGAAATGTGCTTCTGCTATTTTGGATTTCCATATCATACATATTGACAGTAAGAAAAAGTGAAGATTTGTCACCTCTGCATGTCCTGGTTGGCAGTCAGCAGTCGTTCCTCGCAATTATCTGGAGAGATGCTTCTTTATCAGGTCTTTCTGTCACTATGTGTTCCTGTGGTCCCCTCCCCTGCCTCACCACATCAATCTCACATGCTAAGATCTTGGGGCGAGAGGTCATGTTTCATTGTCTTTGTGAGTTTTCCGTGGACTCCTGGAATGACCTTTACCATGGCAGATACCTGAAAAACTTTGAATGAAGCTGGAGATCTCCAAGGCTTTGGAGAAGTTCCATTCTTTGCCCTTTTGGGTGCTGGAGAATGTTTCTGTCCCCTTGAGTTTAAAGTTGTCATCTGTTAACCATTTGCTGCATATAGTTTGAATCTGGTGTCCTCAAAGGCCTTGAGTTGAAGTCTCTGTCTGCAGCCTCTGGTGCTATCGGGAGATGGCAGATCCAACCTTTAGGAAGGGGGATCTGATGGAAAGAATAATTTCTTCTTATTAAATGTGTGTCCTAAGGAGACATTGGGACTTGGCTTCCTCCTCCCATTTTAACAGTAACTAGTCATCGTAAGGTGCGTAACTTTGTTCTTTTGTTCCGCCAGGCACTTGACCCCATTTACCCCGAGCATCAAAGACAAAGGACAGCAGACTGAAACCTCAGACAAGCCAAAAGACAGCTCTCTTCCTTTTAAGTTGATTTCCTCAGTTATTTTGTCACATTGATGGAAAACCGGTTAAAACACCGTGTAACCCCAAACCTGCCATGCTTGTCAAACTCAACTAGAAAAGAATTCTTAACTAATTTTTTTTTCTTATCCCAAATCAGACCAGATTGGACAAGAGCAGAATGAGCCCAAAATAACTCTCACCAGTACTAGAACAATTCAAAGCTCCTAACGGAATCGCAACACGTTTTAGAAGCTTCTAACTGTTCCGGAGTTTGACGGGAAGAGTAATTGCTACATTTTGGCAAAGACAAGGTCATCTGACACGGCTAAGGAATGAATCATTCAGGTTAGTGCTTTCTGGAACTCTGCCCTGAACGGTCTTCTTTTTGACATAATGTTCAGCTTCTTAAAACAGCTTAATATTAATAACATTTGTAGGGTTTTCCCATGGTTTAATAATATTTAGACTACAAAGGAAGCATGGCAAAATTCTCAGGGTCAGAAAAGGAGAGCGAAAAGAAATGCATGACGTGTTACCCTCTGTAGTGGGGGTAATGCCTGCTGTCAGTGGAGGCCTTACCCACAAAGCTCTCTCAGTGAGCAGGACGCTTGTCCCAGTCAGCTAAAGAATCTCTTTCGATTTCCACAGCTTACCCCACAAACGCCCATCATTACGTTCTTATCCATAAGAAGCAATCGAAACAACTTCTGGTTTTACAGTTCCCTTTTCGTTTACTTTGTAGCCCTAGCTGGTCTTTGTGTGTAATTTTGGATGTACCCAGATTCTAGGTTCAAGGATTCCTCTAAAGAATAATTCATTTAGAATTATTTACTTATTGGTTTATTCAAAAGTAATCTCAAAATAATTAGTCCATAGTTACTGTGATGTTCGCCCATCTTAGGCCAGTCTTATTTCTGCTATTTTATCATAAACAGAGAGAGCTTCATTCTAAGACCAAGCACTAAGCATCAGTATAAAAGCTCGTCTCTGTGAGGTCTGGCGGTGGGATTGCAGAGGGAGTGGTGAAGGCTACTCAACAGCTGGGAACAGTCAGTCGAGTGCGACAAAATTCATAAACCATGTTAGGAGTTTTGGTGCTCTGGAAAAAGCTCCCAAATGTTCCGATCATTAAATTAGTTGCCTTAAATCACTTTCAGATGAACAAATTCAGGACAAACATGACCAATTTTTTTTAAACAGAATCATATGTTCCAAAAGCAAGATGGAAAATAAAAAAGATGACTAGTCCATCCTTCCCCACCTGCTTCCGAAGGTGGGGTCAGACAGGGGAGCAGCAGGATGGGAGCAGACATCTTTGGTGTGTCTTCCCTTGGGGGCTACAGTCTGTATATATGCAACCTCAGACCATTGATTTAAAAGAATCTAATAATCATTATGGTGGTTGTGGCACCTAAAGTAATTGATTTCAGGGTCTCTAATCCGTGTTGGATGATCATTAAATGTTCATTTAATTGAAAAGTGAATACAGGAAATACAGCTTCCTGTGAAGAGGATAAAGGAAGGATATACTTCAACAGCTCTGGAAGTCGGTTCCAGTAAAATAGCTCTTTGCACATGGCTGGAAACTTACAGAGGAAACAGACGGACACAGACATTAGCACCGTTGTCACTGACAGTGTTTGGAGCAGCATCAGTAGATACTGGCTCCTCCCTTTAGCATGAACAGACCATCAACACCAATGCAGAGGAGCACACTGTCGCTCTCCCACCATCTACAGCAAAACGTGGGGGTGGCCCTGTAGACTCACGGGAGGACCCAGAAGGCATTGCCACCTAAACAACCGCTGAGGTGGGTGTCTCCCCAGAGTTAAGTTGTTCTCTTTGCTCTCTCACCTCATGACTTTATAAAGTTTGGTACAAATGTTCCGATCAAGAGCTGGCTCTGGTCATGTGACTGTAATCTCAATTCCTGCAGAGGCACTCCACAAGCTCAGGAGCTGAAGGCCAACTGCATAGCTAATTCAAGGCTGGTGGGGACTACACGAACCTGTTCTCAGAAACCAAAAAAATAAAAATAAAGAAAATCCTAGTCGGGCGGTGGTGGCCCACGCCTTTAATCCCAGCATTTGGGAGGCAGAGGCAGGTGGATTTCTGAGTCCGAGGCCAGTCTGGTCTACAGAGTGAGTTCCAGGACAGCCAGGGCTATACAGAGAAACCCTGTCTCGAAAAACCAAAAAAAAAAAAAAAAAATCCTAATAAAGTCCAGTCTAGTTTGATTAGAGAGACAAAATAGGTAAGAGGTTGTCAATACCCAAATAGTTTCCGAACTGTGATTTTCCCCCAGTCTGTCTCATTTGTCTTATTTTTCTTTATCTACCTCTTTTTATAAAATTGAGAATTTCACCCATGAATCAGTGTTTTGAGCAGATCCACCCCACTCACTTCCCTGCCTTTGCTTCCCTCAGCTCTTTTTCCTCCGGTCATATAAACTAACCTAACCCTAACCCTAAAACCTAACCCTAACCCTAAAACCTAACCGTAACCCTAACCGTAACCGTAACCCTAACCCTAACCCTAACCCTAACCCTAACCCTAACCCTAACCCTAAATCTTAACCCTAACCCTAACCCTAACCCTAACCCTAACCCTAACCCCTAACCATAGCCATAACCATAACCCTAACCCTAACCCTAACCCTAACCCTAACCCTAACCCTAACCCTAACTCTAACCCTAACCTCCATGCCCACTGAGTTGACTCGGGGCCTTGGTATGTGCGTAGGTGACAGACTATCTACGGGAACATGTCCAAAGCTTCAGGGGCCAAATCCCTGAAGAAAAATTGTTTCCACCTACCCGAAACCCCCAGAGCCAGCAGTTCCCGGAGGCTTCTCCATTGGGGTGGGGCTTCATGAGCCCTTCTTCCGTTCATCTTGTTGGAGGGGTTGTTTGTCTGTTTGGTTTGTTTTGCTTTTTAAATGGCATTTGCTTTAAGTTCACTTTCTCTTTTAAAAAGACACCCCCAAAAGAACACATAGAACCTGGCTTAGCAGACATATCAGTGTAGTTACTCAGACTCAAAACACTCTTGCCAGAATTCTTCTGATGCCTGCATTTTGAGGCTTCCTGTTACGACAGAGGGAAGAAACTGAGAGTGTTCTATACGCCAGGAGAGTTCCCTACCACGAGCCACACCTCCATCCTGACTTTCCAAGACTAATATTATAAACTCACCCAAGGCCAAAGGACACCGTAGAACACTCTAATGAAGTTCTAGAAAGATTAATGCTAAGACTGAAATTTAAAGGCAGACAAGGGTTGGGTGGGGTGCGGGACAAGTCCATAAGAACAGAGATACAGCCTTGCCACCGGAAACCACACCGACAAGAAGACAACCGTTTAATGTTGAGATGAAATCTATAATTTAGAATTTTATGTTCAGTAAAAACAAACAAACTCATTAACCAACTTTCAAAAATGAGGATAAGATAAAACTATTTCAGACAAGAGGATAAGGAATTTGTTGTTACCAATGCTGTTTCTACTAGAAATCTTAAAAATTGGTAAAATAACATTTGGGAGACAAAGGGGAGAAGCAGTACCTCATGGAGTTTAGAAATACACAGATGCGATGGTTAATTTCACGTGTTACCTCGACTAGGTTAGCAACTCCCAGATCTCCAGCCAAATCATATTTCTGGGTTTGTCTTTGGAAATGTTTGTGGAAAAGATTACCATTTCAATCTTTTGACTTCCGACTAGTGCCCCTACCAGTGTGGCTTGGCATCGTTTAACTAGGGCATGACTGAGACGGAGAGGCAGAGAGGGGGCACACTGTTCCCCCTGCCTGAGCCGGGCAGTCCATCTTCTCCTGCTCTCAGACTGTGCTTCACGGGCAATTGGCTTCGACTAGGATTTGCCCCAGTATCTCCCTTGGGTTTCCAAACTTGTGACTTAGGGTAGAATGACAAACCAGCCTTCCAGGACAAGCGGCTTGCAGATGGTAAGTCACAGACCTTGCCAGCCTCCATAATCAGAAGAGCCAATCCTCATCACAAATGTCTTCCTGTAGATTACATAGGCCCTATTGGTGCCGATTCACTGAAGAACCATGAGTATTTCAACAGGATGAAATATGCTGGGTATAGCAAATGTGTACGTGAACATCAGCCAGAGGCTTCTAATTTTTTCTTTGAAACATAATTGGCTATTTGGGACAAAATGATATATTTTGAATTCATGATGAGTAACAATAGAATGTACAAGAAAGTAATAAAAGAGTATGCCAGGCAGGTAATGGGGTATATTGGTAAGGGATCTAATACAGAAAATAGTACAATATTATGTGAAGGATGCTCTGTGTTGGCAGTGCCTGCTCTAACCTCGTGATGTGGGGGTCCCTGCTCTAAGATAACACATTATTCACTGTGGGGATACCGGTGGATGTGAACCCTCTGCACTGCTGGTTTTATAAGAGCATGACAATACAGTCATATACAACACTCAGCACTGATACGAACACTTATGTTCTTGATAAGGCATGTCTTTATCATTAGGATGTGTTCCCATTACTCATAAAAACACTCACTGTGGAATGGTATGTTGTGTTATTACAGCACCACATATGTGCATCTTAATGTTTACTGTATTTCTTCCATGTGTGAAGAGGCTGGCTACATGAAGTTGTTTTAAAAAAAAGAAGAGGATGGAAAAAGGCCAAGTATAAATAGAGTAAAATAGAAGACATCTTGTCAAATGTGTACGTGAACATCAGCCAGAGGCTTCTAATTTTTTCTTTGAAACATAATTGGCTATTTGGGACAAAATGATATATTTTGAATTCACGATGAGTAACAATAGAATGTACAAGAAAGTAATAAAAGAGTATGCCAGGCAGGTAATGGGGTATACATTCATGGTTAGAAAAAAAAATATGCTAAGAAGTACAGTTAAAATATTGCCAAAAAGAAAGCCTGTGCATTTTGCTACATAGAATAGTGCCTAAGAAGTTGTAATCATTGCAAATGTCTATGAATTGACAATGTACCCAATGTAATCAAACACTGGTGGACTTTAAATGACAGAGAGGCCATAGTACAATATTAGCAGGTGGCCCCACAGTCATTTATACAAAAGAAATAACCAACAAGGAATCATCTATAAAACATACATTAATCTCATCAGTCTATGAAACATTTTCCAGAATGTTTTAGGCCATAAATTGCAAGTCAAAATAATTATTATAGAAGCCTAAAATAATTTTCTTAACAGATTTTAATAAAACAAAATAAGATATCAGCATCAAAGAAAGCATGGAGATCGAACAAGTTGTCTCTAACAATCAGTGGCGAGTGATATGAGTGTGGCAGGGCGTAAGATCCCAGAACTAAAGGAAAAGACAGAGGCACTGTGGAAGACTCTGCAGGACACAGAGAAGGCAGGTCAAAGAGGTTTTTCCTCTGAGTGCCTACCTTAAAAAAGTCAGAGATTTTATGTAGTCTAATCTCAAGGTTTTAGAAGAACAGGAACATGCCAAACACAAAGCCAACAGAAATAAATAGATGATAAAGGTTCAGAGTCAAAGTAATGAAACAGAGACCATAAGAATGTTACAATGGATCAGGGAAACAAAACTGTGGTCCCCCAAAGGCCTAAAACTGACAAGCCCATAGCCAACAAGCCAGAAAGACAGAGATGAGCCAAATCAATACTGTCAGACATGGAAAGATGATACCATAACATGTATCACCGAGCCCGGAGGAACACCAGGCTCTGTTCTGAACATCTCATGAGATTGGAGTAGTAATAAAACATTTCACAACAACAACAGCAGCAGCAGCAGCAGCAGCAGCAACAACGTCCAGGGCTATATGGATCCATTGCTGAGTTCAATCGGATCCTAGGAGGGCAAACAGAGAAGTGTTGGCTGCAAAGAACTTCTTTACTATGTATAAAATTGGTTTTTAAAAAATTGATTGAACGTGGAGAGGTAGAGAGATGCTGATAGTCGATAGTACGAGCAGCTGAATCTGTTATGCAAAAAAGTTCCATTTCTTTAAATACTTATTAAGTTTGTTTTTATTTACTTGCAACCACATACTCTCTTGATAGGAGACCATGTCACATTTATGAACCCTGCTGACAAAGGTAGGGGGTAAAGACAAGGCAGAAAAGGGGAAATGTATCCATTTAACCCTCCCCTTGACTGATGGTATCATTAGTGCCAACTCTTAGCCTGGACAACCTGGGCTTTGACATCATATAATAACAACAGTAACAACAGACACACTGTCTGGTAAAGATGGAGAAGCAATAGCACACAGAAGCACCAGGCTTTTCCTTGGTCATGCAAACATAATAGGTCAGCAGCTGGAGATCTTATTGTATATCAGAGTCCTTAAGTGTAGACTGTGAGTCTTTGCACAGCGTAATGGAACTTCATTTGGTATTTAGTATGGCGATGGCTGGAATGTTGTAATTTTTAGAGGAACATGTGCTGAGATGGGGTTAGTTTTTCAGATGAACAGGGATACCCAACTAGGCACAATGCCTTCCTCACAGGCACCCATGTCGATGCTTTATTTGAAGGAATCTTAGTCTGTGACTCGTTTCCAAGTCCCGTGACCCACACTGCTTTTTCACCCGATAAACTACCCAGACACTGCGCAAAACTCCCCAGTTAGCAGATATCTGTGGTCAAGGTTTAGAGCGCTTGCCCATAAATGGCTTCTGCTCTACTCGTTTAGAAAGAAACAAACACTCACGAGATTCCACAGGACGGCTACTACCCAGGAGAAAACACGGCCACCCAGTGGACAACAGGTTCAGGTTCAAGGAACAAGACTTGAGTCACCCACTACTCGCAGTAGGAGACGGTGGGCGAGGGTCTGGTACCCACACATCCTGGCACCTCAATTTTATTTCTTCGTGCCTGGAGCAGTTAGCACATCATCCCAACTAGTTCCTTAAATTAAAAAAAAAAAAAAGACAGTCCCTGGTATCACCCAGCCCTAGTGTTTTCTAACTGGCCGAGTTAACACTAGTGATAGAATTTAAACAGGCAAAATAAAAATAAAAGAATTTAAACAGGCAAGTTCCTAATGTGTAAATTAACACAATGGTCCCTTGGCAACAACGATGAACTAGTAAGCATTTATGGAGAGCTTACTGAATACAGAATACTGGTTTACGACCATTCAGTGCATTAAGCCCATTCAACCTTCATGACTGTCAAAGCTGTCCATACAAGCTGGACAGTGGGATCTCCTGGGAAGAGCTAACTGGAGCTGAGGGGGCAAAGGCTTAGCTCTCCCACTGGTGATGGGGCTTGTGTCACACGGCGAAGAATGTCCTCTGCGACACAGCTTTTACAATCCTTCCCAAAACAAACCGCGGTGCTCTAAGCCTGCTGCTGGCTATCCCCCTCCACTGCAGATAACCCCCGCTCTATTAATAATGCTCTCTTAGGACATTTTTTCCATTACCCTAGATGTTCTTAATGCTAATCTCACCCCGATTTCCTCTCGCCAAGCAGAACTTTATGCCTCTGTACTTGTATTGCCTCCAACCCCGTCTGAAGCTTTCCACCACGTCCCCATTTCTTCAAAGATGTTTCCTGCCGTCAAAAAAGATTTATTCTCTAGACGAATTTCTACGGAAACCATTCTAAAAGATTTCTCTTTTCTTCTTGACAGCTATCCAACACAGATTTTATGCATTGCTGCTGTTAAAAATGGATGGCCTTGTGATTTGCCGTGTCATCAAAGACATGACCCTGCTCTCCCAGAGGTCTCTTCTCCAAGCCAGGTTAGGTTGGCTGTCTGGGTCCTCTCCTCCTCCCTCCATTCTGTTCATCCTGTATTACTCACTTCACTGGCTTCTGCATCTCTTCTTCCCATAATGCCACAGCTCCATCCTTTCTCGTGTTACTGATTCCTCACCCTTCACCCCATGTCTCCTGCAGTGGTTCATCCTCTCAGTTGTTACTATTTGCACTTTCAGCTCCATCTCTGCCTTGGTCCCATTCCCCTCTGGAATGCCCTCTCTTGGCACACATCTGTTGGTCAGTAACCCAGCTTTGCTTCCCCCATCCAAGTAGCATCTGGTGCAGTGGAATCTCCTCTTGTTCTCGGCTATTATTCCCCTTGGACGAGGTGACTCCTTCAAGCTATCCTGGATGTCTCCAGCAAGCCTGCAGTGGCTTCTGTCTGCATCATCCTTGTCCTTGTAGGGCACAGCAGTGGTCCGAGCCAGTCCTAGCTTTGTCTTTATCTCCCACCCTCACATAAGCACATAATTTGGAACCAATACGGGGCCCTGCTCACGTGACTTCAGTCTTCCCTCCACTTGATGGCATCTCCTTCACGGACATGTTAGGGTTGGGAGTCCTGGACGAACCGACCAAAGCAACCGAGCAGAGGCAGGAAGAGCGTCCGAGAGTTCATCCCTCAGGTCTGCCGCCAGCTTCCACGGGGCCACCCTGATGACGTCAGGGCCGCTTAGAAAGCTGGTTGTTGCTCCTGAGCTCCCTGCAGCCAGCCTGGGTATGGAAATGAATGCTCCCTCTAAGAAGCCACTTGGGAATGCTTTACTCTGAAAACTTCCTCCAGCTATATGCCCCTCGCGTGCTGTTGGTCTTATGCATTAACCCTATTACCCAAGGCTCCTACACAACCATGTCTGCATACATATTAGTCATCTATGACTGTCCATGTGTCTTCATTTTTTTTTTTTTGAGACAGGGCTTCTCTGTGTAGCCCTTGCTGTCCTGGAACTCATTCTGTAGACCATGTGTCTTCATGTTTTTTTTGTTTTTTTGGTTTTTTTTTTGTTTTGTTTTGTTTTTCGAGACAGTGTTTCTCTGTGTGGTCCTGGCTGTCCTGGAACTCACTCTGTAGACCAGGCTGGCCTCGAACTCAGAAATCCGCCTGCCTCTGCCTCCCAAGTGCTGGGATTACAGGCGTGCGCCACCACCGCCCGGCGTGTCTTCATTCTTATATCAGCCTGGGGATGGTAAACGTAGAGGGGTAAAGATGGAGTCTTGGAGCAGAAGAAAGACTACTGAAGAGGTTATCCGATGTCTGTTATCCGGGCTGGCCCTCTGGATGAGTGACATCCCTGGTGAAGAGAGCAGGCCCAGTGCTCACAGCAGCATCTTGAGGAGTCTGGACAGAACTGGCCTGACAGTCCAGGAGAGACAGAGTGGTCGAAGGCACAAAACGAGTCCTGGCTTTGCAAAGAACTTGTGAACCCTCCTACCCCTGAGGCTTGAAGGCTTGGATGGAGGGAGCCAGCACTCTGTGACATCTCCGTGACAGACAGTGACAGGGGAAATGCTATGCTGAAGGCTATGAGGATGACAGGGTGTAGAAAAGGGAGGTGAAACAAGTGTGGGTGTCAACAACAGGCTGGCAGCACTTGTGAAGCACTGGGGAGTTCCTGGGCGCTAACAGGAAACACCTTCCATAGGTGGTGCTAACAAGGCTATCAGAGCAGTCATGGGCAGGTATGTGTGTTGACCTCATTCTGTATAACGTTATCACAACAGAGCCTTTGGGAAAGATGCTCAAATATGACAAGTGTGTCTCCTTCTTGTGCCCCTGAAAATAGTTTAGTTTGTGATGAATCTCGTGAGTCACAAAATGTTCAGGTTCAATATAATACAAACTCCTCAGAGCTCCTGAACTCAGTATTCACTAAAAAAACCAAAGAAGCTTAAGATTATGTTTGCTTAGTCCATTCAGTGAGAAAAATTAAGGTGAGGTGATTCCTGACCCTCAGCAGCAATGCATGCTGTTTGCAAGCACATACTCCTTAGCACTTTAACAGAGATACCGGCATAGATGTAACTTTGGTGAAAAGTCGACTTCTGTCTTGGGTGAAAGTCTAGGGTCTGGTGCAAGGCCACTATAGCAGGGCCACAGCCATTGGTACCTTGGTTCCTTCTATTCTGTAGCATTGATAGAATCACATTTGACTTCCATCCCAGGGTTCTAGGTGATGACTCCAACTTCTGTCATCTTGTCTGCATTCTAAGAAACAGGAAGGGAATCAGCGCCTGGCAAGGTGCTGGTTGGATCAAGGAGATGGGAGAGAGACACATGTATTATTATTATTATTATTATTATTATTAATTATTATTAAACTAATAAAATTTATTTTAAAATATACAACTCAGTATTGACATTTTTAAGTCATCAAAATAATTTATAATAGTTAAACGCCTCAAATATACATGCTATCTTATGAGGCTAAAAGTAACATGGAGTCAACCAGTTTTTAAAATCTATTTGGAACATTAAACATGATAGAAGTAGAAAAAAATCTCTTATAAAGTCCTCTATGAAAGGAAATTGTGCCAAGTTCCTGATTAGACATAGACGGGTCCATCTCCAAGGGATAATACACAGTGTAACTGTGGCTTCATAGAACGAAATACGTAGTGTTCCTTCTGTTTCTATTTTGTGGAATAGTTTGAAGAGTTTGTATTAGGTCTTCTTTGAAGGTCTGATAGAATTCTGCACTAAACCCTCTGGTCCTGGGCTTTTTTTGGTTGGGAGACTTTTAACGACTGCTTCAATTTCTTTAGGAGCTATGGGAATGTTTAGATGGTTTATCTGATCCTGACTTAACTTAGGTATTTGGTATCTGTCTAGAAAATTGTCCATTTCTTCCAGATTTTCCAGTTTTGTTGAATATGGGCTATTGTAGTAGGATCTGATGATGTTTTGGATTTCTTCAGTTTCTGTTGTTGTATCTCCCTTTTCATTTCTGATTTTGTTAATTTGGATATTGTCTCTGTGCCCTCTGGTTAGTTTGGCTAAGGGTTTATCTATCTTGTTGATTTTCTCAAAGAACCATCTCCTTGTTTTGTTGATTCTTTGTACAGTTCTTTTTGTTTCTACTTGGTTGTTTTCAGCCCTGAGTTTGATTATTTCCTGCCATCTACTCCTCCTGGGTGCATTTGCTTCTTTTTGTTCTAGAGATTCAGGTGTGCTGTTAAGCTGCTAGTGTATGCTCTCTCCAGATTCTTTTGAAGGCACTCAGAGCTATGAGTTTTCCTCTTAGCACTGCTTTCATTGTGTCCCATAAGTTTGTGTATGTTGTGCCTTCATTTCCATTAATATCTGAAAAGTCTTTAATTTCTTTCTTTATTTCTTCCTTGCCTGAGTTATCATAGAGTAGTGCATTGTTCAGCTTCCATGAGTATGTGGGCTTTCTATTGTTTTTGTTGTTATTGACGATCAGCCTTAGTCCAGGGTGATCTGATAGAATGCATGGGATTATTTCAATCTTTTTATATCTGTTGAGGTCTGTTTTTATGACCAATTGTATGGTCAATTTTGGAGAAGGTCCCATGAGGTGCTGAGAGGAAAGTATATTCTTTTGTTTAGGATGAAATGTTCTATAGATATCTGTTAAATCCATTTGGTCCATAACTTCTGTTAGTTTCACTGTGTCTCTGTTTCTTTAGTGTTCTCTGATCTGTCCATTGATGGGCGTGTGGTATTAAAGTCACCCACAATTATTACATGAGGTGCAATGTGTTCTTTGAGCTTTAGTAAAGTTTCTTTTGTGAATGTGGGTGCCCCTGCATTTGGATGTTCGGAATTTGCATAGACTTCTTGGTAGATTTTTCCTTTGACCAGTAGGAAGTGTCCTTCTTTATTCTTTTTAGATAACTTTTGGTTGAAAGTTGATTTCATTTAATATTAGAATGGCTATTCCATATTTTTTCTTGGGACCATTTGCTTGGAAAATTGTTTTCCAACCCTTAACTCTGAGGCAGTGTCTGTCTTTGACACTGGAGTGTGTTTCTGTATGAAGCAAAATGCTTGGTCCTGTTTATGCATCCAGTCTGTTAGCCTATGTCTTTTTATTGGGGACTTGAGTTCATTGATGCTAGGAGATATTAAGGAATAATAATTGCTGCTTCCTGTTTCTTTTTATGTTATGTTTATGTTTCTGTGGCTATCTTCTTTTGGGTTTGTTAAAAGAAGATTACTTTCTTGCTTTTTCTAGGGTGTAGTTTCCCTCTTTGTGTTGGCATTTTCCATCTATTATTTTTTGTAGGGCTGGATTTGTGAAAAGATATTGTGTAAACTTATTTTTGTCAGAAATATCTATGATAATTGAGAGTTTTGCTTGGTATAGTAGCCTGACATTTGTGTTCTTTTAGGGTTTGTATGACATCTGCTCAGGATCTTCTAGCTTTTATGGTCTCTGGTGAGAAGACTTGTATAATTCTTATAGGTCTGCCCTTATATGTTATTTGACCTTTTCTCCTTACTGCTTTTAATATTCTTTCTTTGTTTTGTGCATTTTGTGTTTTGACTATTATGTGACTGGAGGAATTTCTTTTCTGGTCCAATCTATTTGAAGTTCTGTAGGCTTCTTATATGTTTATAGACATCTCTTTCTTGGGTTAGGTAAGTTTTTCTCTCTTCTACACCTAATATCCCTTGGTTTGATCTTGCCATTATGTCCTGGATTTCCTGGATGTTTTGGGTTAGGAGCTTTATGAATTTTGCATTTTCTTTGACTCTTGTGTCAATGTTTTCTATGGTATCTTCTGGACCTTAGATTCTCTTTTCTATCTCTTTTATTTTCTTAGTGATACTTGCATCTATAACTCCTGATCTCTTTCCTAGGTTTTCTATCTCCAGGGTTGTCTCCCTTTGTGATTTCCTTATTGTTTCTATTTCCATTTTTTTTTGCTTCTAGATGGTTTTGTTCCATCCCTTCACCTGTTTGGTTGTATTTTCCTGTAATTCTTGGTTCCTGTGTCTTGATGGCTCTGGATAGGTCTTTCTCAGGCCAGGAATTTGAGCAGAAGTGGTGGTCTTATCTGTGCTCACAGGTATGTTGGCACCCCTGGGAGAACAGCTCTTTCCAGGTGGGATTTGGGTATGGAGCATTGTGGCACAGGGTCAGCTCCGGGCACAGCTGAAAATCAGACATATCCTATCTCAGGCTGCTCCTTGGTTCCTATGTTGACACATGCTTTTTAAAAGCACACCAGGCCGGCTGGAGGTGGCACACACCTTTGATCCTAGCACTTGGGAGGCAGAGGCAGGTGGATCTCTGAGTTCGAGGCCAGCCTGGTCTATAAAGTGAGTTCCAGGACAGCCAGAGCTACACGGAGAAACCCTGTCTCGAAATCCCCCCCCCAAAAAAGGACACCAGACACACTCTACAGATTAGTTTTAAATATTGCATCATCCAGAATTTTGTTATAGGGCCATGTGTAGCTGCAAAGGACGCTCAGAAGTATAGGAGTTAGCTTAATAATCATATACTTATTTAAAAATTTTACAACTTTGGAATAAAGGGGAGAATGAATACTGGATTTCAATTAGCAGTTTCTCCCATGCCATCTGCCTCCAGTGGATTGGATATTCACTGTGGGCCAACCTGGGGGCCAGAGAGATTCATCAAGTATTTACATAATATAATACATTTGATACTCCATAAACCAGACTTGCTGTGAGATCTTGTTCTGGCCACCTGTGGCCATGATGTGATCACAGTTTGGTCATGGTAGACAGTATGTGCAAGCTAATCCTTACAGCACCCTTAGTTTTCTAACTCTGAGCTATTATAGTTCGATAAGCAAGTCAGCCTAGACTTCAGCAAATCTTAAGGAATCTTCAGATTCCTCAGAAAGCCACTGTCAATAACAGGTACTGTTAGTAAAGATTAAAGACAGGGTTAGTGTCTGGTACTTGGTATTTTAAAAAGTCTTCTAAAAAAGTGCTCATTCTCTCTAGCACACCCACATGGTGTGGAAGCAGGTAAGTGCAGCTCTCACCTCTTATCAAAGAGTTTCTTTTTGCAGAAGTCAGAGACCATTACAGAAAGTCACAACGTGCAGAGAACAGCTAACTATGGGTGTGCCCAGCTCCAACCGTTAGAGTTATGCCACAACTCCTTCACCTAACCATCAGGAAACATCTCAGAGGAGGAGAAAAGATTGTGAGAGCCAGACATTCAGGAAGTCTGTCCTGAGATGGAGTCTTCTAGATAAGATAGAAGCTGCATCTATGAAATCTCAACAACGTGGCTGCCTAGACAGGACCTGACAACAGCCACAGTACCAGCAGACGTGCCGACTTGGATGGGGAACGTCTCACGGGGCCCACGCCTAGATCAAAGCTACAGGCAATTAGAGGTTGCTGAGAGAAGGAGAATTAGTGTCTCCAGGGGCTGCTTCCCCTAAATGGTTATCCAGAGTCAAGTGGTCACTCCTAAAATATATGCATGTATGCAATGCTAAGTAGATTCAACAGGTTGCATTTATCTATTACACACACACACACACACACACACACACACACACACACACGCACACACACACACATCAATAATAATTAAGGAATATGAGGCCATGAATTTGAGATGAAGTCAGCAAGGGGGATATGGGAAGGTGGGGGAGGGGAGAGATAGAGAGTAAATAATGCAATTATATCTTAATTAAAAATACAAGCATAAGTACAAAGTTTCTGTAAGGCAAAAGACACTGTCAAAAGGACAAATCGGCAACCAACAAATTGGGAAAAGATCTTCACCAACCCTACATGTGACAGAGGGCTAATATCCAATGTATACAAAGAACTCAAAAAATTAGACCCCAGAAAACCAAATAACCCTATCCAAAAATGGGGTACAGAGCTAAACAAAGACTTTTCACCTGAAGAAATTCAGATGGCTGAGAAACATCTTAAAAAATGTTCAACATCATTCGAGAAATGCAAATCAAAACAACCCTGAGATTTCACCTCACACCAGTCAGAATGGCTAAGATTAAAAACTCAGGAGACATCAGGTGTTGGCGAGGATGTGGAGAAAGAGGAACACTCCTCCACTGCTGGTGGGACTGCAAGCTGGTACAACCACTCTGGAAATCAGTCTGGTGGTTCCTCAGAAAACTGGACATGATACTTCCGGAGGATCCAGCCATGCCACTCCTGGGCATATACCCAGAAGATTCCCCAGCATGCAATAAGGATACATGCTCCACTATGTTCATAGCAGCCTTATTTATAATAGCCAGAAGCTGGAAAGAACCCAGATGTCCCTCAACAGAGGAATGGATACAAAAAATGTGGTATATATACACAATGGAGTACTATTCAGTCATTAGAAACAATGAATTTATGAAATTCTTAGAGAAATGGATGGAGCTGGAGAACATCATACTAAGTTAGGTAAACCAGTCTCAAAAGAATACCCATGGTATGCACTCACTGATAAGTCGATATTAGCCTAGACTCTTGGGACACCAAAGACACAATCCACATATCAAATGATATCCGACAAGAAGGAAGGAGTGGACACTGGTGATGGAAAAGATCAAAACATCAGTGTAGGGAATACCAGAACAGGAAAGTGGGAAGGGGTGGATGGGGGAACAGGAGGAGGGAAAAGGGCATGTGGGGCCTTTGGGTGATGGGGAACCAGAAAAAGGGAAATGAAATGTAAATATAGAATATAGCCAATAAAAAATTAAAAAAAAATACAAGCAGTACAATCAGAAAATTTTAGGAAATAAAAAAGCTAAACAATACAGTCAGAAAATTTTAGGAAATCAAGAAGCTAAACCCTCTTCAGGAATGTCGGGGAGGGGCCTCTTCTAGAAGTGTGCCTTGCTGCTAATCAGGATGAAGGAATGGGTCTTTGAGAAGTGCACTCACTTGAGGCAATTCGGTTTCATATATGTAAGAATGTATATAATAATTATGTTTACAAGCCACCAAAGCAAAACCACAGGCAGCAGCATTAGGAAACCAACACTGAATCTCTCCGTGAATCCATGATAAGAGGTCTCCTCAGTAAAGCTGTTTTGCCAGAGAAGGGACAGGGCCAGCAGGCAGAAGAGAAATGGGAGGCTTCCCTCATAGTTTTCAGGAACTGGTAAAGAGCAAAGAGCTCTCAATGGAGGTGCTGTCAGCACTGCAGGTTCTAATCCCCCAGGAGGACTGACTCCTCACTGAGGTTTTCCACTTGCCCTAATGGGCTTCCCGTGTTCTGAGACAACAGGGAATTCCAGGCATTGAGGACACACGTTGAATTCCAGGCATTGAGGACACACGTTGAATTCCAGGCATTGAGGATACACGTTGAATTCCAGGCGTCGAGGATACACGTTGAATTCCAGGCATTGAGGATACACGTTGAATTCCAGGTGTTGAGGATACACGTTGAATTCCAGGCGTTGAGGATACACGTTGAATTCCAGGCATTGAGGACACACGTTGAATTCCAGGCATTGAGGATACACGTTGAATTCCAGGCGTTGAGGATACACGTTGAATTCCAGGCATTGAGGACACACGTTGAATTCCAGGCGTTGAGGACACACGTTGCTTGGGAACTGC
This sequence comes from Apodemus agrarius, assembly GCA_964023405.1. Classification (NCBI taxonomy): domain Eukaryota; kingdom Metazoa; phylum Chordata; class Mammalia; order Rodentia; family Muridae; genus Apodemus; species Apodemus agrarius. Next base: position 140,905,894 of record OZ030009.1, on the reverse strand, counting down.
CAAGACAGTTGACACATTTTCTACCCTTGAAGAAGGTTGAGACTTGACCACTGTTAAAGATGTTTAGAGTTACAGAATTAACCATTGAAATAAGCATTCCCCAACTATTTGCAAATGTTTAAAAACTATATATCTTGGAACATGTCCCGTTGAGGAACACGAGTCACATTCACAAATACAGCAACAAGGAAAGGACGTGAGGTTTAGAATCTCACAGACTTTAGATCATGTTTCTAGGTTTGTCAACCACCTCTACCTCATGGTCCAATTGAGAGGCACATATGCCTGCTCTCAAGCCAGCCACTGAGAGAGAGGCACGCTTACCCTGCAGAAACCAAACCCAACACCTGAACAGGGACTCATTTAGTTTCCCCAAAGCCTTATGGAGAAGAGAAGAAAACAGGGATTCAGTTAAAAGTGTTAAATTGTCTAAGCAGGAGACCATGACAGTGAGGCTGTCTCCGTACTCTGAGTTCCATCCAACCAAACAAATCACAACCTAACTTTGTACATTAACTAAAATCTGATCTAAGAGCGCATTTAGTAACATAGAGCCAAATGGGGAGACCATTCCCAAATAAGGAAGCACTTAGCTGCAGCCAATCAGATCAGTCTGCAACTCTGCTGGGGTCCAGCCTATAAAAGCCCCCGCTGGGCAGAACTCCGGGCCTCCTTTGTTTTGAGGCAATCTTTGCTCAAATAAACCGTCTGAAATTGACTCAAGTTTTTTCCTTCACAGAAGAACAGGCAAAATGGATTTTAGATGGGCAACTGGGATACCTTGGGCCAATGTTAGCAGAACTCATAAAGCTTAGCTGTTGACTTTGTGTCATACACACACACACACACACACACACACACACACACACAGAGAGAGAGAGAGAGAGAGAGAGAGAGAGAGAGAGAGAGAGAGAGAGAAAACACCAATTTCTCAAAAATTTGTATTTTGGGATCAGAATCAGGGAGAGAGGAATTCTCTACTTCTTTATGTCTTGGCCAGAATGATGGAACGATTTACAGAAAAGATGGAACAAAAGCCAGGGAATATACTCATGTTGGTTTGGCTGTCTGTGAGTACTGGTCATCAAAACCAGTGGGAAAACTTCCTCCTGTGCCCGGGCTCTTGAAGAACCCATCTCCCATCCTAGCATGGTACCCTGCTTCCCAGGGCTCAGTTACGGCGGCTCCATCCAGCTGACAGGAATGGGGGACACAGAGGAAAGAGACCATGAGCACCCTCTGTAAATGGCATTTATTAGTAGGATGGGTTTCCTTTGTTTTAGTGGTCCCTCTCCAGCCTGACTCAGTTTCCTGAAAGACTCAGCAGGTGACCATGGGGCTCTTCTGAAGAGCAACAGATTCTAGTATCAAGAACTGTGGGGCAAGACTTTAAAGGAAAAAATATTGGGGGAAAAAGCCCACCTTCAGGTCACAGCCACCCAGAACTTTTCTCTGAACCGATGCTAACCCCAGGTGTCTTCCCAGGCTCCCAGGAGGGTCCCGTTCTACTAGCCTATTCTTGGGAAGGACTGAGGCTGCCCTCACAGGTGATTGGCTAGCAGTCGCTCACTCCACCTTCTTCTCTACCCCGACTAGACGCCCCCCCCTGCCTTTCTGTGAGCACGTGAAGCTGCCTGCTATGGCCACACTGTCCTTTTCAACAGAATTATTTCAAGCATCACTGGGAGTACAGCAGGGATAATGCTGTCAAAAATGAATCTGATAGAGTTCTTATTGGCTTTTGGTGCTTGGATCGTAAGTCTAGGTGTCAGGGTCAAGCTCATTATTCAAGAGGAGGAAAAGGCGAGGGTGGATGCTCTAAAAACAGCAGAGAGAATGTCACAGTTCACTCCTGGATATTGATTTCCACATTAGAACATTCCAAAGAATAGACTGGGTCTTTTGTTTGTTTGTTTGTTTGTTTTGTTTTCTTCCTTCACAAGACCATCTGTCTCAGAAGCTTACGCTTAAGGAAACATATTCTTAATGTTTTCCGGAGCAGGGCAGGGTTGTGAAGAACAGCGTCATGGAATAACTCCTTGATGACATCAAAATCGACTCTCGTGGGAAGGATAGACAACACACACACACACACACACACACACACACACACACACACATCCTATTTCTAGAGTGGCAAAGCAAGCTAGCATTCAAAGGCTTATCCATAATTCCAAACCCTAAATGCCATCTAGAAAGGCAGTTGGCAGGTCTGAAAAAGAGGACTCTGTGTCAGACATGTGAGACAAAGCATTATTTGATGATAAGATATTTCTACTCTCCATAGGCCAAGAATTAAATTAACTTTTTAACTATTCAATATAAACAGATTTGGAAAATCAATTTGTTTATTTTCTATTAAAAATGAGAGTGAGAGATTATCAACAGCCAAGACTTATGACATGTCAGGCACTGTGTGAGATATTGTATTCCAAATATTTAATGGTCCTATCTATCTAAGAGAATTCTAAGCATTGTGCTCAGCAGTTTACACATGTTTAAAAAAATTCAAACGCCAGCCAGTGAGAATGCTCAGCAAGTGAGGACGTTTGCTGCCAAGGCTGGGGACCTGAGTTCAATCCCCAGGACCTACATGGAGGAAGACAGAACTGACTCCTGCAAGTTATCTCTGACTTCAGACTGGAGCTCAGGGCACACATCCCCACACATAGACATACATGCGTAGACATACATGCATGGACATACATGCATAGACATACATACATAGACATACATGCATAGACATACACGCATGGACATACAGGCATGGACATACATGCATAGATGCAATTGTTTGGTTTTGGACCTGGGACAAGGGACTGAGGTATGTATTTTACACACCCAAGCAGATCTGGCCTCCAACTTCTCCCAGCATCCCTCAGTCCCTACCTGGCAAACTCTACCCACAACTCTGAACTTTCCAGCCCAGGGACTGGGCTACCTCCCCCCCCCCAGTGTCCCAGAGGCTCTTCTCTACATAACCCAGACATTTTGAGTTCTCTCTCCCCATCTCCCTCTCTCTTCTCCTCTCCTCTCTGTGTGCGAGCCCTTTCTCTATCTCCCCCTCCCCCCCCCACTGCCCTTCAAGTGCGACTTCCCTGGCCTCCTTCCCTGGGGCCAGTGAACTCACCTGCTCGATTTCTGCTTCCCAATAAACCTGCCTTTAACATAATCTAATCTGGCTTGACTTGGCTCGTTTCACTGGCAGAGAAATACCCTATCAGCATTAATTTTTAAATTTAAATGTCTCTTTCTGTGACTTTTGAGTATAGACTGGAAGGCAAAGGCTGTCCCTGTGCCACATGGGACAACAGAAGGTTGAATCCAGTGCCACCCATCAGGAGAAGACTCTCCCTGGTTGACCCAGTGCACACAGGAGCTCAGCTTACCTACCTCGACCTGGAGTCTAATAGAAGGCTCATAAAAACAACTAGAGAGGGGGGCCACACTGAAGCAGAAAAAGACAAAAGGTCAAAGACATGTTTTCAATCCAGTTCCAGAAGCCAAGGTTCGCTGGGTCCACGCCGAGGAGGAGAGAGGCCTGGCTGGTGGCCCCTGAGCATTCTCCCATGTATCTTGATGACATCTTTCAGTGAACACTTTGCATCTGAGTTCTCTGAAATACAGACTGTCTTTCTCAAATGCTTCTCAGGGGTCACAAGGCTTTTGGTTGGCCACAAAAAGTATTCCTTCTAGTTCAGAAACAATCTTCACACGTCAAAATACCCATTAGGTACTGACACTTGATTTGTGAAGCAATCTTAGACTACGCCATTATTCTGGAAAATTCTACCACAAAGACCCTGACACTGTCTCTGACTACCTTTTTTTTTCTTTTATGCGGGGAATGGGGGAGAGGAAGAGGGTGGATTTTGAAAAAAAATAAACATTTCACAAAAATTAAAAATAAATGAAGAGAAAACACTTCCTGTAGGAAGCACAACCTAGGGTAAAGATCGGAGAAACAGAATTATCTATCACAAGGGGCCTATTTTGTTTTCCAACTGAAGGAAGTGGATGGTGCCTGGCCTCCCAGAGGGAGGAATGCTGTCTGGCAGCCTGGTGCTCTTTCGCTAGTCTATGGAGCCAGCCCTCCTGAATCCCCCCAATATCCTGCGCTTCCTCTCTCACGAATAGAACCCGTCCTTATGAAAGCAGACCCACACATTCCTCATCCTCCATCAATAGAATCTACCTTTCTTCTTATTGCAAATCCTTCCTCCTTAGGCCCTGGGCTCTGTTACCAGCCAATAGGACTCATTCTTACTGCACAGGTCATAAGGGCTTTGATGCTGTGCTAGGGGGTTTCGATATAGCCATGCCTAAAGCTTTGTTGTGATAAGTGCCCCATGGAAACCCCTTTCCAATGTTTTACCGTGCTTACATGTGTAAGAAGAATAAACCACAGAGTTCTGATCCAGTCTGACTGACCAAGTCTGGCTGTGCTGAGTTTTCGTTCTCCGTTCTTTTCAGTTCACTTCCCTGACCGTGGTGATCCCAGAACTTCCAGCCCTGCTTGCCAAACTAACACAAACTCACATGCATGCCCTCCACCCCAAGAAAAGTTACACAGTGTGAACTGTTTTGTAACCTGCTTTTTATTTAACAGTGTTGGAGTGAGGTTGTCTCATGCCTGGAAGCACAGTATTATCTCTCTAAGTGACAAAATAGCCCACTATGTGGTCATGGCTCTTGTAACACATAGGTTAAAGGGCTTTGACCATGACATATATTCCCAAAAGGTAGTGTGCAGGCTCTCGCCTGCCAATGGGCTGGCTGTCCTACTCTGAAACCACCCTGTGCCACCTGCGAGACTCCTGTGAACCCCCCTGCTTTCCTCTCTTCTACATTTTGATGAAACCTGAGGCTGGTGAGAAAAATGGGGGTTGGGAAGAACAGGATACATTTTCTAGAATTTTCAGAATCTTCTTTTTCAGCAAAAGACTCAAAATAGCTGTGCTGCACAGTCACATTCTGTGAGCAACAGCATGGATACCCCCACACAGACACAGTATGCCCCCCCCACACAGTGCAGGTGAGCAGGTCTGTGATACCCCAGGCGCAAACAGTATGCAAAAGCAAAGAACATTTTTATTCTGCAGAAGTCCAGCATGCTCGGATCTACCATCTTCCAAGATGGAGGCACACCAGTGATCTCAAAGGTCCTATTGAAGGCACATTAAGGGAATTATGGGGAGGGGTAGGTAACCTTTATCTCTAGGAACATTCCAGAAACATTGCTGGGGTGCAAGGGGCTGGAAACTGTTGCTGGGGAAGTCTAGAAACTGCTGCAGACCCACTGTCCTTGCCAGGTGGTGGGGCACCTTCTGAGGAAATGACTCTTCTCATTTCCTCCTTATCTGACCTTGTCCTGCAGTCCTAGGTTGGAAGTCTACCCCTCCACCCCCACCAGTCATCCCTCTAAACACCCACTCTCTGTCCCGCTCTAGTCCTCCAAAGCTGAGCTCAAGAATCCTAAGGTAGAAGGAACGTTTGGGGTTTGGACTTCCTTTTAAGAAGGCGGGGTATCCAGAGGTCCCTATCCTTGCCCAGCTGTTTTTCTTCACGTTGAGCCTTCCTGCAGTGCTCCAAGCCAACCTAGTTGACTCAGAATCTTCCATGGAAATCTTAATGGTTTGGAGGTTGGTTTTCAAGTATCCTACTCCAAGTCTAGTGCTTTTCAAACTTCAAAGCCTCCTGGAGGAACCTTTAAAAAAATACAGATCCTGGGCTGGAGAGATGGCTCAGAGGTTAAGAGCCCTGTCTGCTCTTCCAGAGGTCCTGAGTTCAATTCCCAGCACCCACGTGGTGGCTCACAACCATCTGTTATGAGATCTGGTGCCCTCTTCTGGCCTGCAGGCATACATGCAGGCAGAGCACTGTGTACATAATAAATAAATAAATAAATCTTAAAACAAACAAACAAACAACCCCCACCCACACTGTGTGGCTCTGGGGCCTTCATGGGACCTTATAAAAATTTAAGACACCAGTCATGAGAGCAGAGTTAAGAAAGGCCTTTACAGACCAGCTCTCATCAGACCCCGTAGGATGGCCCTAGTCGTGGACCACAGATGGCTGCCCATGGGGTCACCTCTACCTGAAAAGGGCAACGGAGGCTGATACAGGTACTACCTGATGCTGGCAAACCGTGGGAGGCTAAAGGACACTGAGGGGCCATCTGGCCCCAGACTCACCTGTGGATATAACTAATGCATAAGGGACACTGGCAGCATATTGTCTTGATGCACATTAAACGAAGGAAAGAGACAGCCCTGCCTGAACTGGCTAGTGGGAAGCGGTGCCTTTCCTCCAGCTGACTCAGCTACGGACAGGACGGCATAAACCCCATCATCCCCACTTAAGGACCAGGCCTGATTTAGAAAACAAGGCCACAGGCACTGGATCCAGGAACAGAATGTAAGTCCCAGGAACTATACCCTAAGACACCAGCTCCAGGAACAGACCATAAAATCCAAAAACAAGGTCATAAAATCCCCTCCCAAAGAACAGCCTGAGGATAACCATAAAAATGGGGAACTATCTTATCTCAGAATGGGCAGATGTGCTGGGCAGCCCTATCTCATCCCATGGGTAAATCTTCACGACATAGGAATGCAGACCACTGACCACCCGTGACCCCATAGCACCCATTAATGAATTTATAGAGAGTTTCTGTAAGAAGGCCTGTGATCTTTTGTCTGGGGTTGCCAATTTGGAGAATGGTTGGACCCCCCCCACCCCACCCCCCACGTGTGCTGGTTGTTTCTGCAGAATAAACACTCTGTCTTTGCATATGATCTGTGTCTGGGGTCTTCCATCATTGGGTTTTGGACCCTTACAATAATAAAACTGGTCAAGGCTGGACACGCGAAGTTCAAGGCCCCACTTCAACCACCATATGGCAAGTTCAAGACGCAAATAGACAGTCACACACACTGCCTGGCCCAGACTGCTCACCAATACAAACCCTACCCGTAGACACAGTCTTAGTGAGTCAGGAAGAACAAAGGCTCCACAAGCGCCTTCTTATTCCAGAAAGACACTTCCTATCTGACTGAACGACGTAGGTGACCAGAATGTACTAGGGCTTGCCACACGACCACTCCCCCAACCCCTTGGAGATGAAGGCACTGGAGAAAGGTCCCACAGGATGGAGCAGAAGAGGTGGCAGGCGGTTTGCCAAGAGGGCTGCAGGCACTCTTCCCACCATCCTCAAGCCTTGAGCTCGGGGCTCCTCCCGTCACACGCAGACCCTTTCTCTCCTACTTCGAAGCAGGGGTGTGACCATCTGACCTTCTTTGACCAATGAGATGAAAGTAAACACGAAGGCAGGAAGGAAGCAGGGATTTGGCCCTTTCCCACTGACATTCCCCAAAGGGTGCCTTATTATTTCTTATAATGTGTATGAAGACACTCTGTGTGCAAGCTCACGTGCAGACAGGCTTGAGAAGGCAAAAACTCAGTCTAAAACACCTGCTTCCTTGGCCGGCTCCACACTGAGAGTCTTGAGCTGTCTCCCACACAGCTGCCCCTCCCACCGCCCTTGAGTTTTTGTCTGGACAAACTCAAGGTTGCCCAATAGTTCGCAGGTGTTCCCAGCACTTCTGAAGTAAGGCTTCCTCCTCCCGGCCCTTGCCTTCTTAGAACAAACAGCAGCCAAAGAAACCGAAAAAAAACAACCCAACCCACTTAAAGCTTTGAGCTGTATTCCGCCACCCTGAGGGCCCCGTGATTGCCGGAGGGGCAGCGGTCCTGCTTGGGAGTTGTGAATCTGAAAGCCTCCCTTAGCTGGACTGGCACAGGTCAGCCCTTAGCCTCGCTTTATGTAAATTTTCACTTTTCTGGCTTTTTGCTGCTCTCAGCTTCATGGGTCACTTTAAATCTTGCCAGTCCTCCTCTGCAAATGGAACCGGAGTTCCGCTGCACCCTCCCTTAACCCCCAAACCCCAAAGTGCTTTACTAATCAAAATCCAGTGTTACTGCTCTTAAATAATGGATGCCCCAAGGACAAGGACAAAGGATGCGTCGCAGTAGTAGAGGGCCTGCCTGCCGTGTGCAAGGCCCTGGAGTCAATCCCCAACCCTTCAAAACAAATCCATTAATCCAGCCCGGCTGATCTGGACTTCAGCGGTCTCCTCCCATCCTCCCCCCCAGCCTCCCTCTCCCTACCCCCCCTCCCCCAGCAGTCCTTTGCCAGCTGAGATCCCTAAACTGGAGAAGGATCTTATCTTAGTGTATGGAGTGCTCATCAAGCCAGCCCAGAACCGCCACTCAACCAACGAGTAATAAATATTTGAAGAAGAATAAAATTAGTTGTTTGAATCCATTAGACTTTTCTCTAAAAATTCATGTTATACAGCAGATCACATTGGCAGTTCCACTTTACTTACAGTGATCTCAAGAACCCAACTAAAAATGTTAATCAGGGGGTTGGGGTTGGGCAAGACAGCTCAGTGGTTAAAGCGCCTGCTGCAAACCGGACCCCCTGAGTGCAGTCCCCGCCCTCCCTACCCCCACTCCCCGCCCTCCCATATGAGGAAAAAAAAACCTGATAACGCAGGTTGTCCTCTGACGTCTACAAGGCGCCAGAATGTGAGCACCCCACACCCCCATCATGTACACAAATAATATAACAAAACAAAATTTAAGTGTGTAAATTAAATCAAAGTGTGTGTGTGTGTGTGTGTGTGTGTATGTGTGTGTTGTTAGATTGCGTTATAAAATGCAAGTGGGTATTTAGTAGCACTACACTGCTTTCTAGACAAACGCTGTCAGCCTTCCTAAGAACAACGGCAGACTCTGGCTGAGTCTGGAAGAGGCCGAGCACCACCCCCCCCCAGCCTGTCTTGGTCTGTTGGACCACTCTCACAGAACACCACCGATCGGATCGTTTATAAGCAACAGGAGTTTGTGTATGGCCGTTCCGGAAGCTGTCCAGGATCGAGGTCCAATAGCTTCTGTGTCTGGTGAGGACTTTTGGCCTGGCCCACAGTAGATGTTGCTTTCTGATTTGATAAAAGGAAATAGTTGTGTGGGGCATGACCCTCAGGAGGATGTCACCTCACAGGAGTTCCTAAGAGCCATCACCTTGGAGACAGGATCCCAAGGATTGCATTTGGGGAGATGGGAACCTGCAAGCTGAGCCGTAGCGGTGTGTATGTAAGACATATCATTAGAGTTTAGATGGTCTTGAAGGTTCTCACAGACTTATAGCACAGGAGTATATAGTAAGTATGTGCAAGATCGGGTCTATGCGGCTAGTCTCTATCAACCTGCAGCTGGGAAACACTGAGTTTATTAATTAATGGCCAACGGAAGCGGTCCCCAGCTTTTCCCAGTAGAATGGCGGAGTCAGGAAGCACCAAGGCCTTGTCCTCGCCTCACCGTTGGCAGCCAGGGCGATTGCTCTCCCCAGTCTAAAGCTCTTAATCTTCCTTTTCTGTGTCACACGAAGCTTGCGTTTCCTTTGCAGCAGCAAGCAAGCAGGCACTATTGCATTCTCTGCAGCTCCCGAGGTGCTTCCCTATCCATCAATACCGGTGTGTTTCTCGTATCTACCTGGCTGGCTATGAGTCTTATTCCTTACATTTTATTGTAATCGATTGGTTTTATTTTTCAGCAAAATTACATACATTTCAAATTTTCTTGAAGATTCCGGTAGGTCTGTACATATGAAAGCGCTATAAGCAGATACGAGATGGCTTTGTCTTAGACACTTTTCCGTGGTTGTTGTAGGGGGAAATCCCACCACAACTATAGTACTTATTTTAAAAAAAGCTTTGGTTGGGGTTTGCTTACAGTTCAGGGACTTAGAGTCTGTGAATGCCATGGTATGGCACATGGCAGCAGCCAGATAAGCTAAGAGCTCACATCTGATCTGTAAGTAAGAAATGGGGTGGGAGAGAGACAGGGGGGAGGGGAGGGGGAGGGAAGGGAGAAGAAGAGGGAGAGAGGGGGAGGGGAAGGGACAAGGGAAGGGGAAGGAGGGGAGGGGGAGGGAGAAGGAGGGGCAGAAAGAGGGGAAGAGGGAGAAAGAGAATTGGGAGTCGTCTTTGAAACCTTGAAGCCTGCCCCAGTGATACAGTCTTCCAACAAGGCCACACCTCCTACTCCTTCCCAAACAGTTCTACTAACTGGAGACTAAGAATTCAACTAAATTAGCCTGTATGGGTAATTCTCATCCAAAGCACCTCAGGCTCTAAGCAGCCAGTTCCTTTCAACCTGTTTGTCCTACACATTATTTTTTTACCAATGGCAAACTTAAGTGACTTCCAGGTTTTCCCAACAGAATGCCTGGTGCCCCTCCCTTGCATTGGGGTGGGCGTTCAGGAGCTGGAGAGAACGCGTGCTTCGTTGCTATAGGATTGACTGCTTGTTTTGTTGTTGTTGTTGTTGTTGTTTTGTTTTGTTTTGTTTTGTTTTGTTTTGTTTTTTGTCTTGTTGGAAGGTGAGCCCAGGGCCTCACATGTGCTAGGGAAATATGTGACCGGTGAGCTGTGAGCTCCAGCTCCAGCTTCAGCTTCAGCAAAACAAATCTTAACAGATGTAAGTTAACTGCATCTGGAGTTCTAGAAAACCTCTGGAGATGTTTGTCCAGAAAATGAATGCACCTAAAACTAAGTCACTGGATCTGGTGAGAAGCTGGTGGTAATGACTGGAGCTCTTACCTGCCAGAGGGTGCTGTGGAGACTTCTGTGAGAAGTACGTTTTGTTTGTGACCTGGAAACTCAGTGAGCTGATGCAATTGACCGGCCAGTGTGGAAACGCCATCCATGAAATGATTCAGCTGATACCAAAGACGTCAGAAATCTGGACAAGGAACAGACATTTTTTTTTCCAGTTCATGAAAGATATGAACCAAAGTCTGAAAGGCACGGGGATCTGAAATGCTGACTCTGCAGGTAGGAAACCCCACATGTTGGCAAGCAAGAGGCGATCAATAATGCCAGCACTGGCATGCGATCCGTAATTTGTAAGTCACTTGCTTTCTGCTTATATTCCCTTTCTAAATAGAAATCCTACTTTATTTTTAATTATGTACTTATGTGTGCTGGGGTGGGTGTGTGCAAGTGCTCGTTTCGAGCCGCCGGACACGGGTGCTGGGAACTGAACTTGGGTCCTCTGTTAGAGCAGGGCTTGGTCTTCCTTGCTGAGCCAACTCTCCAGCCCCTGTAAAGATTCTTTGGAGCATAACTAAAATGTCCCCTGCCTTCCAATGGCTGCTAGCCTTGCCTTGTGTCTGCTGAACACCTATTTCCCAGCTTCGGCACTCCGTGATAGAGCGCTGGGGTCCAGTACTAGCCTTGAAGGGTAGGTAGCATGCTCTCACGGGGAGAGGCACACATTTCTGTTAGATGAGGAAAGGCTGCGTTGTACTTATTCTACCCTTAACTTCTAACAGATGTGGTCATGTCAGGCATTTATGAATCTATTTTGTTGTCAAGGAGACTGAGAGGCAGAAACTGATTTTGCTCTGCTGCCCTGACTCCCAGTGCCCTCCGCATCCAGGGTAACAGCAGCTGGGAATTGCTTTTCACACCCTCATGTTCACACCAACCAGTTCTCTGCTCGGCACCGACCGTCTACCCGTTCCTAGGCTCTGGGAACAGACACATCTCTGCTTTCAAAGAGTTTTTTAACCTAATTTACAAATGGGTGTATAAGGTGCTAGAGCTGGCAAAGGCATGGTTGGGATTAGTGCCAGCACAGGTATCCCAGAATGCCAGTAAACAAGCATTCACGCATGCATGCAGCTCTCGCTTGCTGGGTAAGTTCTGGGTGGGTATCACAGTCTGGAAGTCACGAGAGAACAGATCCAGGTCTTCCCCCTACCAGGTCTGCATCCTTTCTTCCACACTATAACAACTCTTGTGACCACAAACTAGACCAACTTTGGAAAAGCTTGGGTAGGGTCTCAGGGAATGTTCTTGCTCAGTTCTGGGGTACCCTTTCCTGGTCTGAAAACCCCCAGTAGCATCCCCTACCACTGCTGCAGAAAGCCGTCGGCCCCATCCCTCATTCCTGCTTCTCCTGCCACCACTGCCTGCCTGCAAGAGGCCGGGGACTCACTGTAGCCTTCCCTTATTTATTCTTGTCTCCTTAAGCTTTTGTTTATGTGTACTTTCCAGTTTCCAAAGTGGTAAGAGAGACACTTTTTTTTTTCTTCTCCTGCAGGCAGTTCATTGCAGATCTAACTCACAGAAATACCATATTTTAACAAGAGATAGCCGAGGTAGCATTCCCTTTAATCCAGAGTTATCTTTCTTATGCTGCTAAAGCCATCAGTCTTGACCTCAGGGATTTGTCTAGTCCAGGGGAGGTTGCAGCAAATGTCAAATGTGCCTGGGTCTTTGCATATTCAGAAGGAGATTAAAGATTACCTAAACAGACTAAATCCATTCAATTGAGTCAGCATGATAAAGCCTATTGGAATATAATTATAAATAATAGCATATCCTGGGATTGAGGTTAATGGGAAGGCAGCAGTGATGAAGGCAGACGGTGCTTTCTGAGAAGCAGCCTTAATCCAGAGGAGGTTGTTTAGTAAGTATTGTGTCAAGAACAGGGCAGGCAAACCTTCTCTGAAGAGTCAGCTAGTAAATATTTTAGGCTTTTCAGGGGCACACAATCCTTGTCACAACTATGTAAATATCTTTGCAGCATGAGAGCAGTCACAGAAAATAGCAAAGAGATAGTAAAATTATTTTATAAAAACAAATAGCGGTGGACAGTGGTGGCTCACTCCTTTAATCCGAGCACTTGGGAGGCAGAAGCAGGTGGGTCTCTGAGTTTGAGGCCAGCCTGGTCTACAGAGCAAGTTCCAGGACAGCCAGAGAGCTACATAGATCTCAAAGACAAAAACAAAACAAAACAAAACAAATCCCCAAAAGCAAACAACAACATACGCCCACAATGGCCCAAATTTCACGTCTTCTACAGTTTACTATTTCTTGGGTCAGAACATTTCCCCTACCAGGCTGTTCATTCGGCTCTGGGTTCTGTCTCCATGAGACTAGGGACAATCCATGAATCTCTCCAGGTCTCAGCTCATCTATAAGGAGGACAGGAAAGTAATTGAGTTGTGGGATTCTGAGATTGGATGGGGCGGGACTTCCTGTGGATGGTGGCCAACTCTTAGTAAGAACTGAGTATATGTTGACTGTCGTTGCTCAGTCAGGAAGACAGTTCGAAGACGCCGGCAAAGACACAGGAGGACCACAGCTACAGAAGGCGAGGCTGAGCCCTTAAACCGTATAATGTGTTGCGAACAAATTCTCTTCCAAGAGGGAGCACTGAACAGGGTCCTTCTGAAGAGGTATGTCAAGACAAGACAGCCTTTGGAGACTTTCCCTGACATGCCCAAATGTGATTGGCTTTCACTTTGTTCCCATCATGCTTTGTGTCACCTGTCAGTGACGGTGGAGGCAGCCTCGAGGCGTGCATGGCCGGCACTCCCACTCCACGGATTCCTTTCTTCTGGGTTCTGGGAGATCCTGAAAGGCTGAGCTGTGTCGAAGATGAGTATTGATGGTGAGTCTTTTTTTTTTTTTTTTTTTTTTTTTTTTAGTCTAAGGCTCAGAGTCAGTAGAGTCAGCTCTAGTATGAGAGCCATAAGCTCTGCCCAGTGCTGTTAAAGAAGGAGGCTGGGGAGGATCTTCTTCAAATGAGGCTAACATCCCTTTGTGAAACAGTTCCTACACTGGCTCCATTCAGCATTCTGAGTGTCTGTTGTCTTTCATTCTGAGGGTCAAGGATGAATCCCCGTAATGCCTGCAGTTCTCTCTGTCTCTCTCTCTCTGTCTCTGTCTCTCTGTCTCTGTCTCTGTCTCTGAGGCAATAGCTTACCATATTTTCCTGGCTGGCCTAGAACTCACTGTATGGATCGGGCTAGCCTCAAACTCACAGAGCTCTGCCTGCCTCCACTTCCCATCGGAATGAATGAATCCAGGAACTAGAGGCATGCACCACTACACCCAGGCTTCCGTACATTTTTGAATAACCCATTGGCCTCCGATTATTTAGTGGACAATCTTACAGGAATGAAAAACCAGCGGAAACTCCAAAGTTCAGCAAGCGTAACTTGGTAATTCTGTGGTAGACTGAGGCCTTGCCACAGTGCACAGACCCGGATCATGGTAGTGAGAGCAAGCCATTGCCGCTTCCCCTCCCCCACGCCGTAGGCGTTCTCTCCGGTGCCTTTCTGGCATGGTCCAGAAGGGCAGTGCCAAATGGGGACACAGCGGCCGTCCACCTCGGTTCCGACAGACACCGATCAGTGTGCCCTGGCGTCTGGTCCATCTCTTATTTGCACAGCTTTTGAAAGCCTTGGGTAAGGAAAGCCAACAAGCCCTGCGACAAAATGTGCTTTTGGCTTCAGCCAAATTTACTTCAGTTGTCTGGTTCTGTGGTGAGTCATTCCAGAGGAGAGGTGGAGAGTCCTGAGCAAGGACTCCTTCTCAAGGGCCAATATCTTAGATCTTTGTACAACCGGGGCATTGCCACAGAATTGGAGACACAACGGGAGGGAGGGGTACCAGAGGGACAGCATGGACGTGTCCTTGTCCACCACAAGCACAGTGCCAATGCTGACAGCACACGCATGTGGAGTCCCTGTAAGAAGCCGAGGCCCTCCTTCTAGAGCCCTTCCCATAAATACCAGAGATCTTGACAATGGCCAAGATCTAATCAACCTCCACAGCTCTGTTCCTGGCTTAGGCTAACCCCCAAAGCTGCTAATGTTTGCTGTGCTGACTCTCCTCAAACTCAAGCCTTTTCTGCCCCAGGAGAAATCTGCCCTGGTTAATCCTCCTTTGGAGTTACGTTTCTTTCCCAGACTCCCCTGCTCTGGCCTCTCAGGGTGATAACTTAATATCGGGGCCTCATTTAAGCTTTTTTTTTTCCCTCAGAAAAGTATTATCTTACCCCGAAGTATCTGTCAAGTATGTTAGCTATAAATTGTATTTAAAAAAAAATCTTGGCTTCTATCCCTCCACTTGTGGTTCCATGCTTTTTGGAGATAAAGCAGTGGTTGGTGCTGTGAGTGGCCTATCTCTAATCTTGTCACTGTCCCCGCCTCTGCAGAAAGCAACTATGTCAATTCCGTCACCAATACCTACAAGCTATATGACTGGTAAACCTCAGTCTTTGCATCTGTGTAGTGGGGATTAGAATAGAGTCCCCCTCGTAGAGGTTCGGAGGACTAAGCCAGTAAGCACATGTCAAAGTCTGAGCCAGCTACCAGAAAAGCCCGCCACCTTCCTCATGACTACAGCCCATAAGTACCCTCTGGGGTGATTGTGTTTGCCTGCTGCCTTTCCTTCCACAGACCTCCACACCAGGACTGTTGTTCTCTAGCTGGCTCTCCTGCCAGAGCGATACATTTCTTTAGTCCCGCTGTAATTCCGGCTAAAACGAACCTGGCTCCAATCCAAACTGTGACCACTGCAGAGCAAGGCAAGAGAAGCCCCGAGATCAGCAGGACCTCTACCTCTGACCTAGGACACCGCCATCTACAGGCCAGGAGCGAGCGAGCCATGGACGGGACAGGGGAGTCCTTCAGCTGTCCCCATGGGCGTTTGTTAAGCCCTTACCTTGCTCTAGACACAGCCAGGCCTTGAGACTCTGTGCCCTGAGAAGAAGCACTGAGAATTATATTGGCAGACTGTTTTTCTATTATAATCATTCTTCTAAAATAGGTCAATAGTGCTTTGTACATTTTTACGTGATCGGTGTTTGCTGTGGATAGTTTGTAACCATAGAAACATTACAAATGCACATGGCTGAAAGGGTTCACCCTCAATAGAAGGTTTGGGCACGTTAAAAAGCTCCCCTCTAACCTACACACGCTCACACATCCCACCCCACACTATACTGAGCGTTCTTCTAGAAAAACGCAAGCAAAATATGCAATGTATGCAAACATATGCATTAGCCATCCCTTTTGTACAAATGATATGTTGTAGTACAGCCCTGCAGAGCATGATGGGTAATGAAGCATTCTTTCTTTCATTTTCAAAGACGACTAGGACTGAAGAAGAGACAAAACGTGTAAAATCCAGTTTGCCAAGCTGTGTGATCTTCTGACAGTACCGGAAGTATGAATCACTCCTCCCAACACAGTCACTACTGCAGAGATGGTCATTATTTCAAAGCCAAAGGGAAACTGTGGACTTGAAGTAGGGCAGGCATGCACACAGTAGACACTTCTCAAATCTTTGCCCTGTTACTGGCATCATCATTAATATGTTCTATAAGGAGGGCACCTCAGGAAGAGCAGAGGAGTCAAGCCTGTGCCACAGCTGTCCTCGGACATACACAGTAATCAGCCTCTCTTGTCCCTAGGATATAACAAGAGGTCTTGTCCCGCTCTTTCCTGTTTAGTGTGTCTAAAGTATTTGTGCTTCTCTCTCTGTCTCTGTCTCTCTGTCTCTGTCTGTCTCTGTCTCTGTCTGTCTCTGTCTCTGTCTGTCTCTGTCTCTGTCTCTGTCTCTGTCTCTCTCTGTCTCTGTCTCTCTCTGTCTCTCTGTCTCTGTCTGTCTCTGTCTCTGTCTGTCTCTGTCTCTGTCTGTCTCTGTCTCTGTCTCTGTCTCTGTCTCTCTCTGTCTCTGTCTCTCTCTGTCTCTCTGTCTCTGTCTGTCTCTCTGTCTGTCTCTGTCTCTCTGTCTCTCTGTCTCTGTCTCTCTGTCTCTGTGTCTCTCTGTCTCTGTGTCTCTCTGTCTCTGTGTCTCTCTGTCTGTCTCTCTGTCTCTCTGTCTGTCTCTGTGTGTCTCTCTCTCTGTCTCTGTCTCTGTCTCTGTCTCTGTCTCTCTCTCTCTCTCTCTCTGTGTGTGTGTGTGTGTGTGTGTGTGTGTGTGTGTGTGTGTGTGTGTGTGTGTGTGTGCAGGTGGCAGCAGAGACCAGAGGAGGATGTTGGATCTCCTGGAGATAGAATTGGAGATGTTTGCTTGTGGGCCACCTGATGTGAGTCCTGGGAATCCGTCTCAGGTCTTCTGGAAGAGCAGCAAACGCTCCCCGCAGCTGAGGTCCCCTCAGCCTCCCCAGCCCTCTTCTCCCCCAACGCTCTGCTTGGGCATTTCCGTCTCGCTTGTCTTTTGCTTCTATATTATGGTTTCTGACTTTGCGTTTGTGTATGCTTTGAGTGTGTGAATTTCTTGTGTTTTCTCTTTTTAAAAAAATTCTAGTTTGTTTTTATTTGCCTGTTTTTTATTCTAAAGAGAGAGAGAGAGAGAGAAAGCAAGGACATAGAGTTGGGGAGGGAGGAGGGAAGGGTGTGGGGGAAGTTTGGGGAGGGGAACTGTGATGAGAAATTATTGTATGAAAAATATTTGGTTTTTTTAAGATGCAGTCATATTACCAAGAATATAATGTGATCGACTATAATATTTAAAAACTCTGCAGTTTTTTATACTCGTTGAGTTATCAGCTTATTTATACACATTAAAATGCAGTCTTTAGTTAAAAAAACAATTAATTTTTTTATAAAAGCATACAGCTTCTAAACTTAAATGAAATAGACAGCCAATAATTGTCTTAAAGCTCTGGTACAGGATTCAGGAAACGGGGGATCAAAATGGGCACGAAATGAGAAGAACCACCATGGGAGGCAATCTCTAAAATCCGATCTCCACAGAAGGTGTAAGGAAGCAGAGGAGCAAGGGCGGCAAGGGAGGGTGGGGAGACGTGTGTGATGAGCAGGCCACCCAGCCTGTCTCCCAGGAAGACACGTGTGACGAGCCAGTTACCCGAGGCACATGGTTACCCGAGAACAACTTTCCTCAAAGCGAATCTACTCTAAATTGAAGATAAATACGTGAAAAAAAGGACTCAGCACCAAAAATAAAGCAACCCTCAACTCCCGGAAAAACAAAAGTTCTGCAGGAAACGAAACTGAATACACAGTGCTCCTGTAGCCATAGAGATGTAAACACAAAAGGATAAGTTCGCCACCATTTGTAGTGTAAATACTCAGGGAAGACAGTAGAGTTAGAAATGCCAGAGGTTTATACTGCAGCTTGTTCTTCAGAGTAGGAAAAATCTGGGTTTTTTTTTTGTTTGTTTTTGTTTTTGTTTTTTTGTTTTGGTTTTTCGAGACAGGATTTCTCTGTGTAGTCCTGGCTGTCCTGGAACTCACTTGGTAGACCAGGCTGGCCTCAAACTCAGAAATCCGCCTGCCTCTGCCTCCCAAGTGCTGGGATTAAAGGCGTGCGCCACCACGCCCGGCTGAAAAATCTGTTTCTTAAAGTATAAAATTCGAAGCTTCAGGAAGCATGTGTGAATCATATTACTTACTAGAAGTTACCCAGTACACTGACATCCGGATCTAGAGACGCAACTCAGTGGTGGAGCTCTTGCCTGGCATTCACAAGGCTCTGGGTTCATAACAGGATTACCACATACTCCAGTGATCCTATTCCTGGGTGTGTTTTTTACAAAAGAACTGAATGCAAAAGCGTACTGATCTATAGCCTTACGCTCATTACAGCCTTATCCACAAGATCTTGAATGGAAGCGACCTCAGATGTCTAAACACACAGTGAAATAGTATGCAGATTTGAAAATGAGAAGTTCCCATCATGTGTTATATATTATAGATGAACCCTAAGACGCTATGTGGAGAGAAAATGAACTGGTCTGAAAAAAAGACAAATATTGTACAATTCCTCTTTCCTGAGGGTTGTAAAGCAGCCACACTAATGGAAGAACAACGTACAATTGTCATTTCTAAAAGTGGGACAGAGGAAGAAATGGAAAATTGTTCAATAGATATATATATATATATATATATATATATATAGTTTTAATTTTGAGTCCTAAAACATTTTTAAGATCTTTTGCCCAACCGTATGAATCTAGTCAGTGTTCTAAGTTGTGAGGTGGATGATAAAGGGCTACATTTTGTTAGTTTTTGACCACAGTTAGAAAGCAATCAAACTTCAGTATTAAAACGTGTACAGATTCTTGCGTATAAATCACATGTGGTAGTAAGCTTGACAACAGAAACAAAAGACAAGAAGGAAGAAATGGTACGTTATTTAGAGAAAATGCCAGAAGAAACAGCTGTTCCCAGGTCACCTCTGGAGAAAGGTCCATGTGAGGCCAGGGTGACTGCTTCACACCACAAACCTTTAAATGTAGAATGTGTCACCCGCAAAAATTATTAAATTAAAATTTACTCAGGGGCATGAGAAAACATTAAAGTTTCAATGGAAAATGGATCAAAGTTAGCAGTTCAAGAAGGAAGTACATGGAAGGAGCTAATGGAAAACTTTGATGTGTTCAAACTTACTCCTCACAAGTAAATTGCATGGTACTATTTCTTCTTCTTCTTCTTCTTCTTCTTCTTCTTCTTCTTCTTCTTCTTCTTCTTCTTCTTCTTCAAAAGATTTATTTATTATATGTGAGTACACTGTAGCTGCCTTCAGATACTCCAGAAGAGGGAGTCAGATCTCATTATGGACGGTTTCTATTGTGAAAAATAGAAACCACATGGTTGTGAGCCACCATGTGGTTGCTAGAATTTGAACTCAGGACCTTTGGAAGAGCAGTCAGTGCTCTTAACCTCTGAGGCATCTCTCCAGCCCTGGTACTATTTTTTTTTAAATAAAAATGGAAAGCTGCCTCCCAAACAATTGCCATCTGTGATGGTGTGGCCGACTGAGGCTCTGCCCTGGTCACTATTGGTGCAAATCTCTTGAGGATAACTTGGGAACATGTGTTAGCGTCCTCGAAGTTACTCCTGTCTTTCCACTAATGGCTCTATTTCAGGTATTAGAATGGTAGATCTTTAAAATTATGTTCAAATGGCAAATCAGTGCATCGCTGTCCCCCAATGTTTCGTTATTAGTCATGGAAAACAATACGTATTGAAAGAAAATATGATGAATTCCCATCCACCATGCAAACATTCAACGCCTGATAAGTTAGCCCTGTTTGAAAGTAAACTGCCAGAAAACAGACACTTCACTACACTGAATATAGATTTGTCTTATAAAGACATGAAAACAGGAAGGGGAATTTTTGGAAATAGCAAAGGGACTAGGGACAAGAGAGGGAAGAGGACATAAGCAAAGTACAGTTCAGACAGCTGTGGACCTGGTGGAATGAAACCCACTATCCTGTACAATTGATAAGTGCTAATTTTTAAAGGGGGGCAAGTTATCATGATACTTCCTCCGCTGAATACTTCCCATGACAGTGCTATGTGCGCAAGCACAGGTTGTATGTGCCAGTGAAGGCGCTGAAAGAGATCGCAGGATAATTACACATGCATTAAAATGGTGTCTGCGGTGAATTTTAGTTACCTTGAGAAAGCTTATAGACCTTGTTAAAAAAAATAAGGCAAAAGTCAAATTACTTCAACTTAGAAGACCAATAATTAACAGGGTTTGTCTTGGGCATTAGAATTATAGATGATTCTCTTTCCCAACGTATAAGTGTGTGATGCCTGCTTCTATTGGTTCTTACCCATATATGCTGTATATACTTCATTTTCAACAAAATTTCTCAGTGGAAATTGTAGTTTGGTTGCTATTCAGAGCAGTCATTTGTCAGCACGTATTTGCAGCCATGCTCTTCCCTAGAGTACGCTGAGCACTGCACCCCCACAGCTAATGCACCATGTGATATCAAACAGCCCGCAGAAGCGTGAGCCTGCCCATCCCCCAGCTCTCGTCCACTGTGTGCCATAGAGAAAGGGAGGATTGAGAACCAGAAGATAAGAGAAAGCTTCTGTCTGGGCAATCCAAGATGGCATCCTGACCGTTTTCCTAACTTCTTATTTGTTATTTATTATTTATTTATTTTAATTTATTTACATTTCAAGTACTATCCCCTTACCTGATTTCCTCCTCTACCGGAACACCCCCCTGTCCATTCCTATCTCCCTCCCCTGCTTCTGTAAGGGTGTTCCTCTACACACCCACTGACTCCCACCTCTCCACCCTTGATTCCCCTACATCTATCAAACCTTCATGGGACTAAAGACCTCTCCTCCCATTGATGTCTAACAAGGCTGTCCTCTGTTACATTTGCAGCCAGAACCGTGTGTCCTCCTTGGTTGGTGGCTTAGTCCCTGGGAGCTCTGGGAAATCTGGCTTCAGAAATTGTCTGGAATTCTAACCCCGAGGTGATTTTAACTGGTAAGAAGCACCAGCTGCCCGAATGCTGTGTGGGGAGCACCAGGGTGTGGCTTTTGAATCCTCTAGTGGGCAGGCTTTTCAGTGAAGTACCTACCTTCGACTCACCCCTCCTATAGGTAACCCCTCACCCATGCTCCTGAGAATAACACCCTTAAAACACAGTGCTTCACCAGTCTAGGCTTGGGTGGAGTCATTTCTTTGTTTGTTATTGGTACCCTTCCGAGGTCAATAGAAACTTGCTCACAGTCCCCAGGTAAAGTCATGAAACGTTGGGAGTTTGTGACCGTGAGCCTATCACACTCTGTAGGCCTAGTGCAAACTCCCCACAGCAGGAACAACACAGCGTTTTCTGCATCCGGAAGAAAACACTGCACAGGAACAGCTTATGGATGAGGCTTACGGGCCCAGTGCCCTCTCAGCTGCCAGCCCCTACTCTCTGGTCCTCCTCCAAGGGCTGCCATCTCAAGAAGCCACTCAGTCACTAATGACAGGATGGCTTCCCTTGAGTGGCAGGCTGGTTTTGGGTCTTTTTCAAAAATAGAAAACGGACTTCAGACTCATCCTGTGTGTCAGCCGTCTTCAGGACGTCTTCACAGATGAAGAGATGTAAGTGGGGCAGGCTGATAGGCCATGGTTCGGAAGGCAGCAGCCTTACGTGAAGATCAGTCATAATTAGTCTATTTTGGAACACTGGGGCTGCCGTGGAGACTGAGAGCACATCAGGGTGAAGTGAGTATTTCCTGTGACAAAAGGGAAGAAATAATTACCCTGCAGCTTCCCAGGTGACAATACTATGGAAACCAAGTGGGCTGCCTCAGCTAACCTGTGACTAACAGGAACCGGACGGGAAAGGCATGGCTTTGCAAACGAGAAAGAAAAGGAAGAATGATAATAAAATAAAAGTTACGTACATTTGCATAAGACTTTTATCCCCAGGGACTTAATGTACTTTTTTTTCTTTGCTGAAAGTCTCACCACAGAGACTTGAGGCTCCCAACTGCCCAGAATTAAATCTCTCAAACTTTTTGTTACTTTGTTTTGTTTTGATTTGAGACAAGGTCTTGCTCTGTGGCCTGGCTGTCCTATGGTGTAGCCCAGGCTGTGCTGAGACTCAGGGTAGGCCAGGCTGGCCTAGAACTCATGATGGAGTCCAGAGTGCCCGGTACTTCTTGTAATTCTCCTTGTCTCGTCATCGTGGGTTTCAGGATAGCAGGTGTGAACTAGGTGTGACCCAGGTGTGAACACCGAGCTTGCCTTTAAACTTTGAATATTTTTGATGTTTGACCAGAGAGCTAAGCAAAGGAACCTTCTAGCTTTAGACTCTAATGAAAAGCAGAGAAATAAAAATCGGTCGTGCCCGACTACTTCATTCTTTTCACACCGCTCACGATCACAGATTGTCTGTCCGTCAGTGTCTGGTGAAAGTTTGTGGGCTCTGGACAGGCCAGCCCCGTTGGACAAGGCTATACTTCTAATTGGCACTTTCTAACTGTTTCCATACTCTGATTGCCTTTGACCTCTAGAGTAATTTAAAGTCAGATGATGTTTTGCTGTGGAAAGTTCTCTTCTTGGGAGCGTGCCCAGGCTTTTGATATGGGGGAACTGTTTACAGCTCATGCTTAAAACTAACTCCCATCGCGCACCGTGAAACCTCCATGATCTGGGTACTTTAGTTCATCCCACCGAAAGTAAATCAATTAATTAAGACCAACAAAGGAAGTTGATTTTCCACAGTAATGCGGGATGGAGAGACGCCAGAGAAGCTGATGACCTGGGGCAGAGCTGAAGGGGGACTTCTCTTTCCCGGCACTCCAAGGGAAGCTTGCTTTTCACGGCCTTCTTTGGATACTCAGATACTAGGATGCTTGCTTGGGTTATGCTCATGCGAGACAGTGGTACTGAGACTTAGTAGTTCTCTCTCCTGCGTGCTACTGAAGCAATAAACTGAGACAGGGTTTGAATGTTCCCAACAAAACTCATACTAAAATGGGAGCCCCACTGTGTGGTATGCAGAGGCAGGCCCACAGTGGGGTATCTACGAGGTGACTGGTCTCGACGGCTCTTCGCTCGTGAGTGGACTAGCCTACTCATACACAGAGAGATGATGGGCTCACGGGTTACTTCACAAGTGGGCCTGTCTTAAAATTCAGTTTGTCTCTGTGTCTGTGACGTCCTCTGTCAGCTTGTGACTCTGCAGAGAATACCCACCAGCAGGAAGCGCGGGGGCTCTTTAATCTCGGACCGCCTTCCATAGCCAGAGGCTAACAAACCTTTATTCTTTATGAATTTTTGACTCTGTGATATCAAGCTGTAGCAGCAGAAAACAGATTTAGCTATGACGCATGC
This sequence comes from Apodemus agrarius, assembly GCA_964023405.1. Taxonomy (NCBI): domain Eukaryota; kingdom Metazoa; phylum Chordata; class Mammalia; order Rodentia; family Muridae; genus Apodemus; species Apodemus agrarius. The sequence continues at coordinate 140,882,408 of OZ030009.1, read as the reverse complement.
CTAGCTGACTCTTTTTCTTCAATGGCGGAGGAACTGAAGTCTTCGAAAGGTTAGGAGAAAAGCTATAATCCCTTTCTTCTTAGGAGCCAAGAAGAACCGTTTTCCCTTTGTTTTTCTTTCGTTTCTTCTTGACATTTTTTTCAATACTATGGCTTGAACCCAGTGCTTCACACACACCCTCTGTACTGAGCTGTGTGTGCTCCAGCCTTTCTTAGAGGGTTTTGTTTTAGACTGAGTCCTGGCAGGTTACTCGGGCTAGCCTTGAATGTCCATCCTTCTCCCTCCCCTTCACAGGCAGTTTGGACTACAGACCTGTGACAGGCCCCACACATGGAGGGTCATTTCTGCCTTTTGCTTTCAACCAGAGGGTAGTAAAGCATGAGACGTGATGGCGGCCTTAGAGGTGGCTGCATGCTGAGGAGTCCCTCAGACCCCAGTTTGCCTGCTCCAGTCTCATTTACTGTCATTTTCTCAAAACATGATTTCTCTGGGTTTAATCAGCATTAAACTCCTGGAAGGGCTCACCCAGAATGGCTGCCTAACTAATTAGACCAGCAGAGTTGACCCAAGGATTTGCTAACCAGTTCCCAGGCTACACAGGTGCCAACAGTCCAGAGCCATAATGGCCTAGAGTGAAGTATTTCTGGGCAGCTGGTTATATATACCTTTAACACTTTACTTTGAATACTAAAGAAGTGATAAAAATATTAAACCATCCCAGAAATATATGGCTTGTTTTATGAAAAGGCAATTTGGTGCCTGGTGCTGTGTTGGTGGGTCTATGGAGAAAGAGAGAGAGAGAGAGAGAGAGAGAGAGAGAGAGAGAGAGAGAGAGAGAGAGAACCTCTCAGTGGGGGCCAGACCTGGGTACCTGTGCATTCACTACACTGGGCCTGGAAAAAGGAAGGACATTTTCAGCAAGTCAGAGTTGGAAGGCAAGTGTCCCAGAGAGAAAGTAACCCAAACAGAGACACTGGTGGGCCACTTCAGGCTTTTGTGCAGAATCGGAAGATATACAAGTGGCTTGGGAACAAGCCGCAGAAGGGAGGCCAAGGCAGGCTACAGAAGCTTGGCTCTGTTGCCAGTTTGCAAATGTGTGGCTGATAGGGTAGGGATGCCGCCGGAGCTGGAGCTGAGAAGGCAAAAAGTCCGGGGTGGGGCGTGGCTTAGGGGGTACTGGGAAGGAGGGACACCAGCATGGAGACATCCATCGCAACGTTCAGAGAAGGGGGTCACAAAGAATTGTAGTGGGTGGGGGCTGTGTGTATTCCCAAAGTCCGTGTGGTAAGTTACACTCTACGTGAGGGCTGCAGGGCATGAGTGAGCCAAGTTTGAGGAATTTAATTAATGTTTAGTTGGTGTAGTTTGGACCGTTAGAGGGCCAGACTAGAGTGAGAGTTCTCAAGGCAGAAAATTTAGTTTAGTCACAATTTCTAGGGGTATTTCTTCACAATGAGAAAGTACTAACACATACTCTTGAATATGGGATTTTTTAGGGCTTATAGTTTTAAAGGCATCACAGTGGAGCTGTTTTGTAGGCACCCCAAGAATATTTAGAAATAACTCTTAAAACTCTACTAAGTCTTAAACAAATCGCTGTTTGGGACGTAAGATAGATTTTTATTCCCAAAATATTGTATTCACATATTTTAAATTTACTTAGCTGAAAATAATGTATGTGTGTTTTTAATAAGGGCTCTGCCTGCCTGAAAAGTGACATTCATCTTGCCAAAGACTGCGACCCAAGGAGAAACACAAAGGGTTGTGTGAGATCAAGGAAGAGGAGAAGAAACATTTCCACACTATTAGACCTGGGAACCACATTACTGAGCACCATAGAAAGTATTCAAAAATGAGTACTATATAAAGAGAAGACGTTTATCTGCTCAGACTACATCTCTGAAATAGCCTTGCAGTGCTCAGAACCTTCTTTGAGTTCCTCTGTGTTGTGTGTTGAGACACTAGTGGCACTGGAAGGGTTTTGGACACAGCAGGGCTCGGCACCCGCCCGCTCCTTCATCTTTTCCCCGTGTGCATTGCTGGCTGGCTCACCTCTTTCCTCTGCTCTCCAGCCCCACATGAATTGTCAGGTTCGATTCGCCCTGTGCTTCTATAGGGGAGCCTCCCTCCACATGCCAAGTAGGCACAACACCCTATTCTTTTTCTACCTCACACAAGCCCTCTGAGTTTTCTGTGTGCCCCCCATCGCTCTGTTGTATAGAAGCTATGCATAGCTCGTGGCTCTGAAACACGGTGGGGTGTGCCAGTTCAACTCTGACTATATAGTGAGAGTTGATGTTTCTGACCTTGCCCAAGAGGCCGTGTTCTTCAGGAGCCAAGCTCAGCTTCCACAGAGTGGCAGAGCACCCGCAGGTGAGGTCACAGCCACACGGAGAAAGAACACAGACCGCTGTAGAGGAATGGATACAGAAAAATGTGGTGCGTTTACAGAATGGAGAACTACTCGGGTAATAAAAACAATGACTTCATGAAATTCTTAGGAAAATGGGTGGAACTAGAAAAAAATCATCCCGAGTGAGGTAACCCAACCATAAGAGAACACATATGGTATGCACTCACTAATAAGTGGATATTAGCCCAGAGGCTTGGAATACCCAAGATACAACTCACAGACCAAACGAAGCTTAGGCAGAGGATGGCCTTGTTGGTCATCAAAGGGAGGAGAGGCCCTTGGTCCTGAGAAGGCTGGATGCCCCAGTGTAGGAGAATGCCAGGACAGGGAAGAGGGAGTGGGTGGGTTGGTGAGTAGGGTGGGGGAGGGGTGGGATAGGGTGTTTTTGGAGGGGAAACCAGAAAAGGGGATAACATTTGAAATGTAAATAAATAAAATACCTAATTAAAAAAAGAGAAAAAAAAAGGTACTTCTCTCAAGACCTTTGCCAATTGACAAGTACAAAGCCGTCACTTATTTAGAAGAAGAAGAAGAAGAAGAAGAAGGAGAAGGAGAAGGAGAAGGAGAAGGAGAAGGAGAAGGAGAAGGAGAAGGAGAAGGAGAAGGAGAAGGAGAAGGAGAAGGAGAAGGAGAAGGAGAAGGAGAAGGAGAAGGAGAAGGAGAAGGAGAAGGAGAAGGAGAAGGAGAAGGAGAAGGAGAAGGAGAAGGAGAAAGAAGGAGAAGATGAAGGGACAGTGGCACCCTCAGTTGCTAAAGAAGGCCAGCATATGTAGCTATTTTGGGTAATCAAACACTTTCCTCGCTCTAATGAATGGTTTACTTAATTAATTGATTGATTGAGGTTCTGGGAACAGAACCCAGGTCCTTGCGCATGCCAGGCAAGTGTTATGCCACTAACCCACATTCGCAGATCTTAATCAGACAGCAGGAGCTATTGTTATTGTTGTTGTTGTTGTTGTTGTTGTTGTTGTTGTTATTGTAATTCTAACTTGGACTTCTGCCTCTCCACGCCCAGCTCCTCAGCGAGCTAGGCCAGAGGGGATCATGCAGAGATGCCGGTGGTCCTAGGAGTGATGAGGCAGGGCGGTCACTATTCAGGTTACTCCTTCAGTCTGGAGAAGCAAAGGAGCCGACAAAGTCAAGTGCCTGGACAGGGTCTGTGAGTCACAGCTGGGTCTCAGATTATTCATCAGATGAGCCTAGAGATGATGCTAGGCCAGAAGGGATCATGGGAAAATGTGGTTTCTTTTTATAGCTACCACGTTTCTGGAAATAGAATGGTAACCGATTTGGGCTTCATCAGGCCGGCCAGGTTTGCATCTCAGTTTGCCATTATGAGCAATGATACGATGGACGACTTCATACCAATCACAGCTCTAGTCATTGTGCAATTTTGGGTGTAATCACGAATCCTCTTGCTTTTTTATTTCTTTGGATAGAAGGAAAATTGTACAGATTAAAAAATAACTTTAAGATAAATGTGTAAAATGTCTGGAGAACAAGATCTAGCAGGTGACTAATACTCTAGGGGCGTGGATTATTACTGTGTGCATTACAGCATTTCTTTGAAAAGCATTTGCGCATGTACAACTGACGCATCTATCAAGCAAGTGCCGTCCTGTAGAATAATATACATCCTTGTACTTAGTACACCGAGCACGTCACACTGTACCTCTGACAGGTTCCTAGAATGTCCTCCCCTCTCCACTACCTGTAAACAACAGACATACATGTTAAGACAGAATGGGCTCAGGGAAGGAATGAGTCCACTGAAAAAAAACTGAGAAGAGATCCCATAAGGAGCTCTTGAAAGAAAAACGAATCATGCTGAAAGACAGGTAGCACTGTAGATCACCACAGGGTTGCTTGTTTCTTGTGATCTTAGCGCTAAGGAACTGCTCTGAAGGGCCAGTTCGACCGCAGTCCACAGCCTGAGAGAGCTCTTCCGTGCATGATCCGCAGCAGAGCATGTGCTGTGGCAAAGACCAAAGCAATCGAGTGTTTATCTGGACCCCGAGTGAAACACTGAAAAGAGCAGATGCCCTAAATATTGCAGGAGACAGTGCTGTCATGGTCCCTTACACACCCACCCAGAAACAGACAGTTCCTTTCCTTAGAAGCAGCGTTGAATGTGACTCTTCACGAAGACATTCTGAACACAGCCAAGCAAAACCACAGGGCAAGGAAGAGTGTGTGGGAGGGAAGGGAAGAGGAAAAGGATGTCATTATTTTATATTCTCATAAATAAAATAAATTTTAAAGCTCTTAGTGACGGGGAGATCTCTAAGGTCTGCCCTGCACAGGACAGCAGACAGCGTGGACTTCTACAACCTCTCCCCACGCCTCTGAATAAAGTGTTTAAACAACAACAACAACAAAAAAATAAATTTTAAAGTAAAAAATTTTTAAAAAGTGTGAATGAGAAGAATTGATAGACTAGCAAATGTGTGGTTCTGTACAGCTATTTCAGCCAGAAATATGTCCTGGTATCATTTTAGTAACACACTGGTATGCCTTGTTTGTTTGTTTGTTTGGATTGCTCAGGGAATGTCTCAGAAGACACGGGGAAAGAATGTTAAGAGCCAGAGGACCAGGAAACACGCTGTGGGATTATAGTCCCTAGAAATGAGAGGGAAGCTTCACCCACAATTCCCGTGTGACTAAACGAGGCCAGAAGAGGTACAACATCAATAGACATGTTGCCATGGAAAGAGGACATCTTGTCGGGCAATACCCTTACACAAAAAGCTACAGGCGACTAAAGAGGGCCGAGAGCAAGAGAAACGATCCTCATCAGGGATGAGTGAGTCTGCTAACAGGTGGTCAGCTCTGAAACCATATATGTACCAGTATGTACGAGTAACACTGGAAGGACCAAGCCAGTTGTATTTACCACTGTGTGTGTGTGTGTGTGTGTGTGTGTGTGTGTGTAAGAACTTAACAAAAAAGAGGTCATAACTTTGAGGAGAGGAGTATGGGAAAGGTTGGAAATGGGGGGGAAAAACCCCTGTAAACCTTAATTACTGTCATATTTCCTATCTGCAGCAATAGGATTTAAAATGAATATTAGCATCTTTTAATCATATGCGAGTGAGACTCTCATGTAGAAGTGATTCTCTGTAGCAGGCACAGACACGGCACTGTTGCTAACGCTCCTTCCCTGGGAGAGATGCAAACAATGTCTACACCTTCTCCTAAGGGGCCAAGGGCAAACCGAGGTTCACCATTCTACCAATGGGGGAACCAATGAGATTATTAGGCTTCTTCACAGAGCTAAGGAGGGTTAGAGGCAGGGACAGAGGTGACCTTAAAGTAGCCATGCAGGTCTCCACGCCGCAGGATGGTGTTTTCCATATAGATGGCAACACAGATGGGACACCTTTGTTGAGGTAAATATTGTTGGGCGTTTCTACTTGACCTTAGATCATTTGGCTCCCTAGTAAAAGGCACAATTCTTTATATTTGTGATAAGCCTTAAAGCACTGGAGCCGGGCAGATGCCAACCCTCAGGCTCTTCTGTCTACTTTCCTGTCAATGACCCCGAGACCTCACTTGCCATGCTCTGCCTGGGCTGCTCCTGCTCCGCCAGGTCGGCCCTCATAGCCATGTGCCCCACGATCCACCCACCCCATGGTGACTTCAGCCTTCCTCCTCCTCCCTCTTCTCTTTCCTCGTGGTCCCAGCCTCAGACCCCAAGCCCGGGAACCGATGTCCGACCTACCTCTCCTCTGCCCAGCTGTAGACTGTAGGCATCTTTATTAACTAATCACCGATAATGTGGGGTCAAAGTTTATACTAAAAAAAAAAGTTGGTTTATGTGAGGATCTGCACATCTCGGAGCAACCAAATCTTGGGGTTCAGGATTTAGCATTTGAATATGAGCAGCATCAGACTATATATACCCACTATATACCTCCCTTCATGTTCCCCCACTTCTATGCTGTAGCCTCTCCTCCAGTACCACATGCAATTAGGACAAAATGACATACAATTGGTTGAAACAGTGGGTACTCAGGTGAAGGTTCCATGATCCTCCATTCCCCTTCTTCTGTGAGTAAAGGTGAACAGTCGACAGTCCTACTTACCGACCCCGTGCTAAGGGTGTGGGCTGCTTGTAGCTCACAGTTGTACCCTCCTCCAGAGTGTCACCTTATCTAGGAGGTCAGCCCACAACACCCAGGGATCTTGCCTGACACCGGGGTATAAACTCAGAGTGACACTGTAGCGTGGTACACACTACATATAGTTCTTACCACACAAAGTGCAGGTTTGGGCACCACATGTATAAAGTAGGGGGGATTCAGCACCAGATGTGTAAAGTGAGGGTGTGACCACTCCAAGGTATGGGTGGGAGATGGCCTTTACTGTAGCGTGAGGGAGAATACAGCTAGAAGCTTCTGGAAGAGTCCAGAGCAAGGAGAAACAGCAGTGGACCCCGACATGACTGGTAAACTGAACTAGACAGTGACTGCAGGGCAGAGGGCGAGAGAGAAAGGTGTGTGTGTGTGTGTGTGTGTGTGTGTGTGTGAAGACGGGGGTGAGATGGGGTAAAGAGGGAGCAAAGATAGCACATGGCTGAGATGGCAGGGTTATAGAAATGAGAAAGTGGGGGAGGGGAAGCCCATGAGCTGGAGAAGTTTAGGGTAGGGGTGGGGTGAGAAGAGTGGACAGCAGTCAGGATGCAGCAAGGACACTGTGACCGGTACTCCCCGGGCATAGAAAGCTTGGAGGCCAGCGTGCGCTTTGGTATGCCGATGGTACCTCACTTTGTCCTGAGTTTCTTTGGGAGCTGATACCCACCAGGATCAGCTTACACCACATCCTCTGTGGCCATGTTCCCCTCATTTTCCTGAGACAACACTGTCATCCTCTCATTCTCTGTTCTAGCCTCTGCTTGGAGGGCCAGATGCAAGGTAGTTTTTCTGCCTCAAGCAGAAAAAAAAGAATGCATACACAGCAGAACTTCACAGAGATATTCATAAAACTCAGGGGCCTTCCAAGTTCCACACAGCAGAGCTTTATGTGCGTGACACACAGCCTCTCCACCCAGTCTTTGCAAAGAGATGCCATTTCACATCCGGAGTTACAGTCAGCCATTTCCTCTCCACTTCAGACGCTCTGGTTTTGTCGCAGTCGATGCCAATCTGATTAATGTCCTGTAAGGCCTCAAGTACTTAATCAATACTCAGACTCTTCAAAGAACTGGAAAGTTTTACTTCAGAATACTCTTCGTTCACAAACGCAGTAGCACAGGGCAAGTGTTTCTTAGCTCCAGGAAGATGGTGGAAATGAGAAGGCTTTTCAAATTCTAGGCTTGGGGAAAATGGTACCCAACATCTTAGAAGTTCATAGACTTCTTGGGTATACATTTTGGTGGGATGCACAAATTTATGTTCCCTAGTTTTTAAAAGTTGATTTCTATTTCCTATTTTGAGGTCCTGAGGATTCAACCCAGGGCCTTGAGCATGCCAGGCATGTGCTCTACCACCAAGACAGCCTCAGCCTCATCCCTCATCTTGAAACAGCTCATAGATACGTTGCCCAAGCTGGTCTTGAACCTTAGATCTTCATGCCTATTTATGTCACGACTAACTAGGATTTCCTGCTAGTCTGAAAAGTGTCCTCCTTACTAACAACTAGGAAACTCAAAAGCAGATTCTGCTGAGCCTCATGAACTGAACAGACATTATGAAGAGTGGTGTGAGTTTTACTAACTGTGGTTTAATAAAAAGTTATTTCCCCTAGTTCTTGTCACAGTAGTCTTCAGATCTTTCCAGTCTCTGTAGTGGTAGTAGTAGTATTAATAGTATTAGTATTAGTAGTATTAGTATTAGTATTAGTAGTAGTATTAGTAGTAGTAAAGTCTTTTATTGAAATATATGTGAAAGAAATTTTCAACAAGCTGCATGTTATAAAACAGGTAAATAATCCAATCAAGGGGCTGAAAATTCAAGTTAACTGTAAGAAAAATGATCTAATTAGAAGTCCTATCTAATTTTAAAAAAGATTGTGACTCAAAATATGCAAAGAATTCTCAAAGTCAACAATAAGTAAACAAACAACCAGTTAAAGCAGAAGACAAGTCCTTCACCATAGGAGACACAGATGACAAACGAACCCAGGAAAGGGGCCCAACATTATGCCGTGGGGAAACACAAATCAAGCAAGAGTTGCCGCTACGTCCCTGTTAGAAAGGCTCGGAAGGCCAAATAGCGCTGGTTTGGAGTTGCAGGAGCTCTCATTCGCTATTGGTGAGACTGCAAGTAGGGCTACTTTAGAAAATGGTCAGACAGTTTCTTCCCAAGCCAAACATACTATTACCCATAATATGTACAACCACAGTTCTTGGCATCCCGCCAAATAAATGGAAACTCAGTGCCCATAAAGAATTAGCTTTATTCCTAATTGCTCAGACTTAGAAGCAATCGAGACATCCTTCTGAAGGTGAACGGTGTAGACATAAAGGTAAGCAGCCAAATGGAAAGGTGAACAGGACTTGAGGCAGCAGAAGAGTCACCATCCTCAGGAGCAGTTTGGCAGATAGTCAAAGGTGGGAGGGCCTGGGACATCATCTCGAAAGGCAGGTCCAATGGGAAACTGCTGGTGTGGGGAAGCAGCAGCTGGAAAAACTGCAAGTGGGTCTCCCCTGTGACTGGTTAGGCATGTATATTTATCTTCTGGTTGCTCCTAAATTGGAACAGATACAACAGCTATAATTATTGATCACGTCTGGGCCATCTGAGGCCAGCTACAAAAGTTATTGTTTATCTTCCTGGATTGTCGCAAGAAAGCAATCCAGCACTTCTGACCTGTGTGAAGCTGGTTTTTGTGGCTGTTTATTCTTGTAATAAAGGAGCTGGTTTCCAGGACAGGTTGCTGTAGGTCAAGGATCAAAGCTCTATTTTCATAAAGTATACGGCCATTGTTTAAATACTCAGTTTCTCTGAGGACAAAGTATGGTAAATTTAGACAGTGGAATACTGCTTAGTTCTAAAAAGAAATGACCTATCAAGAAGACATAGAGGAAAATGAAATGTGTATTGCTGAGGGAAGGAAATGGGTCTGCAAAAGCACATGCTTATCATTTCAACTATATAACATTCTGCAAAAGACAAAACTAGGGAGACAACAGGAGGATCACGTGTTTCCAGGTGTGGGAGGAGGGGAGATGGGAAAGTGGTGCACAGAGGGTTTTCAGGACAGGGAAACGATGATGTTGTCATGGTGGATACATGTCACTGGATATTTGTACAGGGAGTGCACAACCACAAGTTGTGAACCCTAACTGTGATTGCTATTCTTGGTTGTCAACTTGACCACATCTGGAATTAAATAAAACTCAAGCTGATGTGTTCACCCGTGAAGGATTCTTGAACTTTCAATCAGGAGACAGCCATTGTTGCAATAGTTGGGCCATCAACTATAAGTCACTCTAATAAATCCCATGCATGCTGGTTCTGTTTCTCTAGAGAACCCTGACTAATCCCCTAATATTGACTATGGACTTGGTATCATAGTGGCATAGTATCCATGGGCAACATCTGTTCATTGTTCTGTGGGGAGATGGGACTACCCGGGCTGACAGCAGGGATTATGGGGGAAATCTTTTACTTTCTGTTCATTTTTTTCAGTGACCCTAAAACTGCTCTCAAAACAGTCCATTAAATGGAAAGAGAAAAATATTTTAGAGCTAGACGATGATGAAGGCGGCCCAGAGTAGTGAATGCACCCATTGTCATGGAATGATAGACCGTAAAGTGGCCAGGTTTTCATGTTACATGAACTCTGCCTCAGCTCAAAAACTGGGCATGCACTGAACACAAATACTGTGCAGTCTCATTTAGACCTAAGCTGGTCATGGCTGAGACCCAGACATATCTGGGCCTTCTGGTTCTGAAGCCCTGCCTTGGATGGTGATGGAATTTCCATGATGACATTTCCCTGGCATAACTGTTTGTCTCTGCCCTCCAGTCCTCTGGGTCAATGTGCCTCAAAAACAGGACACCGTAGGCTCCAAGAAGTTCTACCAGTCGGTGGGGGAGGTGTGGGAGGGGGCAGCAAAGCCACTACCGTGGGTGAGGACATCTTACTACTAACACCAGAATCTTGCCGTTCCTCAGGCTTTCCCTGTGTCACGTCGGCTTGTGACACACATGACACAGTTTCACTGAAAGCTCAGGGGAAGTGGAATCAGCACAGGATCAGGATTTTAGGCTTTAGGCCTTTCCTGGTTCTGTCCACCCTGGTCAGCTTTCAGGCAGACATGTCTCCCGAACTCAAACCACCACCATGCGGAACTATTTCAAGTCTCTCTGTCTCAGAAGTTGGGGAGTATCCCTTGTTCCCACACCTTGTAACTCTTCCCTTTTCTCCTCCACTGGCACAGAGAGACCCAAAAGTCAGAGGCGAGCAAAGCCAGGGGAAGCTGATTGTACAAACACATCACTTTACAGAAGAAGAAAACATGTTGAAACAGATCCAACCTCCAAAAGGAGTTCAACCTCTCTGGCCGACAGAAATTCCGAACACTCTTCCATCGTATGCCCGCTAAGATTAGCCAACCCAATGAAGTGCTAAGGGTAACTCTTAGCAGGATGTGGAACAAACGATGTTCTATAATGAGCATTTCAGAATTAAGTGAAACAATAAATGATGTGCCCAGCCTAGAACAGATACTCTTCCACCAAGGCTCAGCATCGTCTACTTCATTTTCTTCATAAATGAGAGCGTGCTTTAAAGTATCACCACATGGACAGCATCACTGTAGGCCCTGCCTCTCCCTAGGTTCATGTAACCTCTCTGCCAAAGTCATGGCTCTTTAGGAAGGAATGGATCTGTGCTAGCCTTTGCAGACCCTGGGCCTAAGGAACCTGGTTCTGCCTGGTGGCCCCTGGTACTCCTTCTCTGCTCTAGTAACCAAGAAAGTCAAGAGGCTCCCTACCCCTCAGGCAGAGCCACCATCAGGCACTCTGGGGATGTAAGGCTTGGATAGCACCTGGGATCTATGAGGCACAGCAGGGTCAGTGCTAGAAACTGGAACACTCATGGGTGCTCTTTCATAAAAGTGTCACTAGTGTGACAGACAGACGCAGCCCACACTCTTATACTATGCTTCTGATGGGGTCCTGATGGGTGCACCCAAGGCTGATAAGGCCATTCTTCCCGGGGCTCTAGAAAGACTAGGGAAGCCCCGCCTACCACAGAGGGAAAAGAAATACCGAAGCAGAGATACTGGTGATAAAGAGGATGGTTCTGGCATATGCTGATGCCCCAGGTGACATGACCTGAGGGTACCACTCACAGGATGCCAAGAGATCAGGTTTTTCTGTGTTTGAGCCCAGTTATAGAGAATTCATACATGGTAAAGCTCAGAGGGAATCCTTCAAATCTATTATAGCTCTAGCTGGAAATTTCTATGAACAAATGCATACCTCTAGGGCTACAGAATCAGAATATCTGAGGTGGGCAGACTTGAACAGGCATTTTAATGAAGTTCTCAGGAGTCACGTGTCTCTAACCATAATGGAGTCAGGGCAGTCACTGTGAAGATACTTGTGATAACCCAGGTGGCCAGTGGATACATGTCAGTCATGTTGTGTCTTCCTTTTAGGTTCTCTTTACTGCTGAACAGTCAGCCCCAGCACAAAAGGGACCCACAACACAAGTTCATTGTGTCAAAAATCCCCTTTAAAAACATATTTGCTTTGGAGAATATCATTGAGAACTCCTTCAAGAAACACATATATCCTGGAAGGGCTGCCATTACTGTTTGCTTTGATTATGATTTTTTTGGGAACATAGCACTTTGAAGGCATCTGTGTGTAGTTTAGTCTGTCACACACCATGAGCCACTCTGGTGACATGTTCTCCTAAAATATGTATTATAGTTGGAAAGGAGGAGGAGGAGAAGCAGGAGTGGGGAACTGCAGGTTCCCCGCCATTGCTCTACCCCATACATGCCGCCCTCCTGGACCTGGCTCCCAGGTCACGTGGGCCTTGAGAGTTTCTGTTCTTACGTGAGCCCCTTGAATGGTCACTCTGTGTCATCTCCTTTTCCATGTCCCTACCCCAGCTCTCCACTATTGTCTCAAAAGGTAATAAGGCAGAGGAGAGACCCCCAGTGCGATTTTACACATTGGCCCAGATCTCTCGCTCCCCACAGTTCTGGGTTGTTCCCTGGTTACCAGAGGAGTCTGGCCTGGGCTCTGAGAAAGTTTGACACTAAACACTTGAAAACACCAGATGCACTCCAATGTTTAGACAAGCCTGGCAGAAGAAGCGCCCCGGCGTTGGAAAGCAATCCTAGCAAGAACCCGCTCCAAACCCTCACAGCCCGGCCTGCACTTCCCCTTGTTTTCTTCCCAGAGTCATCTCATCACTCGCAGATGGGAGACATGCTTGTGCTCTGCCAAGCTCGCCTCTGCTCCCCTCTGATTATGATGTGTCAAGCAACTGTGCCTTTCAGAGTGCTCTCTCTACAACTTATAAAACTAAGGAATAAACAAGTGGTCTTGCTCTAGGAAAGGAGGAAGGGGGAAAGGAGAGATCCAATTCTCTCTCTCTCTCTCTCTCTCTCTCTCTCTCTCTCTCTCTTCGATTATAGAAAATTCTAGCTCACTGAAGTTTGTGAAAACTCATTGATTCATATGTGGAAGTTGGAGTTATTGACACTGGAGCAAGATCCAAGAATGTGCCTCAAGTTCCCAGGCTCAGAAGCCTCTGGACGAACCACTTAGAGCAGGATGATGGCTCTGCAAGCCCTGATCTAGGAAAAGCAGGTATTGTCTTGTGAAGACTGATGCTAAGGCCACCTCAGAAGGACAAAGAGTCACTTCAGGTTACAGCAGCACAGAGTGCTGAGTCAGTCTAAGCCTGTGATTCCCAGTTTTCAAGGACGTAGTGTCATTTAGAGTAGGTAGTAGGTAAAAGCTGGATGTCCAGACTCCTCCTTTCCTAAGACCCCAGTTTTAAAACCTCCAGATAATTAAGATAGACTCAGTCCTCGGACTCACAACCTTCATGTCTACAAAAAAAGGTAGCTAGCTGTGGGTTGGAGACATTCTAAAACAAAAGTGTACCTTCACTAGGATTTTCTTCCTGTCACTGTCCCCTAGACAATGCAGCATAATGGCTATTTATGTAGAAAGGACATTGCACAGACATTATACATGATTTAGGGATGATTTAATGTATGTAGGACTAGAGAAATGTGGGTAGGCTCTACGAAAATATTGTTACTAACTACAAGGGACTAGAAGTTCCATGGAGCCGGGCGGTGGTGGCGCATGCCTTTAGTCCCAGCACTTGGGAGGCAGAGGCAGGCAGATTTCTGAGTTCGAGGCCAGCCTGGTCTACAGAGTGAGTTCCAGGACAGCCAGGACTACACAGAGAAACCCTGTCTCAAAAAACCAAAAAAAAAAAAAAAAAAAAAAAAAAAAAAACAAACAACAACAACAACACAACAAAAAAAAAAACAAAAAAAAAAAAAAGAAAGAAAGAAAGAAAGAAATCCATGGATTTGGGTGTCTACAGGGAGCCTCAGAATAAATAAACAAATCTCATGGCACTACTAATGAACATGCAGGTGGTGATGTATTGGACTCAGAGTCTTTAGTGCTAAGCACACCACCCTGAGAATGTTGTACTTCAGACTCAGCCCCATCATCAAAGGAACTCACTGCTTTTCTCCTGTTACGTGGGTTTTCAACGGGAGACTCTAAACTTGCTTGTGTTAAGACTGGAAAGTGAGGGCGGCATTTTCTTACTCTTGGAAACCGAGGGCCATCGTGAATGCCTTCGAGGGTGACTACTGGGAAGAGTGTGGGAGCAGAGGTTGTAGTTTTGAATATGATAGAGTTTCCAAGTGCCACTGGGAAGGTGACATCTGAGGGACACTGAGCAAGCTAGGAGGAGCCTGTTGGTTATAATACATGGACAATATGATCCTTCCTGCTGTGACCAGGCCCTAGAACATAGAACCAGGCCCTAGAACTAGGAAGAAGAGTTGGGAATCTGCCTGGATGCTCAGGACAACTGGAGCTGTGTTCAGGCTACAGGAAGGGACTTGGTAAGGGTTTGGGAGGTAGATCTGGTTGCTGGATGTAACTTTTTTTAAAAATCAGGACCCAGATGGTACACTTTCCCTTTAAAGCGGGCCGTTTAGACTAAACCATCTTATGGGAGAATTCTTTTTTTTAATTATTCGATATTTATTTACATTTCAAATGGTATCCCTTTCTTTGTTACCCCTCTGAAAACCCTCTATTTCCTCCCCCTCCCCCTGCTCACAGGCCCCCATTATGGGAGAATTCTTGATCACGTGGGTCCCTAAACCCAGAAGGAGAGCATCCAGTAGATTTTTAAGTTATGTTTTGTGGAGCTCTGGGGACTCCCAGGGTTTTGCGAGGGACCCAGAGGAGGTTAAGTGGGAGGCAAGAACTTTACTGAAAACAAGTGGCTGATTGATGAGCTGCTACTCTCCACCTGTCTTAAAACTCTGGCCAGCATTCGGAAAACAGAGGAACAGGATGGCTGCCTGCTCCCACCAGACACTCTTAAGGACACTGGATGAGTTCAGCTTTCATTCACTTTATGACTTAGATCTCTCTCTTTTTTTAAACAGCTTTATTTGATTTGTTATTATTGTGTATCTATGATGGGGGCATGTGCATGCTCCAGTGTGGTGGGGTATCCACAAGAGAAGATCACCTGGACATGGGTTCAAGCCACTAGAAAGTCTATTAGCCAGCAGGCGCCTGCACTGGGTGTCTGGGTTCGGAGTACAGTCCTGATCTTTCTCAGTGCGAGCTTTTGAAGCACGAAAACCACATCCTGGGTTGACATACCTCAGTTGGCAAGAATGGAACGAGAGAATCCCAAAATCAAGGTTAGTAGGTTTAGGGACTTGCCCAGAACTGTGCTCTTTGATGGATTAGGTCTTTGCTCTCGTTCTGACAGGTGTTGCTGCCTGTGTGCCGGGTTCCAAGGCCCGCATGATACTTCCATCATGGAGTCAGTTATACTGAGGCCTGGCAGCAGTTACAGCTGAGCTTTATGGAGTCAGTTCTTCTCCTTCCATTCTCACACGCGTTCAGAGATCCTCTCTCCCACTGGGCAATTCTGCTGGCCTTCTTGGGAACTAACAGAAATCAAACACATCCAAGATTACTGAGTCCTAAATGGTTCAACCAACGCCCTTCTTCAGCTCCAGTGCCCGAGAGCACCTCACTGTTATATCTCCCTCCAGGAAGATGCCTGCAAGCACCCCAGAGTTCCACCAGCCACCCAAAAAGAAGCCCAGGGCGTCTCCACTTACAATTCAACCAGAGTTCTTTCAACCGCAGTCCAGAGGCAAAAGGTCCACCGCCTTCCTTGCTGCTTCAGCTGAGTAGCAAGGGTTTAGACTCCAATCCAGTACAGAAGGCAGAGCCGTGTCTGCACAGTACCTCCTCTGGAGACCTCCCTAAAGGCAATGCAGACAGTGTGGGCCTTTCCTGAAGAGCCAGCCTGCTTCACAGCACAGGGACCCTACTGAAAGTCCAAAGGGGTTGCCCCAGGACAGGACAGAGCCTGGCCCTTTCTCTAGCTCAGGTCTTCTCCCATACTGTCAAAGAAACTCTTTCCTTCTGCAAAGAGATGGCCCTCAGAGTGTTTCCACCCAAGTCACTTTCTCTCCAGAGGAAAGCTGCCCTTTGCTCTCTGCTAGTGTTGCTCTGGGCCTTGTGTCTCACATCCACTCTGCTTCTGAAAACGAGGAAGGGGAAGTTCTGGCCCCTCACTTTTGTTCCAAATTGTATTGTGTTGTCCAAGGTTCTTTGAGCATTCAGGTGTAGGTTCAGAGATCACTGAACCTACTCAGGAGAACTGGATGCCATCTTGTAGCTCAGCTTCCTATTAGAGAGAACAATTTGGGAGGCAGGCCAGAGCATCCTGAGGAGAACAGCAGTGTCTGTTTTCTTCTGGAAAGAGACACCTCCCTGTCAGAGGAGACTGCTTCTCTCCTGGGCAAACTTGTTTGCTCTGAACTTAGCTATGTGTGCTCCCATCCATAGGTACTGGGTCCCATCATGCCCCCTGCTGACCTGAGGATTCTGACTTCATACAAAGCTGCACTCACTGCAAATGGCTCTTCCTTTCCATCTAGGGAGAAGAGCTCTGAGTTTTGCCCATTAACTTGTGAAACTCTCGAAGGCTTTCCTTGATTTGGAGGAGGGAGTGGCACATGCTCCCCATGCACATTTATTGGTGCTTTGTGTCAGTCTTGGCTTAGAGCATTGTCTTTTCCATCCATCTTAGACTGGAGATAAATGAGCCCTTGGAGATGAGATGCCCCAGACGTAGTTACTGAGAATAACCTGCACAATTTCGGTGGAAAATTTATAGAGAATGAACGGAGCTACAGTCCTCTATAGAACAATATTTGGGTCCCTGGCTTATACCTTGTGACCACTGGGCACCTCTTTAACAAGCTGTCTTTCTTTGAGATGACTTAGATGAAGTGTACTTGTGAGATTTAATGCTGTGATTTCAAAGCTATATATACACAGAACACTGCAGATTCAATTATGCACTCTGCCTGGCTGTTTCAAGGCCTTGGCCTGGGACGTCTGTATCCCACAGGCAAACTGTGAGGCTCTGGAATGTAGCTCTGTTCTTGTAAGACGCTGGGGGGCAGTTTATTTAAGATAAGGGCATGATAAATAGGCTGAATTTGAGTTGCTAAAGTTGTGCAGTCTATACCTGCATTAGCTTGGATGACATCATCCCTGAGGGAGTGGGGGATGGGAAGGGCTCAGCCTCCAGACATCTTGGCAACTACCATCTGGAAGAAAAATGGCCTTTCACTTGTTTTCTTTCTTTCCCTAGCAAAGTCCCTATATGGCTAATCTTTGTTGCAGGCAGTTGAGGGAGTAGAGAGCGGAGAGCGAGTGTCTGGCTAGGTGTTTGAACTCTGAGTCAAAACCCACCTCCAGCCACCACTGACCCTGAGGTCTTGAGTGTCCAGAGGTGGAAACATGGATTCCAGTGGTCACCCCCATCCTTCCTATGCAAATGCAAGGCTCTTTACTTCCTGCTCCCCAAACCCTGCTCCCAGCACTGTAGGCTTATATATTTGTCAAGACCTACTTTAATAAGGATTCTTAAATGCTTCAACTCCCTTTTAGCCCACGGATCAAAGGTAGGGGAGGAAGATGGCTGATAGGACAAGGAGCGTGGACCTCCTTGTCCTATCAGTAGTTCCCTGGGGCTATTCCAGTCTTCATTGCTAGCAATCCAGGCTACAAGCAAAGCACCAAACATGAATCAGCAGTGACTGTTCAATCCAGAAGAAACCGTGAGGCTCTGCTGATTGGTACAAGCCCACCGAAGCAGCAAGAAGCATGTGGAACACCACCAGAAGTTCTTTGGTGTGTTTTTTTTTCCCTACAGAGTCATGACAAGCAAAGATCAGTGAAGAAAGCAAGGCAAACCAATGCCAGAGCGTCATCAGTGAAGACCAGCAAGGCAAAGCCCAGTGGAGGTCAGCAAGGCGAACCAATGCCAGAGCATTGTCCACTGTCTGTTAGTGTGTACTTATATCCTTTCCAAACACCATGGATCCTCTCAAGCAAGACATCTCAAGCCTTTTCACCAGGCAGCTTCCATTAAAACACCATGCGTCTGTTCTCAGCAAAACATAGCTCATAAGATATCACGTGACACGACTGAATCTCCAATGAAACTAGAAATGCCCACGTCACAGCGCCAGCTGCCTCTAGAGGTTCTCTTTGGTACTTCTCTCTTTTGCAGCCCTGTCACCACCACCTAATGAATCAAAACTTAACTGAAGCTCACTCCACACGCCTACCACTGTTACCCAAGTCCCTCTCCCTCATCCCTAGACTACTGTTTCCCTTACTCCAGCTTTGGCCTTTGCCCCACTTTGTCCCCACACTCCTTACCCTGCCAGGATCCTAATCTTACTCATCCTTTCACCTATGCTGCTGTGGTTGAACTAACCCTCTTCCTATTGCTTGCATGTACTGAGCCCATTCTGACTTTGGAGTACTTGATGGAGCCGACCTGGAATTCCACACAAAGGCATCCAGCTTCCAATGGTTGTGCTTGGTGTTCTCTGCTTGGCCAGGCTTGTCTAACTAACAACACCGAAGGAACAGTGCCTGAGATAACCCCGCTTGGCTTGTCCGGTGCCCATCCTGTGCCATCTACATGACCAGCAAGATGAAACAGGGACAGAAGTCATGACTTTTATGCAGTGGATCTGCAAGAAAGGGTGGGGAGCAGATGGTAGGCAGATTAAAAGAAAGACATTCATTTGATCACTAATGCATTTGGTTGTAACTGCTCTGAGGATTTCCAGTCCTGTCTTAATCTGTTTTCCTTAGCCACCCAACATGGTCTTCAGTCTTTCTCCATTGTCACTTGAATAGTGCTGAATTGCTCATGTGAAATTATTTTCAAGATTGTACTGGTAGGCCCAATTTAGGAACTCATATGCCTGTTCCCATACTCTCTGAAAGAAATCTTTCAGTGTCTGAAAGCAAAAGGAATATGCATTCTAAAGGTATTTGCCACTTTCAATTGTCTATGTCATGTTTGTTTCCTTATCTGTCCTAATGGGGAGTTGAATTTATCACAGGCGCTGGGGGAACAGCCTTCCTGTTATCAGGTAAGGTGGCCTAAAGTGGGGGAACCCTGTGAAGCCGTGTGGCTGTGACTCACAGTGACTTATAACAAACCTCAGTGGAGCACACGTCTCTTCGTGATGGCAGTGGGTGATTTTCTTGCTGAATTCAGTCAACTGTGCGTGTTATTTCCTTATCGCTTCTTGCTAGTTCTCAGCATAAGCTCTTAAATTTAAATTTTTAAATTCGCAGCAAGCAACATATTTAATACAGCAACTGTGAAACAGTGAGGCAAAACAAAACAGAGAGGGCAGAACTCCTCTCTGTTTCCTGAGTTCAGACTCAGAAAATGACACAGAGGAGCTAGCTTTCTGATAATTCTAGCATTCCCTCCATCTTTCCAGTGTGGATGAGAAAAGTGGGGGCTGCAGATGATTTAACCACTGTTAGACATCTTTGATACCCATTGGTGGCTTTGAAACACCCTTTCCTGGGGTTCTAGAGTGCAAGGTTGAGTTGCCAGCAATGAGAAGACTGCAAGCCAAGCTGGGGATATTCAGATATCTGCATGTCTCCGTGGATTGCAAACAAACTTCAACTCTTCCCAGAAAGCTGTGTGGGTAGGACATCGATCACCCCAGGAAAGGTCACAGCCAGCGAGGAATGCAGAGAGCATGTTGGAGGAGGGTGTACAATTTCCAATCAACTAAGATGCTCTGTCAAACCCTCCTAATGAGACTTGTTTCCCTCTGTCACTCCGAGGTACCTTTGTTCTGGCTTGCTGGCCAAAAAGTGAAAGGTAAAGCTGATGGTTTTGATAGTAATCAACAGACACCACACTGCTCGAAAGCTGGATGGATGCTTAGGGAATTCCCCGGGGAGATTTAATTTGAGGAGAACATATTCATCGCGCACAAAAGTGGGTTCTATTTACCATGGGAACCCTCAAACAGGAATTTGAAATTTCTAATTTGGACTTTTCTGTAGAGTAGAAACAACACAGGAAAGCAGATGAGAATGATATCCACGTGATTCTTAATCATGCCCTTTGGTAGTGTATCCTGAGTGCCACAGGTTCATGACAAGAAGTGAGAGCAAGTTAGATCTGGGGCCTGGGACTGGGAGGAGACCCACTCTGGCACATCAGGCTTCTCAGCATTCCTCCTGTCCTGGCGCCCACCCTCCTCAGTGGGAAACTCTTCCCCATCTGTCCTAGAAGGGGCTCTTCAGCTGGCCCCTGGTTTTTCCTGTCTGTGTCCTGATGGTTTCTTCTCATCCATTGCCAACAGTGAAAGTTACAGTGCACTTTTGAGAAGACTATGCTGACTCCGTGACAGGCGGTTAAGGAGGCTAGGCCCAAATCTCTGTTTCCAAGAACTGGGCAACTCCAGGCAACTCCAGGCCTCAGAAGCAGCCCCTCCACCTGGCCTGAGGCAAGGACAATGGGTCAGTAGAAGTTTCCAGACTTCCTCAGCTACTTCCTCAGCAACAGTTTCCAGACCTCCCTAGCAAGTTTCCGGCCCCCACACCCCACAGGCCTGTGATGATGTAATTCTGCCTCGATCCTTTCAACTCTGTGGGAAGGATGTCTGCTTGACTCCCACTTACTCTCACAGTCTCTGGAATCTAGTCTATGAAGGGAAAACCTGTCTTGAGAATTCTAGTACATTTGTTTGTCCTAGTCCAGGAAAACCTACAATGGCCATATGTGAGCCAGTGTGTTGGTCCCTGCTAATTGAGGTTGAAGTCTACCATTGTCTGGATAGCTCTCTGGAGCTCAGCCCAAAATGGAGGACTCCCTTTACCAGCAGGGCTTCTCCTTCTTTGAGCTTGTCTGGGGAGCCCAAAAACTCTACCCTCTACCTTCAGAATGCCACGCAGCCTTGTTGAGATTACAGGTTCAGCTTCTTTTCTTGATAAGGACCTGTCCAACAAGCACCTGGAATTCCTGGAATGCTCTCCATGTAAATGAGGCATTACTGGGTCTCTCTCTCCCTCTTCCTCTCCCTCTCCCTCCCCCTCACTCCCTTCCCCTTCTCTCTCCCTCTCTCTCTCTCCCTCTCTGTCTCTCTCTCATACATACATACATACATACACACACACACACACACACACTATATATATATATATATATATATATATATATATATATATATATACATATCTCATAGCCTTTGATTCACTCCAATTGAAGTTGAGCTGCCTTTCTGAAGCTGATCCTGGAGATGACTCTGCTGTTTCCATAGTACTCATGGGCGATCTGAAACTCTGTTTGGGGCTCTGCTCCCTTTATCCTTGTGGGCCAGCGGCCAGTGATCCCGTGTTGGGTTCAAATGTCGCTGGTATCGACCTGACAGTGCTGTGGGCAAACCTGGGTTTGTCCCGAAGTCTCCCTCTGGAGCTGTTCACTCCTCTCCCTGCCTACCTCCTCCTTCTTGGCCGATTCTCTTTTGTATGCCATCCACAGCACTTCATCATGCTCCAGCCTAACTTTCTCACGCATGTTATCTTCCTCCTGATATCCACCACTTAGATCCTCTGTAACAACAGAATACAGCAGACACTGTGGAAAAGGGCAATGTCCATCTAGAGGCGGGTGCTGCCTGATGTGAGGGCACAGGCCTGTAAGGAACAAGTGAACTGTTCTGCTGCTTCCAGCACTCACCAACGACCCTGGGCAGGTCACTAGACGTCTCTGAGCTAGCCTCTGTGTGCTTCTCTACAGAAGGTACCGTCGATCCGATGGTGACTCTGGTGACTTGCTCTGCCCCAGGGTATCATCAGCACCAGTGGCAAAGACAGGCAGCCCCAGTATATTGTCCTCAAGAGACAGCATGATGGGCCTGGTAAAATGAGTCTCTATGACAAGCTGCTGAGATATGACTCCCAGTTATCTAAAGGAGCCCCTTGCTGTGACGTCATTCTGTCCACCACTGCAGGTTCAACTGGGGTCCCTCTCACATTGTCACCTGCTCTTGCTCTGATTCCCCTGTCTCCTCCTGAGAAGTAGCAGGGAGATCACAGCCTCTAACAGGCTTCTCTAGTCTCCCAGCACAGGTCACTCCAATTTCCTCTGGGGCTCCTGAGGCTGGTGAGGGCTCACCCTTGGGGAGGCAAGAGCTGGTTGCTCCTAGGGAAATCCTGGCAACTCTGAATTAGGGAACCTGGCCCCTGTGGGAGAGGGAGACTCATGGGAATATATACTCTGCAGGAGGCAAGTTAAGGACTGGTGAATCTTCCTGTGGTTGTGGGCTGAGAGGTGGTCCTGGAGGTGACTGTGGCCTGGGAGTCCCCACCCCCGGACTCTGCCTCTAAGGTCCTCAAGGCTGACTGGGTTGACCAGAGCCAAGGGTCTCCTGGGCCCATCAGGTTGCCACAGGGTCCTTTGTGGATTTATTTCAAATGGTTCAGCCACAAGCTAAGGCTGAAAATTTCTCTTTGGGTGAGGTCGATTCTGATGAACAAATTAATTTTCTTAATCACAACTCTGTGTCTATTGGAAGCTTTGTTTAATTTTAAACACCTTTGGTCAGGCTCTTGAAGGTTTCTCAGCATCATGAAGATGGGAGATGTTAGGCTTCTAAGATTTGAAGGTCAAAATGAAGGGGAAGCCTGCTCCCTGGTCATATGGGCAACACACACAGTCACTTCCAAATTTTGCCATGGGAAGCGCACAAATGGTGTAAATATCTAACCACCAAGAGTCAGAGATGCTGAGTCCTTACAGGCCTGTGAACAAAAAAGGCAAAGTAAAAGTCGCATTGCTGAAAACCACCAGAGGCATTTTGAAACTTTTCAGACATTAAAAAAAAAATGTCTGAACCAAATAACCGAGACACTTGGATTGAAAAACAAGCATGTTCTAAGTAGTGCAGAAGGTGACCTTTTGGTCCGTCAGGTCCTCTGAGTTCTTCAGCAGAATTGAGGCTCAGATGATTAGGCCAGAATGATAGCTGAGATCATGCAGACACCAAAGGCCAGGGTCTGCGCTCCAGGCTCTGCCTTCCATCATTAATGAACACTGCACGATCTCTTCAGAAAACTTCCGTAAAGGACTTTACTAAGATAATTGCAAAGTGGTTTTAAACAGCAAAATTACTAGTTATGGAGAAATATTCATATTTACGTACACAGTGAGGTTTTAAACATGTGATCTTCATAATGGGGTTTGACTCGATTCTCTTAGTCTAAGTCACAGAAAGATCATGCCATTTGCCCAAGATCAGACATACTTCCCAGTATGTCGGTTCAGGATTGGGGATCAGACATTGAACCCCTTATATTAATCTAGGATGTTGTCCTTCTAGACATAGACAGCAGAGTCATGGCATAGTCGAATCAGTAATTAAGTTCCAAATGGAAAATAAATGTATATGGGCGGGGGCAGGGAAAGGACGATAGCAACAATTCTTATGAAAGGCAGGTGCTGGTAAGTTTGTGTTCTTTCTTGGATTAGGAATGAAAGGCAACGAAGTTAGGACAGATGTGAAGAGGTAAGTGGCGGCTGAGGTAAGATGAGATTGGAAGGCTGCACTGAGGTGATTCGGTCACCAAGACCCACCACCTTGCAAGAGGCGGTCCTTACGACTTTACGTCACCACCTTTTGCAAAGCTTACACTTTCTCATCATCTTATTAGCAAAGAGTGAGCTGAGCTTGAGTTTCAATTCAATGCCCTCCAGATGGGGATGGTTGGATGAATTCTACTTTGGAGCTTCTTTGAAGGGAACATCAGCAGATGGCCTCAGATGCAAGAAGCTCGCCTTCACGGGACGGAGTGAGGAGAAGGACCTTTTAGTGTTCTTTGACAAATTATTCATCCCCAAGACCCATTGGCCAAATAGTCTATTTCCTCCCAACTCTCAACTTTTTCATCTGTGAAATGGGACTTATACCAATGTCCTAGGGTTTGAGAGACGATTACACTGTGTGTTGCTATACGAGCGAAGGCATTTTTATAAACTATTAGGCATTCAAGCGACATATTTTGTGTGTGTGTGTTTATTCATACAGATTGAAAAGAAAAGAAGGGAGAGAGGAGAGGAGGAGAAAATAAGCTTTGCTTGGAACCATAGAATTTAAAGCTTGGTGTTTTCTTGGGAGATTTGCAGTCTGGAGTGAAAATACTAAAACTCCAGGGGCCTCCTTGCAGTGATTGCTTCCCACATGCATTGCTAAGATATGCACAAACCGCACTGCTCAGGTCCAGCTTTCACTTGAAAGCCAGCATCAGTTGAAACATGCTGAAGGACTGCCGGAGAGGGGGGCTGAGACGGAAGGCGGCCAGCCGACTCCCACCGGGCAGCTCCTGTTGACCAGGGACTCTGGAGGCGAAGGGTTAAGGTCAGTGCGGCGGCCTCACCGGGATCTGTGGACGGTTGTTTATATTCTCCAGCCCTCCCCCTCTGTCTCACTGCCCCATTATCAGCGACCTCCTCCACAGTGGAAAATATGAGTCTGAGTGGCTGGGTGGGCTGTGAGCGCTCACAGCCGCTGGGAGGTGAAGCTGTAGCTCGTCCTCGTAGAGGCCTTGCACATTCTGCACCAGCTCCGTGGGGACTTGGGAGCCGAGTGAGTCGAAGGTCAAGGTGGAGAAGGGACCTGAGTACTCATGAATATAGTTAATACTGTGTGGTGTGGTGTGGTGTGGTGTGGTGCAGTGTGGTGTGGTGTGGTGCGGTGGGGTGCGGTGGTGGTGGTGGTGGTGGTGGTGTTTGTGTGTGTGTGTGTATGTGTGTGTGTGTATGTGTGGTGTTTGTGTGTGTATAGTATGTGTGTGCATAGTGTTTGTGTGTGTGGTGTGTGTATGTATGGTGTGTGTGTGGTATGTGTATGTATGGGGTATGTGTGTGTGTGTGTGTGTGTGTGTGTGTGGTGTTTGTGTGTGTATAGTATGTGTGTTCATAGTGTTTGTGTGTGTGTGGTGTGTGAATGTATGTATGGTGTGTGTGTGTGTGTGTGTGTGTGTGTGTGTGTGGTGTTTGTGTGTGTGTGCTTGTGTGTGTGTGTCTGCCAGTCCGTCTGTCTATCTGTCTGTCTATGGTATGCTACTCAGGTCACATTCTTCCCTTTCCCAAGATAGATGAGTGCCAGAGAGAACTTCGGAGTACTTGTTTAAAATGGCATGCGTTTCTTAGAATGAGGGCTAACCAAAGCCAGCCGTGACTTAATGTCGTAAAACTGCCACGGTGACACATCTCCAAATCCAGTCTGCGGGGCATTCCCACAGTGGGAAACGGAAAGTCTTTAGCTCCTGCCGCACTGTCAGGGCACAGTGGGCACTTTTAAACCCAGAGAACCACGCCTGGGATAGGTTGGGGTTGAGGCCTTTTTTCTTTCTTATTCAAAAACTATCTTTCATGGCTAGTGCTTACGTGGTTGGTGATACAAATGAACAGAGGGTACAGTTGGAAGACCTCCCAAAAGAACAAGAACAAGGGCATGAGGACACTGTCTGCACTTTTGAGTACTTCCACTGAGGACAGAAAGCTACATTTAGCCGTCCCTTGACACACATAGACTGGTCTCGGAATGCCCAGTCCCTAGGCACTCAAGTCCCTCATAAAAAACGATTTAGAATAGCACAAAGACTGTTCACATCCCCTTGAGACTTCAAATCCCCTCTAGATAGCCTACTACTGTACCTGATACGAAGTCAGTACAAAACTACTCAGGGCTGCGGTTCTCGCCCTTCCCAATGCTGTGGCCCTTTGATGTTGTGGTGACACCCAACCGTGAAATTATTTTTGTTGCTGCTTCATAACTGTAATTCTGCTGCTGTTATGAATTATACGGTAAAAAAAATACGATATGCAGATGGTCTCAGGTAACCCTTGTGAAAGGGTCGCTCAATGCACAAAGGGGTCACAATCCCTGGCTTAGGAAATTGTAACCACAAAAGACCCGTATGTGTCTGATACAGAAGCAATGTGCGTCTCTGGATAGCTTCGCTGGTGGTTGGTTGAACCTGCAGATGTGGGACCTACAGAGGCGGGCTGTATTTGTGGTTATGCATACATCCTTCTGGTACTCACCCCAGCCCGCCCCACTTGAGGATGGAACCCATCCTGTGCAGAATGGGAAGATGGGGAGTGCTCAGCTCAGTGTCTTTCCCCTCCTGCAAGAGCCACCTCCTTAGCTTTGGCTGGGTAGTGTGGTCCATGCTAGTGACCTTAATTGTTTCTGTGTATGTTTAAAAAGTGCCATAGGTTTTCTCTGTAAGCCAATGGACAGAGTCCCTGGGGCTCAAGCAGAAACATCACTGAGAGGAACACACATGACAAATAGTGACTCTACTTCAAGTCTATAACCAACAGAGGGACCCAGCCACACCATACACAAGTGTTTGTAATGCAGATGTCACCTTGGTGCAAAGGTGGACGAAACAAGCATCCATTCACCAGTGAACAGATAAACTGATATAATTATATAAATTGCATGCTATTCCTCCTTTAAAGGGGCTGACAGTCTGATATATGCAGACGAACCTCAAAACCTCGCTCAAACAAAGACTCCACATATAAAAGGCCATGCTTTGAATATGACACTGTTAATATTGATTTCCAGAATAGAGAAATCTGTAGAAACTGAGGAGATTCGCTATTACCGAGAGTTAAAAGCGGGGTTGGGATTATGGATCAGCTGTTTAATAGGAACAAACCCTCCTTGAGAGGGTGATAGGACGCTTTGGATCTAGGACATAGGGGCTGCGCAGTCCTGTGAAGGAATGAGGTGATACACAACTGTGCTCTTGGAATAGGTTAATTCGACAATAGGTGAATTCCAACACAGTTCAAAAAAAGCGGAAATGGCCAGCGAGTAAAATACAGAACGCAAGAAGAAGGAGGGACATTGCTGGTGATGAGCCTCCATTTATCCCCCCCAAGCCCCTCACTCTGCTTCTCCCAAGTGATGTTCTCTGTGGATGCGTCGCTCTGCCTGGAAGTTAGGAAGCGCCCACAGCACCCATGCCCTTGTCTGAGGCTTGGCTTCTGCAGCTCTTCTCATGCCTGTTGCCAGGAAACCGTTGCCATAAACCCCACTTAATCCCCTGTCATTTACTGAGCCCCTGCTCTGCCTGGCAGGACGCTGGGAGCCAGACCACAGAGCAGAGAAGAGACCTCTAGCCTTGTTTTCTGTAAGCTCAGATCTCAGTGGGCAGAGGCAGACAGAATGAAATATAAATAAAGGGAAATTTGGGGAGGGGGTTAAGTGCAGGAGATGACGAACTGGAGCGGCGACTGCTCATCCAGTTGCCTTGAAAGCGTAGACAGTGGGAGCGTGATCTGATGCCCGTCCTTGTGTCTATGATTCAGTCGCATTTAAAAAAACATCCATTTCAATTGCTGAGTCATACACAACCAAATTTTAAGGTGTAAATTTGAAACACCTCGCCGTGATTCATATGGCCGAATGACACATGCCAGGTAAGATGCGGAAGCCATCCTTAGTGCATCCTGTCTCATGAGTGACGCACACTCCATCAAATCGATTAACTACAATTTCTCAGTTCTGCTCTCCCTTCAAGAAGGACCTCTCATCCTTACGGAGCATGGCCCTGCCTCTGCCTGTAGCTTCCTGGTGGACGGTCTAGAGTCTGCTTTGCTCTGTGCTTCATCTTCTGCTGTTCTGTCAATCTCCGGCAACATCAGTGTGCTCTTTGTTCTGTGAGGCTCTAAGTGGTCCCTCAAATGCTGCATCCAGAAGTAGCCTCATCTGAAGGTGCACCCTGCAAGTGAGGACACAGAGCCTCCAACAGACCAACCTGAGATTATATGTAGATGACTCTCACCAGTATCCTCAAATGGAGCACCTCCCTTATCCCCATATGATCTGTATTGATGAATTCTCTCGCATGGAGGTGGATCTCCATGAGCAACACTGGATTTTAGCGATGTAATTCCTTCAAGCTGACCGTTTAAACATTTGCTATGTCTTGGCCCCCTTATGCAGATAATACTATAAATAACTTCATTACTTCCAGTAGCCCAGCAGCCTTGTGACTTGATTTTGTTTCAGTTCACACATGAAGGCAGTAAGGCTCAGTCATACTAAATAACCTGCCTTTAGCCACACATACAATATAGAGTGGGCCTAAAGTTTGAGCCATCGACTTAACACCTATGTGTTATCGTCCCCGGTTTCCTGGGGAGCCACAGATGAAGGCATCACCATTGTCACCTGCTTCGCTGGCTTGGAGAGACATTTCAGCCTGGACATTTCTGGATTCTTCAGACATGCTTGGGTCTGCCTTTCTGGAAGCGTCTTCTTGGCTAAGTCTCTACACATTAATTAGTGTGAAAATTATATCATTATCATAATAACTCACATACAGCCCACTGCTTACTGTTGTCTTATGACACAGAAAGTCAGCAGTAGTTGGGTGAGGGCCTGAAGCTTGTATTCAGCATCAACCCAACACAGACAACTCAAAACAGAAAAACAGAGGCCCAGAGTTGATCCTGTGCCACAGTGATCTGGACCCAAATCCCACCTGCCTGGAGAGAGCTGGCCTCCCAGGAGTGCAGACAAGCCTGGGAGCACAGGTAAGACTGCTGCTCAGAGGGACCTGCCCAGAGCCCTCAGGACACAGGAACAGGGGAGCAGCCTGGGACAGAAGCCTCCTAGTTTCCCTCTGCTCCTGGAGCTGACCCTGTGCCACAGCTCCCCCTACCCAAATTCCTCCAAGAGAGAACTGGTCTCCCAGGAGTACTGACACACAGGCTTGCAGGAGGGACGAGTCACAGTCAGAGACAGCAAGACCAGCTAAAACCAGAGATAACCAGATGGTGAGAGGTAAGGGCAAGAACATAAGCAACAGAAACCAAGGCTACTTGGCATCATCAGAACCCAGTTCTCCCACCAGTAAGACCTAGATACACCAATACACCAGAAAAGCAAGACTCTGGTTTAAAATAACATCTCATGATGATGATAGAGGACTTTCAAAAGGACATAAATAACCCCCTTAAAGAAATACAAGAGAACACATGTAAACAGGTTGAGGCCTTAAAGAGAAAGCACAGAAATCCCTTAAAAGAATTACAGGAAAACACAACCAAACAGGTGAAGGAATTAAACAAAACTTTCTAGGATCTAAAAATGGAAATAGAAACAATAAAGAACTCACAAAGGGAGACAACCCTGGAGATAGGAAACCTAGGAAAGAGAACAGGAGTCATGGATGCAAGCATCACCAACAGAATACAAGAGGTAGAAGAGAGACTATCAAGTGCAGAAAATACCATAGAAAACATTGACACAAGAATCAAAGAAAATGCAAAATCATAAAGCTCCTAACCCAAAATATCCAAGAAATCCAGGACACAATGAGAAGACCAAACTTAGTGATAATAGGTATAGAAGAAAGCAAAGATTCCAAACTTAAAGGGCCAGTAAATATCTTCAACAAAATTATGGAAGAAAACTTCCCTACCTAAAGAAAAGAGATGCCCATAAATATACAAGAAGCCTGCAGAATTCCAAATAGATTGGACAAAAACAGAAATTCCTCCTGTCACATAATAGTCAATATACCAAATGCACAAAATAAAGAAAGAATATTAAAAGCAGTAATGGAAAAAGGTCAAATAACATATAAAGGCAGACCAATTAGAATTACACCAGACTTCTCACCAGAGATGATGAAAGTTAGAAGATCCTGGTTAGATCTCATACAGATCCTAAGAGAACACAAATGCCAGCCCAGACTACTATACCCAGCAAAACTCTCAATCACCATAAATGGAGAAACCAAGATATTCCATGATAAAACCGAATTTATACAATATCTTCCCACAAATCCAGCCCTACAAAGGATAATAGATGGAAAACTCTAACAATAGGAGGAAGACTACATCTTAGAAAAAGTAGGAAAGTAATCTTTCAACAAACCCAAAAGAAGATAACCAAACAATCATAAAAATAACATCAAAAATAACAGGAAGCAACAATCACTATTCCTTAATACCTGTTTTTTATGTTAAATAAATCTTATTTTTATTTAAAATGTTTTGTCTGTATGCATGCATG
This sequence comes from Apodemus agrarius, assembly GCA_964023405.1. Taxonomy (NCBI): domain Eukaryota; kingdom Metazoa; phylum Chordata; class Mammalia; order Rodentia; family Muridae; genus Apodemus; species Apodemus agrarius. The sequence goes on along the minus strand of OZ030009.1, from coordinate 140,852,340 downwards.
TGTACTGGTCTCTGCTTGATACTCATGTTTCAGAAGAGGATGACGGATCTCCTTGGATGTAAGCCACCATGTGTATGCTGGATAGTGATGTAGATCTCCTGGAATAGTGTCAAGAGCTTTGAAATATTCTACTCAAGTACTTCTCCATTCCCACACGTTTTCAAAATTGACAAACAACTAAGTACAAGAGTTTAAATTATATTCAAGTTGTTTTTTTCATGGTGGTGTAAAAAAAAAAAACGGTATATTATCATACCATCTGCAAATAGTGATATTTTGACTTCTTCCTTTCCAATTTGTATCCCTTTGACCTCCTTTTGTTGTGTGGTGTGAAAACTGTATATTATCATACCAGCTGCAAATAGTGATATTTTGACTTCTTCCTTTCCAATTTGTATCCCTTTGAGCTCCTTTTGTTGTCTAATTGCTCTATCTAGAACGTCAAATACTATATTGAATATCTAGGGAGAGAGTGGGCAGCCTTGTCTAGTGCCTCCAAAAAGAAACTGAATCTGCTGGGCGGTGGTGGCGCACAGCTGTAATCCCAGCACTTGGGAGGCAGAGGCAGGCAGATTTCTGAGTTCGAGGCCAACCTGGTCTACAGAGTGAGTTCCAGGACAGCCAGAGCTACACAGAGAAACCCTGTCTGGAAAAACCAAAACAAAACAAAAAAAAAACAAAAAGAAAGAAAGAAAGAAAGAAAGAAAGAAAGAAAGAAAGAAAGAAAGAAAGAAACTGAAGAGACCATACACTAGCTGCTTAACAGCACACCTGAAAGCTCTAGAACAAAAAGAAGCTAATATACCCAAGAGGAGTAGAAGGCAGGAAATAATCAAACTCAGGGATGAAATCAACTAAGTACAAACAAAAAAAACTATACAAAGAATCAACAAAACCAAGGGGTTGGTTCTTTGAGAAATTCAACAAGATAGATAAACCATTAGGCAGATTAACCAGAGTGCTCAGAGAAAGTATCCAAATTAACAAAATCAGAAATGTAAAGGGAGATATAGCAACAAACATTGAGGAAATTAAAAAAAAAACTAGATCCTACTACAACAGCCAATACTTAAAAAAACTGGAAAATCTGGATATACCAAAGTTAAATCAGGATCAGATAAACAATCTAAAAGTCCCATAACCCCTAAAGAAATGGAAGCAGTAATTAAAAGTCTCCCAACCCAAAAAAAGCCCAGGACCAGATGGGTTTATTGCAGAATTCTATCAAACTTTCAAGGAAGATCTAATACCAATACTCTTCAAACTATTCTACAAAATAGAAACAGAAGGTACCCTACCCAATTTGTTCTATGAAGCCACAGTTACACTTATACCAAAACCTCACAAAGATCCAACAAAGAAAGAGAACTTCAGACCAATTTTCTTTATGAATATTGATGCAAAAATACTCAACAAAATTCTTGCAAACCGAATCCAAGAACACATCAAAATGATAATTCATCATAGTCAAGTAAGCTTCATCCCAGAGATGCAGGGATGGTTCAATATATGGAAATCCATCAACGTAATCCACTACATAAACAAACTCAAAGGAAAAAAACCGCATGATCATTTCATTAGATGCTGAAAAAGCATTTGACAAAATTCAACATCCCTCCATGTTAAAAGTCTTGGAAAGATCAGAAATTCAAGGCTCATACCTAAACATAGTAAAAGCAATATACAGCAAACCGGTAGCCAACATCAAACTAAATGGAGAAAAACTTGAAGCAATCCCACTAAATCAGGGACTACACAAGGTTTTCCTCTCTCTCCATATCTATTCAATATAGTATGTGAAGTTCTAACTAGAGCAATTAGACAATAAAAGGAGGTCAAAGAGATACAATTTAGAAAAGAAGTCAAAATATCACTATTTGCAGATGATATGATAGTATACTTAAATGACCCCAAAAAACTCCACCAGAGAACTCCTACAGCTGATGAAAAACTTCAGCCAAGTAGTTGGATATAAAATTAAGTCAACAAATCAGTAGTCTTCCTATACTTAAAGGATAAACAGCCTGAGAAAGAAATTAGGGAAATGACACCCTTCACAATAGTCTCAAACAATATAAAATATCTTGACGTGACTCTAAACAAACAAGTGAAATATCTGTATGACAAGAACTTTAAGTCTCTGAAGAAAGAAATCAAAGATGTCAGAAGATGGAAAGGTCTCCCATGCTCATGGATTGACAGGAGTAATATATTAAAATGGCCATCTTGCCAAAAGCAATCTACAAATTCAATGCAATCCCCATCAAAATACTAACTCAATACTTCATAGAGTTAGAAAGAACAATTCTCAAATTCATTTGCAATAACAAAAAACCCAAGATAGCCAAAACTATTCTCAACAACAACAACAAAAACTTCTGGGGGAATCACCATCCCTGACCTCAAGCTATACTATAGAGCAATAGTGATTAAAAACTGCATGGTATTGGTATAGTGTCAGGCAGGTAGATCAGTGGAATAGAATTGAAGACCCAGAAATGAACCCAGGCACCTATGGCCACTTGACCTTTGACAAAGGAGCTAAAAACCATTCAGTGGGAAAAAGACAGCATTTTCAACAAATGGTTCTGGGACAACTGGTGGTCAACATGTAAAAGAATGCAAATTGATCCATTCTTTTTTTGTTTGTTTGTTTTTGTTTTTGTTTTTCCGGCTGTCCTGGAACTCACTCTGTAGACCAGGCTGGCCTCGAACTCAGAAATCTGCCTGTCTCTGTCTCCCAAGTGCTGGGATTAAAGGTGTGTGCCACCACTGCCCCACAAATTGATCCATTCTTATATCCCTGTACAAAGCTCAAGTACAAGTAGAGCAAGGACCTCCACATAAAACCAGATACACTGAATCTAATAGAAGAGAAAGTGGGGAAGAGTCTTGAACACATGGGCATAGGGGAAAAGTTTCTGAACAGAACACCAATGACTTATGCTCTAAGATCAAAAATAAAAAATGGGACCTCATAAAATTTCAAAGCTTCTATAAGGCAAAGACACTGTCATGAGGACAAAATGGCAACCAACAGATTGGGAAAAGATCTTTATCAATCTAATATCTGATAGAGAGCTCCTGGGGAACTGACCACCAACCAAAGAACTCAAGAAGTTAGACTCCAGAGGACTAAATAACCTTATTAGAAAAACAAGGTACAGAGCTAAAACAAAGAATTCTCAACTGAGGAATACCAAAATGGCTGAGAAGCACTTAAAGAAATGTCCAACATCCTTAGTCATCAGGGAATGCAAATCAACACAACTCTGAGATTCAACTACACACCAGTCAGAATGGCTAAGATCAAAAACTCAGGTGACATCAGGTGCTGGTGAGGATGTAGAGAAAGAGGAACACTCCTCCATTGCTGGTGGGATTGCAAGCTGGTACAACTACTCTGGAAATCAGTTTGGCAGTTCCTCAGAAAATTGGACATTGTACTACCAGAGGACCCAGCTATACCACTCCTGGGCATATACCCAGAAGATGTTGCAACATGTAATAAGGATACATGCTCCACTATGTTTATAGCAGCCATATTTATAATAGCTAGATGCTGGAAAGAACCCAAATGTTCCTCAACAGAGGAATGGATACCGAAAATGCGGTATATTTACACAATGGAATACTACTCACCTATTAAAAAAACAATGATTCCATGATATTTGCAGACAAATGGATGAAACTTGAAAATATCATCCTGAGGGAGATAACTCAGTTACAAAAGAACACATATGGTGTGTACTCGCTGATAAGTGGACATTAGCCTAAAAGTTTGGAATACCCAAGATACAATTCACAGACCATATGAAGCCTAAGAAGAAGGAATACCAATGTGTGGATGCTTCAGTGCTTCTTAGACAGGTGAAAAAATTTCTCATATTAGGAAAAATGGAGACAAGGTGTAGAACAGAGGCTGAAGAAAAGGCCCTGCTAGAGCCTGACAAATACAGAGGCAGATGCTCGCAGGCAACCATTGGACTGAGCATGGGGTCCCCGATGGAGGAGTTGGAGAAGGGACTGAAGGAGCTGAGAGGGTTTGCAGCCCCATGGAGGGAGCAACAGTGTCACCAAGCCAGACCCCCCAGAGCTCCTGAGGAACTGACCACCAACCGAAGAATACATATGGAGGGACCCATGGCACTGGCCACATATGTGGCAAAGGATGGCCTTGTTGGACATCAGTGGGAGGAGAGGCCTTTGGGCCTGGGGGTGTTCGATGCCCCAATGTAGGGGAATGCCAGGGCAAGAAGATAAAAGTGGGTGGGTGGGTAGGGGAGCACCCTCATAGAGACAGGGGGATAGGGGATAGGATAGTGGGTTTCCGAACCAGAGACCTGGAAAGGGGAAAACATTTGAAGTGTAAATAAAGAAAATGTCCAATTTTTTTTTTAAAAAGGGGAGAAAAAAGAAAAGAAAAATAGAAAAAGGCAAAATACATGCCGTCGGCTCAGTGTGTAGTCACTATATCTGATCAGAGGCAATGCCCATTACAGACTGCACACAAGAGGCACAGCCGTTCAGAGGAATGCAAGATCACAAAGGCTGGTGTGCCAGGGCCAAACTAGAATTGTGTTGCTGAATTTACAAACCTAACACCCCAAATCAGGCCTTCCTCCTCCATCATGCCTCCTGTTCCTGTGAGTCTGTCTGCACGGGTGGGTCGCGTCTCTGGAGGGCACACTTCAGTCTGCATGCTGCCATGTTAGTAGCGTCTCAGCAGCGCCTCCTGCCTGGCAGAGCTGGATGGACGAACGGTGTGTGGCTTTGCGTTGCTGTGAAAGCCTGGTGGCAGTGATAGAGTATTCACAGCTGGGAATTGCTGCTAGGGTCTGGTGCTCCCAGCAGTAATGTATGCAACCCAGAGCTCAGGAGAGGTGTGTCCTGGCTGGAGTAACAAGAATCCTTATGAATTTAACAAGGAACCATGAACCTCAGACCAGTAAGCAGCCACACGGTGGAAGTTCATCTAAAATGATAAATCCTTGAAAGCTTTGCCTAGCCCCGTTTTAGAAGGTAATTCTGTAGAAGACATTCATGGGCGTTTTGCAAAAGTCATTCACATTGATCTGGTAGAAAAGACACATTCCTAGCTTCTAGCATTACACAGAGTTGAACAATACACACACACACACACAGAGAGAGAGAGAGAGAGAGAGAGAGAGAGAGAGAGAGAGAGAGAGAGAGAGAGAGAGAGGAGAGAGATGGGGAGAGAGATGGGGAGAGAGAGAGAGAGAGAGAGAGAGAGAGAGGGGAAGAGAGAGAGAGAGAGAGAGAGAGAGAGAGAGAGAGAGAGAGAGAGAGAGAGAGAGAGAGAGAGAAGTCAGAGGAACACAGCTAAGGTCACGAGGACAGAATGAATTTAACCTCTGTCAATCCATTCCTTTGTCATTACTCAACTGTCTGGTCTGATATGGAAACAGGAATGAGAACTGTGCCCTCCTTTCCAAGGAGTGCTTGTGTTTAATGAGAGTGAAAGGCCTGTGTGTGTAAGCAGTTGTGATTTAGTTGTGGTCATACAGGGGAACTATGGGATCCTGGAGGGAATTTGGGTTAGCAGAGAGGCCCAGGTGGACCGCACAGGCTTGACTGCTTTTGAACTGAGCATTGGAGGACATTTAGGGCTGTGTCAGGCTGGGAGGTTATTGTGAAGTTACGGGTAATCCCATGTGCAGAGAAAAACTGAGGAGAGGGATTAAGAATGTGCAAATGGCGAGCGATGAACATAGTTCAGCACTTAAACTTGGAAACACCACAGTGAGAAAAACCAAAACCCCTCTACAAAATGTGTGAGCACATTCTAGCGAAAAGCCGTTCATCGTCGGTGTGCCTGGCTTCAATCAAATCAGTAAGAATACAGGCCGTCTACGCCTAAAAATCAATAAGACAACCTTAGTTCAAATAGCATAGCATATGATTCCAGTCACTTTCAACTAAGTGTCTTATAAATCCTGGTGGGATAAATCTGGCTTTTGATATTCTGGTCACAGTACATGTCATGGGTAAGTGTGTGTTTAGATGCACTGAGTAACATCCAATCAAGGGTTCAAACATGCGAGGCCCATAATGGCATGAAACCAGCAAAGCATTTCAAGTGCTGGTAATGTGTGAGGCAGGGGTGGGACACACTGATACTGCCCCATGGGTAGGACAGCGTGGCCCCCATAGAGTGGTGCCCACAGCGCATTAGCACAGACCTTCAGTACTTGTAGCTCGAGTGGCAACTGAAAGCTCACACACACAGCCCGGGGAAGGTGGGTTGGGCTTGCTGCTTATCTGTAGTTTTGAGGAGATCAATGAGGAAACACTGAAAATTCAGATTTGTGTGTTAGGTGACAAATATTTGTGCAGTAAAAGAACCCTAAGTGATAAAACAAATAAAAATTAGTAGAGAACCATGGAAAATTGAGTCTTGTGTGGATGGAAATATCCAAACCACCGTGTAAGGAGTAGCAAAAGAGTCTGTGAACTTCCTCCACACTTTTCTTAGAATGAGGTCATACTCAAACATTGTAAACTATATGAAGAAATCATATAGGGGAATTGGGAGGCAAAATAATTTTAAAAATCAAAGAATGGTCTAAAAATATCAACGGATTTGAAGATGATACAAGTACTATAACTTTTGCTCTCATAAAAAGGTTATAGACTGAATAATCTTTTTTAAAGCTTAATTTACTACTACTACTGCTGCTGCTGCTGCTACTACTACTACTACTACTACTACTACTAATAATAATAATAATAATAATAATACAGTGCTGTTGGGGAGCAAACCCAGGTCCTGACCACTGAGCTATATTCCAATCCCAGATCTGCATGGTTTTAAAATCTGGCTATGCTTTGATCTGGGTTTATGAACTTATCTTGCAAATCAACATTGAAGTACAATTAAAAAACCAGTCTGGCCCTTTAAAACAGTAACTGCAGGAGATGGAAAGTGTCAGAGCAGTTGACTTAGAACTGGCAGCTGACTTGTGCAGTTAATCAAACCGGCTGGGGGACTGTCATAAACATCTGTATCTATTTATATTTCAGCTGGGGCTTTTTGCTTTGTTCAAGGGTAGATTTATCCATTGGCCTTGTGAGTAAGGAATGTCACAACCGGGACAAAAATTATTTTTGTATCTCTCTGTTTCATTTGAGAAACAGAACAGAAAGGCTTCACAAAAGATTTTAACTTATACTCCTCTAAACGCTTTATGTAACTGCCAAGCTTCATGGGTCAAAGGACCAGACAGTGTCGGTGAAGCCCACCCCCACCCACCCAGTTCTGGTATAAGCATCTGGAGCTGTCTTAAGGAGTAGTCCTAAACTTTTAAATATGGTGTTGGGGTGATAGTGGAAAGGTGGATTGGCAGTTAAGAGCACTGGCTGCTTTTCCAGAGGACCCCAGCCAGGTTCCCAGCTCACACGTGGTGGCTTACAACTGTCTGTAATTCTAGTTCAAGCGGATCCAGTGCCCTCTTCTGGTCTCCTTGGGCGCTAGGTTACTTATGCAGTACACTTACAAACACGCAGGGAAAACATCTATATGCACAAAATAAAAATAAGTTTAAAGAAAACCTTTGAGAAAGAATATTGAAGGAGTTGCATCCTATTTCTTGCTAGAAGAGTAAATTCGCAATCAATATCTATACTGGTATAATCTTACACTTAATTAAGTTTTTATTGTTTCATACATGGATATAATGTATTATGATCACATTCACTCCCCCACCTCTCTAAGCCACACCCACTTCTTTTCACTACCTTCATCCAAATTAGTCCTCAGTCCAATTCCACATTCCTTTTACTTACAGTTTAAATAGGATTGCTTAGTGAGCGGCACTTGCTGTATTCGTGATGGAAGGCCAAGGGCCCAGTGTGCAGGTCTTGTGTAGATGGTCACAGCTGCCATGTGTTCCTGACGGCTATGACCATGTCATGTCCACGAAACAGAGCGAGTTCCCATCCATTACTCTGATAATCTTTCATCTCCCTCTTCTGAGATGCTCCCCCAGCCTAGGAGGAGGTGATAGAGATGTCCCAATTAGGACTGAGCACCCAGCAATCACATGTTTCCAGCACTTTGATCAGTTGTGGGTCTCTGCAATAACTATAGCCCACTGCAAAAGGAAGTTTCCCTGACTTTAGTCTGTGAGTTAAACATAAATATTTAGAAGGTCGTTTTGACCTTCATTGAGCAGAGCGTCCACAGGCTTGGGAGTAGGTTTACAGTGCAAGTGCTGGGCATATATGCTTTCCTATGAAATGGGCTTCGCATCCATTAAGACCATGGCTGGTCACCTCCAAAACAGTTATGCCACGATCACACCATATTTTGGTAGGTATTTTAACACCAAGGGGGTCATACCTGGTGAGCTGATCGCTGTTCTCCAACAGCCCGTGGCATAGCACCTTCTGCTGTTGTGAGTACAGGCTAGACCACAGGAAGCTTCCTGCTCAGTTCCAGCTTGATTTCTCTGTGTCCTGTTTCCAAAGTGTGTGCTCTTTCAGCACTGGGGTCTTCCCCATGTATTTCTGGCAGGCACCCAAGGGCAACGCTAACGGCCTGTAGTGTATTGAATGCTTCGGCACAGTCCACAGCCACGACTCATAAGGAAGTACTGTATATCTAACAACGGCATTTTTGCTTAAATGATCTTATTTTTATAAGAATATCTTCACACAAAAATATTAACAAAAGCATAATCCAAAAGACTATTGTCCTGAAATTTGTATGTAAGTACTTTATGAAAAAATAATTTATGGCCCCTTTGCCTTCTTCATTTTGCTGTCAGTCCTGCGTGCCAGTCCAGGGTCCACCAACTTGGGGATGTAGCACATGCCTGATTGAAGCAAACGCTGCAGAATTCTAGAACGGTATTCATTAGGCATCTACTCAGCTCTGACATAAGCAGACTCATAATCCCAGATTTGCCGTTATAACTAGATCCACTAAAAAAAAAAAATTTATTGGAATTTTGAGGCTTTTGTGGTTTTTGTAGAACCGACAGGTGTATTCTCTTCACCAACAGATGAAACAAAACAAAACTTCTACAGCCACAATACGGCATTGTATTTGCATGTATTCGCATCTTGCGGAAACGGAAGATGAAATCCTGAGGAGTCATTCATTTATTCACTAGATCATTCAACAAACCTTTTATTCAGTGACTCTCGGCCCCGAGGCATTACGTTAACACACAGTGTTGTCAAGATGATTCAAAACTATGGCCAGTTAACGGGCAGAGCTGGGACTGAAGCCCAGACACTGTGACTCTAAAGTCTGTGCTGACCTGGAGGCCATGCCGCCCGCTCCATCTTCCCCTCCTCTGGGGACGGTTCTCTTCCGCACGCACGAGCCCTTGCCTCCCGGGTGTACGAGCTGAGCTTCTCATTTGACTGGACTGAGTTCCACGGAACCTCAGCTGGGCTCGGACTACATGTGTCTTTCTTGGGCATCTGTGTTAAGGATGACTGAGCTCCGGAACGATGCCAAAGGTATAGGTAGGAACGAACTCCCAAGACCCCTAGGGAATGCTTAGAGATGGCAATAAAACCAAAGCCCTGTAGGAAAGCATGAAGTTAGTAGGTGTGTGTAGACAGGCACTGGCTTAAAAGCCCTAGGTGACTCCTCCCACCACCAAAAGGGGGCGCTCAAGGCATCCGTCTGAGATCTGTAGTCCCTACTGCAGACCTCTGCAGGTCACTCTCCCCCAGTCCCTTTGGCTCCATAAATACTTTAGTTTTCGTTTGCTTCCTCGCCTACAGTTTTCCTTGCACATACCTTTTAAAAGGGTTTTTTAATTTATTTACTTTTACTTATTCACTTTACCTCCGGCTCACCGCCCCCATCCTGGTCGCCCCCTCCCAAAACCCTGGGGCCCCCTGGGTATCCCCCCCAACCCAGGTACTTCAAGTCTGCGGGGCTTTGCGCATCCTTTCCCACTGAGGCCAGACACGGCAGCCCGGCTAGAAGAACATATCCCATGTACAAGCAACGGCTTCTGCGATAGGCCCTGCTCCAGCTGTTCCGGACTCACATGAAGGACAAACCGCACATCTGTGCACTCACTGTTTGATTGTCTTTGTTTTATAACCTCACCACCCAGTTTAGAGTCATTACCTCGGGAGGCCTCAGATGCTTGTGTTCATACCTTCAGGGGTTATTCCTAAAGGGTACTCACTAGTCTGTGACTGGCTAGCTGGATGCCGTGATTGCAGTTATTATAACTTTGAATATCATTTATACCTGAATAAGTAATATATGTGTGTATTACATGTATATGGATAACATATGTTACAATGTAGCCGTTTTTGCAGTGATAAAACCTTCGTAGATACACACCTGTTTCACGAGCCTGTCATGCTAGGACTTAGGATCCAGAAGCAATTTATAAGTAGATATAAGTATTTGTAATATGTCTGATACCGTGCAAGATGAATGAATTATTATATATTTCTATGACAGTTTCAGAGTTAGGAAGAAAGGGGGAAAAAAAACTAGTTTGACCATTCACTTGATTCTAGTATACGTTGTTCAGTGGTCTGTCTAAACTATAAGCTATTCTTTTTTTTTTTCTGAAAGTAGAAAACAGTTGGTGTCCCATAGAAATATACTAATAAGATGTGTCGGATTCAACCTGAAAGGTACCAGTTCAGAAGAAAACATTTATTTTTTAATCTATTGCTCAACATCATCCAAAGTGGCTGCTTCGGCGTATAAATGCTTAACGCCAAGTGTTAACACCAAATTGCTTAACACCAATGCTCTTCACCAAGCAGGTGAAAAGTTATGTGATTCACGTGGCTCTGTCGCTGGCAGGGCAAGGCTCTCTGTGAGGAATACTTTGGCCATCCATCGCGTGTGAACTCCATGCTTGTCTGAGTCAGTACTCAGTCTTAAGGGACAGAAATACATGAGTAAGTTCTTCACGCTGTAGAGAATGCCGACTCGGTGATCCAGATGCCGAGTGGTTTTCAGTAATGTCCCCAGATTTTAACCTCAGTGGATAGTGAATATGTGCGTCTCCAAACAGCCATCACTCATGCAAAACCTGCCATCTCTGCTTTCAAAGATGCCTTGCACAAATGAGGATCCTGGGTCGCTGAATCCTACTATTTCTTGAATATTTCTTGAATCGAATAAAAGTTCAGTGAATGGAATTTACAGCCATTCCACGGCTCTTAGGATGCTAAGCCTGTGTGCTGATGACGATCAGACTTTCTAAAGCCGTACTGCTAAGTTTCCATGGCATAGGCTTGCCCAGTTAACCAGTGTTTCTCTTGAAGCCTTCCTATTTGTCTTTTTTTCCCTAAAATATAATAAAAACCTACTCATGAGTATTACAGGAACAAGATAAACTTGGAGGAAAAATGTTCTCCAAAACAGCTACTGTAAAAAGAACATCCACTCAGATTCTTGAGTGAAAGTCACTTCCTCGCTTATGGAAGCCCTCCATCCTGTGCTAATTCATATTGATTTCTGAGTTGAGTAACAGTAAGCAGGAGACAAGAGATTATCAAGTCCCCTCCTCCCCAGTAGAACAGGGACCGTGAATCCTAGTGTCCCGAGACCCTCATGATGGTTCCTCTTTTATCAGAAAAGCAGAAGGAAGTGGGTGCTCCTGTGGGGAGGGTGGGTCCTGAATGAAACCCTCTGGAGTCTTCAAAATCAATTGAAATTATGGCTAGAGGAAGCTGGTGCCAGCGCCTAGTGCGCCCGGGGACATATGTTTTATAACAAAGATGGATAGGAAAGAGACTGGATTTGGAAGTCGAGTGTAGAAGACTGATTGCAAGGGCATTGTACCCGAGACTGACCTTCCTCGCTCCAAAAGATGAGAAAGCCCTAATGCTGAAGGGATTTATCTGTACTAACAAGCTCTTATTTCAAAATGCAATTACCCAAGGGATGATTAAGCCTACAGTACTGGGGATTGCATTAAACTCAATTAAGTCTCCTGTAACCTGAGTCATTGTTTTGGAACAGAGGAGAGTTTGAAAAGTGCACGTTCTGGTTGAAGAAAGACGGATGATAAAATGATCTTGGACAGCAGTTCCCTAATCTGCCGCCTAAGAATCATCAAAGGCCTTTGTGGGAAGCACAGCTCCTCCATGCCTTCTTCCGGCTTCCCCTCCATTCTGACTCAGAAAGCGCTGGGGTCAGGGCCAGGAACGGACGCTTACAAAAGGTCCCTGCGTCACTCAGTGCTGCCGGCTTAGGCACAGTTTGGAGGCTATCCAAACCTCGGAGGCCAGTCGGCCGCCCTTGACCTATCTTCACAGTCCGTCCACCAGTTGGACAAACACTAAATTGATCTTGCAGCAGTAATGGGCCGGGCAGGAAGCATATGCCAACCAGAATGCCAGCTCAGTAATTACAAGAAAGAAATTTGTTCTCAGAGACCAAAATGTCATGTCTGCCATGCAGAACACCTGAGTAAGGAAAGTTTTCATCAGACAGTTGCCTCCTGTTGGTCTGAAAAAGCATATCCAAAAGGCATTTTGAGAGGCAGGAGGATTTCTGAGTTCGAGGCTAGCCTGGTCTACCGAGTGAGTTCCAGGACAGCCAGAGCTACACAAAGAAACCCTGTCTCAAAAAACAAAACAAAACAAAAAAACAAAAAACAAAAGGCATTTTAACTCAGGTATAGTGAATGATCCTGGGACTGGAAGCCCTAGACTAGATCTCTTCAACCTTGTCCCATAATGGAGAAACACTATCAAATTCTTGCCCTCTGGTATCTTTTTTCTAAATTTTTCTAGATGACAACCACTAGTTTCTTCCTTAATGCTATCCCCCATTCAGTATCTGTGAACACTCTTAATGTATTCACATCTGTCTTAGCTAGGCTTTTACTACTATGAACAGACACCATGACCAAGACACGTCTAATAAAGGACAACATATATTTGGGGCTGGTTTACAGGTTCAGAGGTTCAGCTCATTATCATCAAGGTGGGAGTATGGCAGCATCCAGGAAGCATGGTGCAGACAGAGCGGAGAGGTCTACATCTTCATCTGAAGGCTGCTAGTGGAAGACTGACTTCCAGGCAGATAGGATGAGGGTCTTAAGTCCACACCCACAGTGACACGCCTTCTCCAACAAGACTACACCTCCTAATAGTGCCATTCCCTGGCCCAAGCATATGCAAACCTTCACAGCATCTACTCCAATTTCCTGGGGTGCTCCTTAGACCAGCAGTTCTTAACCTGTCTGTCGTGACCCTTTTGTGGGTCAAATAACTCCATCCACAGGGGTTGCCTAAGACCATTAGAACCCACAAGTATGTAACATCATAATGTAACATCATTACATTATGATGAAACAGTAGCAAAATTACAGTTATGAAGTAGCCACAAAAGTAATTCAATGTCTGGGAAACCATAGCATGAAGAACTGCATGAAAGGGTCGCAGTATTAGGAAGGTTGAGAACCACCGCCTTAGATGATTACGTGTGTTCTCTATCGTTTTTTCTCTGATTTGATTCTCATCCTAGAGAAGCTTATACCCAGGGCTGCGGGCCCAGGGATGGCTGAGGGGAATATGTAATGACTATAACTTAAGTAATAAAAAGATTGAAAAAAAGTGTGAATGATATTAAAGATTAGACTTGAGCAGAAAGGTGGAACATGATTTAGACTTAGAGCAAGACTGTGGCTCCTGTCCTAGTCAGGGTGACAGCTGCTGTGGTTAGACACCGTGACCAAAAGCAAGTTGGGGACAAAGGGGATTTTTGTCCCCTTTTTGGCTTACACTTCCACAATACAGTCTAGTCGAAGGAGGTCAGGACAGGAACTCAAACAGCGCAGGAACTTGGGGGCAGGAGCTGTGGCAGAGGTCGTGGAAGGTTGCTGCTTTCTGGCTTGCTTTGAATGGCTTGCTGTGCCTGCTCTGTTATAGAACCCGGGACCACCAGCCCAGCACTGGCCCCGTCCACAATGGTCTGTGTTCCTCCCACATTGTATTAGTCAGGGATCTCTAGAGTGATAGAATTTATAGAATGAATATCTGTCTATCTATCTATCTGTCTATCTATCTATCTATGGGGTGACTTAAAGGTTGCATTGTTGAATTAGTTCAGATAATTCAACAATGGTTGGCTGAGAATGGAAAGTTCAAGGATCCAGTAGTTAGTGGCTCAGTCCACAAGGCTGGATGCCTCAGCTGGCCTTCTGTAGATGCTGAAATTCCGAAGAGACGAGCTCTAATGCCAGTGAAGGAACGGACTTGCTAGCAAGGTCAGAGCAAGCAGGCAAAGAACAAAAGCTGCCTTCTCCCACGTCCTTATTTAGACTTCCTGTCGAAGGCGTGGCATACATCAAGTCAGGATTAAGTATCTGGATTAAAGGTGTGTCTTCCTGCCTCAAGATCTGGATGAAAGGTATTTCTTCCTACTGCAAAGACCCAGATTAGAAGCAGATCTTCTGACTTCGAATGAAACAAAATCCCCCCTCACAGATGCTCCCTCCATTTTTGCCTTGTAATTCCAAATGTAGTTCAAGTCGACAACCAAAAACAGCCATCGCAGGCACCAATCACTAATTAAGAGAATGCCCTGCGGGCTTGCCTTAAGCCACATCTGTGGAAGCGGTTCCTCAGCTGAGGTTCCCATCTTTCAAAAGACTCTATCTTGAGTCGAGGTGACATAAAATTAGCCGGCACAACTGACCCTTGGTCGGCTCCTCACACAAATCCATCACTGTCACCTTTCCAGTTCATCCCCAAGATCACACGTTAATATCAACATCCCATTATAAACATCCCACATCTTAAAAGTCTTTAACAATTTTAAACACTGAAAAGGATTCAGCCTCTTTAAAATATCATCTCTTTTAAAATGCAGCCTCTCTTTAAAATTCCAAAAATCTCTTTATAGATCTTTCAACTGAGAGATTCTGTAAAATCAAAAATAAACGAAGCATCTTGCTTCTGTCTGAAAGTGCACAAGCCAGACCTCCATCATCTGTACCGCTCCAAACATTCTTATCTTCCAAGCGTCCCTAGAACAGCCTATGAGCCATGGTCAACACCCAATGGCGACTGTCTAGGCCAAACTTCCAAAGTCCTTCTACAATCCTCTTAATAAAAACAGGGTCAGGTCTTTCCCAGCAATAGCCCATTTTCCTGGTTACTATTGCTGTGATTAAACACAATGACTAGAAGAAAGTTGGGGAGAAGCATGTCTATTTGGCTTATACTTTCTCGTGGTAGCCCATCAACCAAGGAAGTCAGAACTGGGCCCGATCCTGGGCCTGATGCTGCTTCCTGGCTTGCTCACCATGATTTGCTCAGCCTACTTTCTTATAGAACCCTGGACCACCAGCCCAGGGTGGCACACTACTCACATCAACCCCTAAGAAATTACCCTATAGGCTTGCCTACAGCCTAATCTTATGGAAGGGTTTTCTCCACTGAAGTCCTTTTCTCTCAAATGATCCTAGCGTGCATCATCAAGCTGTCATAGAATCAGCCAAGCAAGGCCTTGGGTATTCGTCGTGTTAGCATAACTATAGGAATCAGTACATGTTTTTTTTTTAAAGCTTTTGTTACCAATAATTATTAGGCAAAATAGTCATCTAGATAATTTAAAAACTCCTCTGCTACTAAATACGAGGAGTGCTAGGTAAAATGAGACAGATATTTATACATTTACTCTTTTTAATGACATACCTTTTTTAGTCAAAGAGATAAGCTCAGAAAACCCACAGGAAGTAACAATAGCAGGAGAAATAAAAACCAGTGAGGCTGAAATGAGCTGAAGGCGCTACAGGAAGGGGCATGCCTGCTGAGCCCGGCCTGCTTGGAAGCAGCAGATAAGTCTGGGCACTGGAGGCAGAAAATCAGAACTGAAACACAATGTTTCAGCCAGATGATGCAGTGCAGAATTCAAAACAAATGAACGAAAAACTTCATCTTCAGAGGCATGGTAAAGATATTCCTGATACCCTCTGGTGTCTAAATTCTTGGAAGTGGTGTCCTGGAGACTGTGCGTGGATGTGAAAACACAGGGGTGTTCACTGCTACCACTCCTGGAGTGGCACCACAGCAAACACAACATGTCCCTTGCAGAATGCCAACGCCGCCACGCCAGGTGGGCTCTGCAGGGCTTCTAAGGTTTACACGCCAACAGAGGCAGATTGATACCAAAAAGAACAAAGCACACGAGGAAACCATAAAGCGAAGGAGAATCAACCCAAGGCACAGAGGGCTTATTTAGAGCCTTAAATGCCATAATTCACAAAGATTATAAAATCAAGGTGAATTAAGGTTTTAAGAAAGGCCTTTAAATAGGACTTAAGGGCGAGAGCGGGAGAGTCTCTGAAGAATTGACTGGGGTGAGTTTGGGAATGGAATGACATAGAACTTTTAGAAATAAAAACTAAACACCAGCTGTTTGTCCTATGGCAGAGGGCGTATCTGCATACCATATATCACAGGCCACTTGTATCCAGAATATATAAAGAGTTTTCTAAACCCAACAGCAAGAAAACAGCCTGATTAGGAAATAGTAGAAAGATATCAAAGAAACATTTAAGGGGAACCAATATCGCTGGTTATTAAGAGAAGTACAGCTCAAGCCCATGTGAGAAACGACCGAATGCCCTATAGAATGATTAACGCGGAAAGTAAAATCCTCTGACAGTGGTAAGTGCTGACAAGGATGCAGAGACACCAGATCTCTAGAGAAATGCAGGTGGCAGTGTAAAATAATACAGTTATCCTATAAATCAAGCTTGTGCGTTTAAAAAATTAAAGACACAATGACAATCACCTTGTCCATACAGAAATGTCACCGAGCTCGTCACACGGCTCTGTGTAAACTCACAAATCCAGATACACCATGGTCATCCTTCAGTGGGAGGATGAAACAACCTCTAGTCATACGACGGGACACTACTTTTTTTTTAGTTATTTATTCTATATTCTTTGTTTACATTCCAAAGGCTTTCCCCTTTCCCATTTCCCCCCTCACCATATGTCCCATAAGTCCTCTCCCCCTCCAACTATTCCCCAATCACCCCCCTACCATTACTCTGTTCTGGTACTCTCCTAAAAAACTGGATCCAATCTTTTCAGGCCCAGGGTCCTCTCCTTCCTTCTTCTTGGGAATCATTTGACTTGCTAATTGTGCCTTGAGTATTCAGAGCTTCTGGGCTCATTAATATCCACTTATCAGTGATTGCATTTCATGTGTATTCTCTTGTGATTGGGTTAACTCGCTTAGGATAATATTTTCCAGATCTAACCATTTGCCTACAAATTTCATGAATTTATTATTTTTAATTGCTGAGTAGTATTCCATTGTGTAAATATACCACATTTTCTGTATCCATTCCTCCTTTGAGGGATATCTGGGCTCCTTCCAACTTCTGGCTATTATAAACAAGGCTGCTATGAACATAGTGGAGTACGTGTCTTTATTGTATGCAGGGGAATCCTCTGGATATATGCCCAGGAGTGGTATGACAGGGTCCTCTGGAAGTGTCATGCCCAATTTTCTGAGGAACAGCCAGACTGATTTCCAGAGTAGTTGTACAATCTTGCAATCCCACCAACAGTGTAGGAGTGTTCCTCTTTCTCCACATCCTCGCCAGCACCTGTTGTCTCTTGAGTTTTTAATCTTAGCCATTCTGACTGGTGTGAGGTAGAATCTCAGGGTTGTTTCGATTTGCATTTCCCTGATGACTAATGATGTGGAACATCTCTTAAGGTGTTTCTCAGCCATCCGAATTTCTTCTGGTGACAATTCTTTGTTTAGCTCTGTACCCATTTTAAAATAGGGTTATTTGGTTCTTTGGGGTCTAACTTCTTGAGTTCTTTGTATATATTGGATATTAGGCCTCTGTCGGATGTGGGGTTGGTGAAGATCTTTTCCCAATTTGTTGGTTGCTGTTTTGTCCTTCTAACAGTGTCCTTTGCCTTACAGAAACTTTGTAATTTTATGAGGTCCCATTTGTCAATTCTTGATCTTAGAGCATAAACTATTTGTGTTCTGTTCAGGAACTTTCCCCCTGTGCCCATGTCCTCCAGGGTCTGCTCCAGTTTCTTTTCTATTAGTTTCAGTGTGTCTGGTTTTATGTGGAGGTCCTTGATCCATTGGGAGTTGATCTTAGTACAAGGAGATAAGAATGGGTCAATTCGCATTCTTCTACAATTCTAAAATTCATCTGGAATAACAAAAAACCCAGGATAGCTAAAACTATTCTCAACAATAAAAGGACTTCTGGGGGAATCAATATCCCTGACTGCAAGCAGTACTACAGAGCAGTTGTGTTAAAAAACTGTATGGTATTGGTACAGCAACAGGCAAGTAGATCAATGGAATAGGATTGAAGACCCAGAAATGAACCCACAGACTTATGCTCACTTGATCTTTGATAAAGGAGCTACAACCATCCAGTGGAAAAAAGATAGCCTTTTCAACAAATGGTGCTGGTTCAACTGGAGGTCAACATGCAGAAGAATACGATGGACACTACTTAGTGATGACGTGAGGCAAGCTGAGATGCACGGGACTCAGACTGATCTTTAAACCACAGCGCTAAGTGAAAAGGTCGGTCTCGAAGGGTCGCAGGGGCCTGTGCATTTCTTTTATGTACATCTCTCAAAGCTAAAGCGAGTTAGGAAAGATGGCAGATAAGTAGTTATTAGGGGAGAAAAGAAAGGAAGGGCAGTTACAGCTATGGAGAGGCTGCACGAAGAGGCAGTGAAGAGCTGCAGGAAGGAGTTCTTCTGTAGTGGTGCTGTTCTGGATGTTTCTTGTGGTGGTAGTTATATGAACCTACAGCTGTGTTTTGGTTTTTAGAGACAGGGTTTCTCTGTATAGCCCTGGCTGTCCTGGAACTCACTCTGTAGACCAGGCTGGCCTCCAACTTAGAAATCTGCCTGCCTCTGCCTCCCAACTGCTGGGATTAAAGGTGTGGCCCACCACCACCTGTGAACCTATAGTTTCAATAAATATTATCACAACTAAATGTTATCAAGCTATATTATCTGATAATATGAGTATATCCAAACCCTTTGAAATCTGTGCCGTATCAGATAGCATGGCACCAATCAATATCTTTATTAAGCATTGCATTATTATAGGGTCACATTGGGGAAGCTGGAATATGAATATATAGAAACTTTTTTTTTTTTACTATTTTCACAACTGATTGTGATTCTATAATACTTGAAAACGAAGGCTACTTCAGAATTTAAACACACACATATACGGTTTCGTATCTATGAAGTTCAATGGATAGTTTGAAAGCCAATAAATCACAGAAGAGAGAGGCTGGCGAGACAGCTTACTGAACAAAGGCACTTGCTACAGAAGCCCAGTAACCTGAATTTGGTGCCCAGTATTCCTCTGGCCTCCACATATGTGCTATGGTACACACATAGAGTGAACCCACAAACGATAATAATTCTAGAAGATGAAAACAGAATTACTGGACTGAAAGACTGATTTGAGAAAAGTATCTAAAGGTAAACAAAGTTTAAATTAAATTAAATCCAGAAAATAAAGAAACGCGAATGGAAGCCTTGGGAGGAAGAGAAGACACGTTGAGATGGCCAACGTCAATCTCATGTGGCTGCCATTGTTGTTGCAAAGGTCCCAGGTTGACCTCAAACTGGTTACGTGGCTGGGGGGTGACCTTGAACTTCCGGTCATCCTGTCTCTACTTCCCAAATGCTTGGAATATAGGTGTGTGTTACCACACTTTGTCCTTGGAGTGTGGGGGATTGAACCCAGGGCTCTGTGCATGTTCAGGAAGCACTCTGCTTACATATTCAGCCTCGCTAATAAAGCTTTATACAAGATTAGAAAAAATAGAGGAAAGAGAATATTTCAATACATAATGGCCGAGAAACTTATACATTTGTTGGAAGATGTAACCCTGAAATTTTTTAAATTTTTTTTATTGGATATATTCTATATTTACATTTCATTTCCCTTTTCCTGGTTCCCCGCCCCCCCAATGGTCCCACATGCCCTTTTCCCTCTCCCTGTTCCCCCATCCACCCCTTCCCACTTCCCTGTTCTGGTATTCCCCTACACTGATGCTTTGAGCCTTTCCAGCACCACGGTCTACTTCTTCATGAAATTCTTAGAGTAACCCTGAAATTTTAAGAAACACAGTTGTTTGTAAACAGAATCATTAATAAACCAACTCATAGACATAGTGACTAAAGGGTACCAAAGGAAAAAGAGTTTAAAAGTAACTTGTGAGGTTTTGTTAATCATAATTTTCACTTCCGTGAAAAATCCATCCCATGTCTATTCTCTTGTGTTTGCCCCTGAGCTCCCTGAGCAGAACGCACTGAAACCTAGACCATCCAGCGTCCATTACTTGGAGAAAATTACAGCACATCCTAGACTGTTAAAGCAGTGTAGTGTGGGTAACGGGAGTCAGAAGTACTGAGGAACTGAGGTAGGCACAGGGTCCTAGTGAGACAGAAACTGGAGAGACACAGTCCCAGGCTGTAGAGTTTCACTCAGCTTGCTGCCACTGCTATAAACAGCGAGTAAATCCAGCTCACTGATTCCATAAACCGGGCCCTGGGACCAGTTAGTTCACTTAATCCCTGGAGTGTGGGAGAGCACATGCCCGGTTCATGTGCTCCTGCTTTTCAGCTACCAGCTCAGTGCATAGCTGAGAAAATAAACTGAGGCAGTGAAAGATCACACCGCCTCTGACTTACCTTATAACGAGTGGCTATAACTTTCCAGCGTCTTGGGCAGCCCTGTGATAACTTACAATAAAGAGTAGTGGGGCTGAAGTTTGGAAGCTTTATTTCTCTCTCTGGGTTTCCTTTTAACCGCCTCTAAAATGTCTAAAAATGGAAGCACACTATATTGTTTAACTCATAAGAAGTAGACTGTTATTGCTCTGTGGTTTACAAATGCATAGTTTTAGCAGCATAAGCTGTAGGGAGGATGGAAACTGTGACCTCATGTATTCTCTATCAGCACTGGGAGCGATCGTTGCCACATTAGAGAAGGCACTCCTTGAGAAGAGGCTGTAGATCACCCACTCTGTGTGTAGAATCCTTGATGAGTGAGTTCATCAGACCTGCACAAAAGCAGGCGCGTGTGCAACAAGCCCTTAAGGAGTGTGCAAGACACGGACTTCCACGCCCAAGTGCTCAAATATGGGGACTTCAGTGATTGTCCCCATTGAAACCCTCTCAATACTGCAGCAGCCTATGGTTCTGACTGACCAAGACATTATTCCCATAGGCTGCCGAGAGAATGATTCTGAAGTCCCCAACCCTAGAACTATGAATGACCGGAATGACTTGCCCAAGCAGTGAGGATGAAACCACTTTCCATAGCTCACGCATGTGGATGAGAAGGTTCCCAGGATCCATGGCTGGATCTGCTTTGTTCTGAGGATGGAGGTCATGTTGACTTCCTGCAAAGAAGACTCCAAAGATCACATCTTTCCTTACTTTTCCTTTTCTTTTTTTTTTTTTAAGACTTGTTTTACTTTTAGTTGTGTGCATATGTATATGGGTATGTGTATGTAAGTGCAGGTCCCTGTGAAGTCCAGAAGGGGGCGCTGGATTCCCTGGAGCTAGAGTTACAGGCCATTGTTAGCCATCTTGCTGGGATGCTGGGAACCAAACTTAGGTTCTCTGCAGGAGCAGTGAGTGCTCTTAAGTGCTGAGCAGTCTCTCCACCTGCACTCGTCCTTCCTCGGCTCTCTTCCTCCTCTTGGTATCCTTCCATGGTGCTTGGAAAGGCACCTCATGTGCTCTGTAATTAAGCTGCATCTCCAGCCCAACCAGAGGGAAGGGGGTCTCCCCTTGTTTAGATGTGGGTATTAACTGATTAAAGAAAATAATGTATTTCACTGTGACATTTTCATAATACACATACTACACCTTGGTTGCATTTCGCTCCCCCATTGCCTTCTGTTGTAGTTTTTCTCTATTCCTCCTGGTTCCCTTGGGTGAATATACAAGACTTTGACCCCCACAGTTCACAACAGAGACACACATGGAAGGTTTCCACGTCACCATACTGATTGGCACCAACTGTACTGCCTGCTCACCTCCTAGGCTTTCAGACGGTCCTTCTCTCTCCCTTCTGCCTCTTCTTCCGTTGTTTTCTCTCTTACACCAGTTATCCCAGCCTTATTAAAACCTACCTTTCAAAACCTACCATTAAACAAAATAATGAGAAGTGGAAAATCACTGGCAAACGCACGTTAGGGATGGACTAGGAATCCTGACCATCCATAAAAGCAGGTCTGTGTCGCTCATTGTCCCACGTCAGAGAAGTACCCTGCAGCTGGCTGACGTGGTGGCCACCTTTGAGGAGTAAACACGGTGGCAATAAATGTTCTAAAATGACGTGAAAGTGCTCTCGCCCCCCAAATTTCCTGAACAGTTGGTTCTCTTCCGGTTGTCCAAGGCAGTGTATGAACCCTCCGTGTTCTGTCCTTGCTTTACACAAACGTCCAGGCCCTGTTTATCCCAGCATCTCTGCAGCTGTTAGACTTCTGCCTCATAATTGCTTTTCCTTCCAAATATCTCACTTTTCAGGGACTTCCTCGCAAGCTCTCACAGTTTGCAAAACATGATGGCGCTTGTGTTTTGTTCTTTGTGCTAATGTTATAGTAACTTCTAGTCCTGACCGAAATAATTTCAGGATGCCAGTTATATTTCTATGGGTGATCAGCATAAAGTCTGTAGAATAGATGAACAAATGCACCCCAAAATTTAAAATCATTTGGAGCAAAAGATCTTGAGGTGGATGGAAGGGAAACCCAGTTCAGGACTGGTAGTCGTCAAACCAGTGAACAGGTATTGAGTGCGTCTTTATACCTACTCATTTGTCTTCAGGTAGCCATATGAATGGCTGGGCGGCACTGACAGCCCATAATATAGATAAGGAAACCAAGGGATAAAGAGAACAAATCATTTTGAGCCCCCACAGCTAGAACAGAGCATTGTGAACGCCGGCTTCCTGATTCCAGAGCCTGCATGTGAAGTCCTATTCCACATCCTCAGGAAAGCTCTCCCTCCTCCCTGATGAATTTTATTATTTAGTCTAGGTCAAGGAATAAATAAGGAAGGTGACACCTCCTTTCCCACTTTAATTTTTGTCCCCTGTCACTCCCCGATGGGAGAAGGCCGTGAAGAGTGCCAGCTCCACATCAGACACCTTCTCTACTCATCCCTACTGCTCTCAAAGACCTGGTATGTTTTCTAGATGCTTCTCCTCTGAACATGAGGCAGTAACAAGGAGGCCTAGGAAGCAAGAACACAGAGGCATGGGAGAGAAGCAAAAGTTATACCAAATTTAACAGCCAGTCTGTGAGCTTTAAGATGTACGGAGCCACGCCCACCTGGGCACTGCCATGCGCCTGCCTTGATGATAACAGACTGAACCTCTGACCCTGTGAGCCAGCCCCAATTAAATGTTGTCCTTTATAAGAGTTGCTGCGGTCCTGGTGTCCCCTCACAGCAATGGAGCCCTAACCGGAGCCACCATTAGAGTCAGCACCATCTCTTCCTGCGTCGAAGTGCTCAGAGAGGGGGATGGTGTTCAGGATAAACAGGCAATAAATGAACGGATCCCAGGGTCAGAGCGGCCCCGAGGACTGCAACGTCCACACATACGCATTCCGGGTAGAGCCCACTGCTTCTCACATAGACTCACTCCAAGGCAAGAGACTCCTCCTACCAACTGCTTTAGACTGACCTTGAAAACAACAACAACAACAACAACAACAACAACAACAAAATCCCCCGAGAGCCGAGCAGTTAACGGCAGGGGGACCCAGGGAGAGTTCAGAAAAACAAACCGTAAGTCAGTGAAACAGTGAGCTAATCGAAGCTAGCTTCATCTTTTAAGGTGCTTTGCTTTTGAGATCATGTGGATTGCAAAGCCATTAAGTATGCATGAAATTTTAAACATGTATTTTAGGAAGGAAGTGTGCCACACCCATCCCGGGTGCCGACTGTGACCAACTTGCTTCAAATTATAGAAGACTTTTTTTTCATATGTTTTTCATATGTTTTCCTAATGGTGTAGACAACGCCTCTACTCTCTGTCCCCGTGATAGAGGCCAAATCTCCAGCCTTGAGCTAGCACTGATGAATGAATGAATGAGTGAATGAATGATGCTACGTGGGTACATGGACTTATATTCTGACAGTCCTGCTGAGATAACTGCTAATGGCTAATAGGCGGGCAGCTCATACACGGTGGAGATGCTGGGTAAAGATGATTGACATGCCACGAGGATTGGCAGGGACTGGCTTGAAGGCTCATTTCTGCATTTGTATTTCAGGAAACAAAATCACGAGGAAAAGTGCCACACCCTTGAGGCTAGTTATGAGAATTTGAAAGGAGACTCAACTTTAACTTCTTTGGGCTACGAGTTTTGAGACCTTTTAAAGAAAAATATCTGAAAAAGGCATTCTTCTACCAAGAAAAAAAAATGTTGTTATGCTCCTATCCTATTTCCCTTTTCTAATTGTTTCAACTCTGGGCCTTTTTTCCGTTTAGCACAAATTGAGCTACAAGCGGAGAAGCTGGGTGGTCCTCTGAGAACACATGGATGGAGAAAAATTTCAGACCCGTCTCCAGTTAAATGCAAGCTTGTGGGGAAGCTTGGTCTCCCGAACACCGGTTTCCTCATCTGTTAACCAGATAAGTGATATCTACTTTGAAGGATAGTTTAAAAGGCAAATGTAGACAAGTATAAATATTAAACCATTTGGTAAGAAATATAAATTCACTACAGAAATGCAAAAAAACGTTATCAATAGCCCTTTCCTAAAAGGTGCATTCCCATCAGGCCTGGGACCCTCAGGCAGTCAAACCTGCTGAGGCTTTTCTTAATCTCATCCTTACCAGGAAACAGAGCTGAGCGGCTTCCCAAGAATCCTGCAGACGGAGCTGCAGGTCAGCACCAGGGAGAACATCTGCCTATGATGTCAGTGAAGGCCTGCCCGGGGGCTAGCTTCCAGGGCCCTGACCCTGTGAAGCTTCCAGAGCCTTCTATTTCCTGTAGATCTGGATGTGGGGGGAGGGATTGCACATTTCTATTGTATAGTTCCCAAGGGGAAAATTAAAAAAAGAAAATCACGGCAAACACGAGCTTAGTGTATCTTTCAAACTAGGGAAGCGGCTGACATCCAGTCCTGGTCTGTGGCTAGTCCAGAGAGACGGTGGCAGTGCGGTGTTCTTCTGAGTCCCTAAGTCCCTGAGTGCTGAGGTGCTTAGAGTCAGGCCTGGCTCTCAGTCAGCCAGTTACTTTCCTACTGGTGTGGACAATGCCTCTACTCTCTGTCCCCATGGTAGAAGCCAAATCCCCAGCCTTGAGCTAGCACGAATGAATGAACGAATGGATAGAAAGATAGATAGATAGATAGATAGATAGATAGATAGATAGATAGATAGATAAATAAAAACTGCTACGTGGGTACATGGACTTATATTCTGACAGTCCTGCTGAGATAACTGCTAATGGCTTAGGCGGGCAGCTCATAGACGGTGGAGATACTGGGTAAAGATGATTGACATGCCACGAGGATTGGCAGGGACTGGCTTGGTGGCTCATCCCATGACTCAGGAGAGTACACAACTTAAAACATGTGCATTGTTTATTTCTGGAATTTTCCATTCAGATATCTTTTAAAGTACAGTAAACTAAGGTCAGCTGAATTCATAGCAAGCTAAACCGCAGCAGGAAGGGCCCACTGAACACCTGGTCTCATTTTTCCGGAACCGCTAACCCTTCCTTCTGTGGTACGTTCTTTTGCAAGTGAATAAACTGAGGCACGGGCCGAGGCATCAAGGATTCAGTGAGTTTGCACGAGTTTCCAGATATGGGCAGAGAATGCCGAGTTGCCGAAGAACTTGTGGCCAAAATAGCTTTTAGAACCCGTCGTCACTGACAGGCTCTGCGTGTCTTGGGTATTGGCCTTTATTCACCCACCTGTGCACTTAGTCAGCCAGTGGTAAGGCTTTGGGCACCCACTGTGTGCTGGGCACTTTGCCAGTGTGTGAAATGAGCAGGGTCTTAGCTGTCCTGATGCTTTAACCTCTCTGTCCCTCCAAGATAGAGAGAGGAGCTGTCTGTCCTCTCATGAGAAGCCATGGCTCTGCCTCCAGCTCGAAGACGATTCTATAAAGCCATTCTATAAATTCGGTAAACTTCCTCCAGCTCTGAGCTAATTCTGTAAAACCCTGGTTGGTTTCTCATTGTGCCAGAAGCACCGTCATAACGTATCTAGGTGATTGGTTTTTTTTTTTTTTTTCTTTTCATCTGAGAACAAAATCATTTTCTTTGTTAGAGAAAATGCCAGTTCTGTAAAGATGAGATCATTTATAAATGGGACGAATTTCCTGTGCCTTCCAGAGTGGGCACCTCCTGAGGTCTGGCCTCTGGGGCTGCATGACACAGAGCAGTGAGCCAGTCGAGTGAGGGGGGGTGGTTGTGCCCTGGACTGCGTCATCGCCTCTCTGAGATCTACCCACATCATGGTGCGTCAGCTGCCCACGAGTTGCTTAGGCTGAGGACGTATTTCTCTGACCTCCTTTACGGGATTGTGCGTGGCCTGTGTATAGATTTGATTGGTGCGTGTTGGACGGCCTTGATTCCTGCCGCGGCAGGAAGCTAAGTGCTCTGCGCAGACGCCCTCTGCCTGCCGCAGTCAAAGGGGTGAGCAGCCACCCAGCTCCATCTGTTGACTACTTCAGGCAACTGTCATCGCCTCGCCGGGCGCCCCAGGTTCAGAGGCTCTGACTCCTTAGGCTTTGTGACTTCGACATTAATTCAGAAATAAATTATGCATGACTAAACCTTGCATTGCAGACAATGTAATTTCGACTTTGTCTTTAATATGCAGAAAGGAAATATGGATGCCTTTATTTCTTACTCACGTCAAAGAGGTGGCCTGCTTGGGGCTCAGGCACCCGACAGGAAAACTGTTGCTCCGCCCCTCTTCTGGAGAGAATGAAACCTCCTGTTTTTGTCCTTCCTCGCTTGACCCACCTTCACCTTGGGGTGTCCCCCGTTCATCCCCAGCCCCTGCAGTGCGCGGATCCTCCTTCTCTAGTAGATCCACCACGGCACCAAAACATTTGCTTTATTGCTTAATAAGGTGGGTTTTGTTTTTCCTGTAATTCTCCCAGAATATTATCCTGGCTTTTGCTCTGCATGTCAGACTTCAAGCCAATCAAATGTTTTGATGAATCAGTGAATAGGCATTTACCAGCATTAACTTCTGCTCTTATATAGTAATCAGGTACCAAGGATGAAGATGGAATTTTTCTTAACCTGCTCTTAGGTCAAACATAACCTTGATAGACTGGATTGACAGATACAAGGTGAATTACATAACAAGACATTCTTAGCCTGTTTCCTGATCACCCCCACCCCCATGGGACTTAATGCTATTTGCTTTCTTCCTGGAAGTCACTCAGCCTAAGCCATTGTAGAAGGCATCCCTTCTTAGACATCAGCAAGCCTGTGCCCTAAAGTAGACCGACCAGACCTCCACTCACACATCTGCACTTTTTCCAAATATAGATTCGAACCACCCAAATTCGAACCATCCATGAGAGGATGGATTTATGAGATTTTAATAATGTCTCTAAGCAGTATTCAGAGGTCATCTGCACTGACAACTAGGCAGGCTTGTTATCCATGAATAACTTTAAAAATAAGCAGAGGGGCTAATGGCGACTGTGGGGAAGCTCCATTTGGATTTCTTGACTAGTCTGACTGATTACATCGAGTCCTAACCTCTACCCCAAATCCATCTTCCCTGCCCATGGGATTTTATCTACTTGTTCCTTTCAAAGCACAGCTATTGAGTCCTGTCTGAGCACAGAGCTACCTTACATGAGGTGGCTTGGCGTGGGGAAAAGGGCGGTCTTTGAAGTTGGGTGCACATGGATTGGAATTCCAAGGCACTTTCTGATATGGCACCCATGGTGAGGGAGTCAGTAACTTGTTAGGTCCCCATTTTCCTTAGCTGCACAATAGAAAATTCAGTACCAATTGCTGGAGATGACTGGGAAGGTTTAATGACCTTAGGTACACAACGTGCCTGATACATGCATCCAGTACTTTTGTGCCTGTTTCTTGTTGCACATATGACTATCACTCTATTAACCAGGTTCAAAGAGGGAACGTCATCTACATACCAGGCCGATGATGATGAGAAATAATTCAGGAAATCATTTCACTAACCACATTTAAGCTGTATGCATTGGTAGAAATGCTTCCCAACAGATAGAATTATGGCACCTTTGCTGTTTGAAAAGATTAACCTCTGCTTTTTGTGATACAATTGTAGTGTCCGGCTTTGCTCTGTGTTGTATCTATATGATATTTTCTCCTCAGACTTGCTATAATTTACTGAGTGCTTACTATGGTTGTCACTAGATACTATTCATCCAGAACACTGATCCTATAGAGAGGACATTATGCTACAAATAAAGCTCAGAGAAATGAAAAGACTTTACTAGCCCTTCATAGGTCTGGCTGACAGTAAGACACTGTCATGATTTTAGTGGATGTGTACATGTATTTATGCTTCTTTCCGACAGGACTGGTCTCATACCTTTCACTGATTTCTGATTATATGTGCCTTTTCCCAGCAACCATGTCTTGTTCATGCTCAGCAGTGGAGTTTGTGCTCATGTCTATTTCACATGGCATTGGACCAGCTTGGCCAGGCGTGATCTTCACTCTCAGATGTCTAATTATTACCCAGTCTTAGGGGGGGCATTTTCTTAATTGAGGTTCCCTCCTTTCAGGTGACTCTAGCTGGGTCAAGTTGACATAAAACCAGCCAACCCAGAGTCCTTCTTCTCTTTACATTCTACTAATCAAAGCAAATCACAGGGTCTGCCTAGTCACAAAAGACCTCAGCGCTTGGGGCGATGAGCACTTAAATCAGCAGGAGGGAAATCTGATGGCCGTTTTGCAGCAATTTCCCACGTGCTCTCAAAACTATTCCTTGCATTATACAACACATCAACCTCTTCTCTATAAAACTAAGACCAGTTATAGGTGCTTACTCGATGTCTGTCGTCCGCCCAACACCTTGCACACTCGCCGTTATAAGTGATTAGGATGAGACTCCGATGATTGTTGATAACTATACATGGAATTAATTAATGATTGAGCCAAGAGAAGATGATCATGCTATATAGTCCAGGCACACAGCACACAGTAAAACAGGTTAGGACCCATGTAAGATTTAAATTCTGTGTATGTAGTGGGAGTGTAAGTGCCTGAGGAGACCAGAGGCATTGTTTCCTCCTGGAACTAGAGTTGCAGGTGGATGTTTAACGTGAGTGTTGGGACACAAACTGTGGTGTTTTGTGGAAATGGTGTATGCTCTTAACTGCTAAGTCATCTCTTCGGCCATTTTCCATTAAGCAAAACAAAACAAAACACCCCTAGGATATATTTTGAAACAAGGTCTCATGTATACCACGCTGGCCCCAATCTTGCAACATATCCAACATCCAAGGAAGACCTCAAACCTCTGATCCTCTTCCCTTCAACTACCTACGGTGGGATTTGGGGCCTGCAATAACATGCCTGGTTTATGTGGAGCTGTGGATCACACTCAGAACATCTCACATGGGAGGCAAGTACTCCACCGGACGAGGCACGTCGCCCCCATTCGGTATGTAATTTTCTTTTCTTGATGAGCATAAGTTTGTCCTTTAAAGCCATAAGGCTCTTCCCTGTCCTCTGGAAATATTGACAAACATCTCACAGGGACTGAAATTTAATAATCTCTTAGGGCATAGAAGAGCTTAAGTCTTTACAAGTGCTTGGAAAATTCTGACTCCTTGGGAAGTGGTGTTGTCAGCAATTTGTCTTAAAGTTGTTGCAACACGCTTTGTTTTTTGGTGCCTGGAAAGTCTTTGCTGCAATGTTAGAATAAATTTTCTTGCTGGTGTTTGTAAGTAGATGTTTTAGGAAAATGCTGGAAAATCCCTTTCCCGTTCTCATTTGTCTCTCTCGCTTTCACCCTTTTTTGTATTAACAAAAACCAGAAAGGATTTTTTTTTTTTTGAGAGCTCCAAAACCAAACACAGCTATGCAGCACTCCTGGGAGTTTGTTTTAGAAGTTCATATTTGAAATACTAAATCAATTACAGGCTTATGAGAATGGCAGAAAACTCTTAGAACCAGGCCAGGGAGGGAGGGAGGGAGGGAAAGAGGAGGGGTGGAATCGATCGATGTGTATTCCTTTTGATGCTGTTTTCCATGAGGACAGAACAGGATGTGAGGCCCGAAGAAACTGGGTCTTTTTCAGCCAGACCAGAGCTTGAAAACTCGGGCTTTGACCTATGAGTCATCTGATGCATTGGTGCCAAATGTGCAGCGGCTCTGGCCACTGCCCTTCTCTTCTGTCTCTGTCTTGCTTGACCAGTTGATCTGAGCCAAGGAGAATGACGAGCAGAGCTGGGTTATCACCACGTCCGCACTGTGCTTCCCTCCGTATTAATCTTTAGGAGATGCCGGGAGTCCTCTCAAGTATCCCTCGGACCAACACCTGCAGACATTGAAAACAAACAAACAAAAAATAGCTTAGTAAGAAAGAAATCTGAGTGGCTTGAACCCACCCCAAAATAACATACACATGTATATATACACAGATCTACATGTTTGTGCATATATATGTATGTGTGTGCATTTTATACATACATACATACATATATATATATATATATATATGTATATATAATGTATGTGTGGAACTCTCTTCCAGCAAGTTGAAAAGCTGGTGTTGAGTTAGAAGGGAGGAAATGCAGCCTCTAAGCCTCATAAACCAAACGTCCAGCATCTCAGCATAGAGAGTGCTTTTCGTTTGGATTTCTAGGCCTAAGTCCAGCTTTTATTTCTTTACAAATACCTGTAAACAATGTCCCTGGGAAACTCCCATTAACCCAAATCAACCAGTTCTGAAAGCAGAATAATGACTTTAGTTCTAGTCCTTGCTACTCAGAAAATCTCTCCCATTCCAAAAACCACTCATGCCCCCCTGCCACACACCTTCTTAGGAAAAGAAACAGGAAGCTTTTTTGCCCTCCTGCAAAAGAATGATTTCTTGTTCTCAACATATTAGATAGCAAAGACAGCTTCATAAAATTCCATCAAATAGCACCATAAATAGTCTTTAATTGATCTTTCCAATTAAAATCCATTTTTCAGAAGATGTTTTCATTGGCTCCTAGCAGATCCATCTCAGGACAGGTTGCCTAGCAACCTGTCGGCCCTAGTCCTTCCTGCTCATTTCTTTACAACCTTTGCTAAAGGTTTCTTTTCTGTTTGTCCGACTTGCAGGAGCAAGGTTTTAAACACCCCCCCCCCCCCGTGCCTGCGACGACAGCTTAAATGTGGTTTGGGATAAGAGCAAGATGTCCCTTGAAGGTCAATGTCATCTGAATGGAATAATTCCCTGGGAATTCTATAAGCAGGTTCCTAGCCAATGAATATAACTTGTCTTCACTAGGAGAGGATGAGAAAACTCCTTTGAGGTAAACAAAGATGAGAAGATGACCCATGGTAATCCAGGGAACTCTAAAGCCAGCCTTTCCCATAACTGGGTGACATGAACTATTAGGTACTAAGTTCAAGTCGGGCCTCTATAAATTGCAGTTTAGGAAGCCCCATGTAGTGCTATATTGCTCAGGACCCCGTGTGGTATTACTGTGTTGCTAGTTCAAACTAGTACAGACAAGAGAACAGTTGAATCCCTCATTATGCCCCAACACACACACATACACACACACACACACACACACACACACACACACACACGGAGGCACAAGGCTTTCAAGCTCCATTTGTCTGGGCTTCAAGGCAAGTGTGTCTTTTTGTTTATATAGTTTTGCCTCCCAACTAGTCCTGAGACATCCTGGCAGGAATAAAAAATATTTTGGAGAGACTAGTGCACCCCCCTCAGGTTATCAGACTGAGACAATATTTCTGGAGAAATTGGGAGAGAAAAAGGCTGAAGCCTGGTGCTAGCCAGAGGGGAAACCTGTCTCCCAGGAAGAGAGTTCCCACAGTACTGACAACCTGTCAGAGGAGCCCTGAGAATCCTGATGAGCAAGGCCGCACCTCGACAGAACTACTTAGCCATGGGTTCTGCTCACTCTCTAAACCTAAGCCTCGTGCTAACATCCCCAAGATAGACTGGGCTTGGGGATGAGTTAATTGGATCTTTTGTTCTTCTCAATGTGGCCACTCTCAATAAATATCCTTCCCCCCCCTCTATTATCTGTTTGTTTAATTGGATTATTGAAATCAAATGGCCAAGCTCGCCTTGTTAAGGCTGTTAGGGCTCACACTCCGAAGCCTAACCACTCTGGTAGCATTTCCGCGGTAGTTGCTTTCACGAGCAGACAGACAGGCACGCTTGGTTCTCTGCACTTTACCCACAGTCCTCTAGTGAAGCCATCTGTAACATTGTCTAACGCGCAGTGCCATGAAAAGCAGATCTGTTCATCTTGCAAATGTTCTCTGGCTTCTCCAGATGGTAGCTCTTCTGTTTGTTCCAGTTTCCCCAGCTTTGGAAGTCACAGTACAGTCGATTTGCAACCTGCCACATAGGAGAGGATATGTAGACTGTGCGTCTGGGAACACAGATCCTTACTAAGGGTGTGTGGGGGGTGTGGAAAGGTGTGGTGAAGGGTCCAACACTCTGTGCACCAGTACTGCATTAGGATGGGGGCCACAGGGATTGCAACTCTGAGAGACCATAGCAATGGTTATCATTTGTCAGCTAATGTCTGACACAACTGAACACCCAGGGTGAGGGGGTTGAAAATGAGAAGTAATCAGACTGTCTTTCAGCGTCCAAGGGCGTGGTCCTGGCCTCACCTCTTTACCTACACTCTCAAAATCAGTGGACCCCACTCTCCCCCACACAGCAGGCCACCACTACAGCACACTACTGACTAGAGCAATTTCCGGATGTTACGCGTAGGGAACACCTGAGTCTTGGGTTTGAACCAAGAGACTGTAACAAGAGGTCTGTGCTTAGTATTTTACACAGAAGTTTGAGTAAAGAAATAGAGTCATTGCTCAAATGGTAGCTCCCAACTGCAGCCACGGATGACAGTCAGGCCCGTTTGACCCACTGTGTGTGTGTGTGTGTGTGTGTGTGTGTGTGTGTGTGAGAGAGAGAGAGAGAGAGAGAGAGAGAGAGCACATGTACACATGTGCATACACGTGTGTGCATTTCTGTTATTGTTGTTTGATCAGCCTTACACCACTTGACAAAATGCCTTCTAAGAGTAGCTAGATGAGCGATTCTTGTGTCTGACCTGAAACACTCGTGATGTTAGTGACCTTTGTCTCTGATCGCCTCATCTTGCTAACACCAATACTATATAACTGGGACACAACCTTCCTGTGTACGGATGCTCCTGGGACTCGTGCAAAGGGCATCAAAGCCTGAATATGCATATTCACATCAGCGCTTGGACCGGCTAGAGAGGGCGTCGCGGTCCGTGTCTGTGGGGAACCATGGGCATCAGAGGTTGCTGCTATTGTTCCTGGGTATTCTTCCCTTGGCATTCTTCCTAAGCATCAGATGGCATTTACTTTTGGACCAGACCTTTGGCCACGCCCAATTGCATCTGTCAGGGGCATTCCTAAGCCAACAAGTATAGATGTTTTATATACGCATACAGCATTCAAATGGGGCAAGAGATGAAGAAGCAGTTTCTACCTTTAAAACCAGCAAACCACTAGAATGAGCTCCAGAGGAATATATCCAGGCAATAATAATAATAATAATAATAATAATAATTTCTGTACATTTAAAAGCCCCTCATGCTCCCACACTGTTGAAATGATAAAGGCAGAGGCTCACATGGTTTGAGAATAAGTAATGGGTGCTCAGTCCTAAACACGGTATTTACACCATAACGTCTAAGGCACCAGGAACACAGGGGAAATGGGGCAAAGAGAACTTCGCCTGAAGCTGGGGCGAAGGGCTGAGAAATGCCATCTCTTGGGCATCGCATGGGCATTGCACAGCGATCGCGACTCTGAGCCCGGCGCGGCTTCAGTGACCTGCACGAGGCCTGAGCCAGGCTGGCCCTGGCAATAACCAGTCAAGTGGGGAAGGAGTTCACGAGGCCCTCACCCCCTGCTGAACTGAGGCTGGAGACAGACTGTGTGAGAGTCATTTTCTTCAGCGTCTACACACGGCTGAGCCCAATAAGTGTCTATAGGTAGCTCCAAACCCACAGCCACACAGACCATCCTGGTTAATTTAGTGGGTCCCAATCAATACAAGACAGACACGAAAGTGATCTTTAGGCAGGAGCAGAGGTTAACAAGGGTGGGACAGAGATAAAAGAGGTGCGTACGCAAGGAGACAGAATCCATTATACACATATAGCAAGTTCCAGAAGAGAAATTATTTACAAATTATAATGTTCATATTATTAGCACAAAACAAAAACATATGAGGTAATTAATATATACGCCTACATTCTATGTAACATATATAATGTAGTGTGCCATGAATTTATATATTTATCAAATGGTTTAAAGCTTTGGTTTCAATGCATAGGAAGAAGATTGGCATTCTCTGTGTACTATAGGAAACAGTTACTGAGGCCTGAGAGAGAAGGTGAAACGGAGAGCCGCAGTGCGGTCCACTGCACACGAGGTCTGGTCTTACTCAGTCGACTCCTGTAGCTCCTCTGACTGTGACTCATCTACCTTCCATAAAACTCTCTACCCAGTCTATAAAGTCGGCAGCATAGGTTTGGAGGCAGTCCTATGATTGCATGTGTCTTCTGGCCTTGGATTAGGTGAGACTGCATTGGAATCCTGCAGTCAGTCACCATGGACTTGGAGTGCCCACGCCACGAAGACCGGTGAGCAGTTCAAGTAAGGATGGCGTCCCTCCACCCAGTGGAGATGGAGAATCTCAAACAGAATGAAATGTTCCCATGAAAGTCGAGGGAAAGGAAAAAAATTAAAAATCCCTCACAAATCAATAAATAATGGCTTCTTCCTTTTTAAAAATTAATTATTCAAGTTAGCATACAAAGTAATGAATTTCTTTATAGCCTTTTCATGAACATGGGTCATTAACAAATAATGTGTTTACCCAAGAAGGAATATAATCTGGGCTACAAGTCTGTCATGAAGAAGAGTTGTCATCTATTTCCTGTGTGTCTGGCTAATTGTATTTTCTCAGCTCTCCTTAATTATATAGACCAGATGCTTTATGACTAGAAAAAGACACAGGGGAAGAAAGAGCATCTAAGGCAAATTGTCTGTGGCAAAGACTCATAAGCCAGGAGAACGGTGACAATGAAGTGGCATCTTCAAAGCTGTCCTTCCCGCAGGCAGCCATCTTCAGTCCAGGTCTGTGACGGTCTGTGAGGCTCAGGACTGAACCCAAGGCCTCAGGCATATTAGTCAAGCCCTCTGTGACTAAGCCCACCCACAGCTCCTCGTCCAGAGTGCCCGGTGCGGTCTTCAGCATTTCTTTGTAATGGGAGCTAGAGAGTTTTGAATACTTTCATGTTTTCCCCTTCTGGGCGCCTCTTTCTCTTTTTAGAATAAGCATCAGAAGGGGACAAAAACCATCAATACTAACATTCTAGTTCCTTTATGGAAAAGTTTGTCCGCTGGAGAATGTGGAACAGAAACATTCCTGTTTTCTATGCTCATTTATAAGATGGACTTTTAATTACACGAGTAATAAGTGAATACATTCCCTTTGCAAAGGACAGCAATGGCACTTGGAGCTGAAGGGCTGGCGCCGTCTGTAATTAGATGTGTGTGTTTCCCCACTGGCTCCGTTTTCAGGAAACATGGAAGTCAAAGGACTCTTGTCTGGGTGCTCTTGAGAGTAAAGGGGAAGATGCTACTAGAATCACCTTCCTCTTCGACGCCACAGTTCTTTCATCTCCTAATATTGCCAGCTGTCCCCTTCCCCCTGTGCCTTAAGTGACTTCGATGTTTTCTTCACTGGGTCACCGACTGATCATGTAGTGTGAATTGTTTCTATGGAACCTGGAAGTTAAGACAATGGCGGCTACTGCTGGGCGGGCTGGAGTAGCTTAGCCCGCTGACCACTCTGAGTGTGGACTCTGCTTTTTGCAAACAAGGCTTTCAAAGCCGCCAACGGAGCCATCAGGAAGCGCGAGTCTAAGACAGCTTGTAAAGAAGCAAGCACCGTGACAGCAGAGAACGGTGAGGGGCGTGTGACGGGAACACTTGGAATTCTGGGACCTTGGCACCAGAGAATCTTCAGGGGAGATCCCCCTGGATTATGTCAGGTCTAATCTTCAACACGAGGACTGAGAGAAACTGGACAGGGAAACATTAGGGGACATGTCAGTGAGCAGAGGTGGGAAATGAGGTAAAAGCAGTTTTCCAGGCAGAAAAATATTATGTCCCAAGATTCCCTGTGTTAAAAAGAATAGTGTGCAATGTAAGAATTTTTTATTCGATATATTCTTTATTTACATTTCAAATGATTTCCCCATTTCCTGGCTCCCCGCTCCCCAAAAGTCCCATATGCCCCTTTCCCTCCCCCCTGATCCCCCATCCACCCCTTCCCACTTCCCTGTTCTGGTATTCCCCTACACTGATTCACTGAGCGTTTCCAGGACCAGGGGATACTCCTTCCTTCTTCTTGGACATCATTTGATATGTGGATTGTGTCATGGGTATTCCAAGATTCTAGGCTAATATCCACTTATCACTGAGTACATACCATGGGTGTTCTTTTGAGACTTGGGTTACCTCACTTAGTATGATGTTCTCCAGCTCCATCCATTTGTCTAAGAATTTCACGAATTCATTGTTTCTAATGACTGAATAGTACTCCATTGTGTATATATACCACATTTTTTTTTTGGAAAATACAGTTGAGAGAGAGAATCTGCAGGAGGCACAAGTAGAGATGGGGCAGGAGAATGACAAAGAGCACAAAGTGCCACTTGCAGGTGTGCACCCCGGGTCACTGGGGAGCCGATATGTCCTAGAGATGTTAAGTACATACCGTGTTAGCAGTGTGGGAAGGATAACTCCGCCACGCCCGTCTTCCACCTGCTCTGTCCTCCTTGATCTCCAGTGATGGATGCTATCCGAGGCAGTCTCCTGTTTAAGAAAAAACTCTTCCTTCCATAGATCCAAGTAGGGATTGGAAACTGGCTCTGGGGTGTTATGGGCTTTTCCAAAGATGGTGGAGTAAAGTTAGCAGGCTTCACAGCAGGGGCAAGATGGGGACAGTGCCAAGCAAAAGCATCACAACTGGGGCCAAGATGCTGGTCAATATGGAAGCCTTTCTCACTCGCGTGAATGGGCGGGTGAGTGTCGGGGAAGAAGACCCTTAGAGGACCAATGTCTCTTTTCCACCACTGCATGCAGTACTAGCTCATGATACCCAAGCCTTCTCGATCATGGATTACTGCCAAGTTGCAGGAATAAAGAAAAGTGAGGGGCCCAGAGATCGTCCAAATCTTCACTCTACATGTGGTTAAATCAGAAGCGAGGGAATCATTTTGAAGTGCCAAGACTGGCTTTTCTACCAGAGAGTAGGCATAAAGGACTGCCTGAGAAGTAAACTAAGTTTCAATATGGAAAAATAAAGATGCTCGGAAACACTAGAATATGACTGTGCTCAGCTACTTAGAAACATAAAGAACTCCACACCAGAGCATGACCAGGCAGGCAGGCTCCCACGGTGGGCAGTGTTTGAACCTCATGGCTTTTTCCATGAAGTCTGTCCCAGCTTCAGGACACACAACCACTCCAACCACATCTCTGATGCATAACTGGATTTGAGAAAGGCGCATTTGGATTGTAGATATTTAGTGGAAGAAAGAGGGTCGTTTCTAAGCCCATGGTCGTGCCCACCTTACGCCCACAGGTATCTCTCATATGTGTAGACGTTGTTGCTTGAGAGCTCAGGAACGGGAGTAAGAGAGCTTGAGCATGCATGGTCTAGTGCTTCAAACACGAGTCTTTGCCCAGATTCTCACTGCTCTGAAGGTAAGGCTTCATCAGCATTCAGCGCCGTGCCTGCGAGGATTACGGTGAGTGAATTAATTACTTAATGAGTATCGTCCATCTCCTCCTGCTTCACTCACAGGATCATCTCATCGTTGTCCCACAGCAATTACCATGCTGCCTTGCAATTATCTGCAGAACTGTTGTGTCTGGTGAATTGGAGAAGAGCGACTACTGCCTTCTGTGTGCTTGTGGCTCCAAATATAGGCAAATAGAAAACATGGGACGGGAACTGGCCAGTCCCAGCTTGCTGAGCG
The DNA here is from genome assembly GCA_964023405.1 of Apodemus agrarius. Lineage (NCBI taxonomy): Eukaryota > Metazoa > Chordata > Mammalia > Rodentia > Muridae > Apodemus > Apodemus agrarius. Next base: position 140,814,044 of record OZ030009.1, on the reverse strand, counting down.
AGCTGTAGATGCTTGAGGACGTCGAGCAGCTGCCCGTCCTCTGCCTACCACAGCATGCCACATGTCCCCAGGACCGTGTCACCAACCTGCCTAAACCCTGGGCATCCTCAGTGGAATGTCTGAAATACTGAACTGAGCACTTACCATCATTTTAAAGCATTTTGGTGTTTTCATTCTCTCTCAACGTATTTCTCAAAATTCTCCTTGGTGGGGTCGGGAATTTAGATCGGTGGGGAGAATACTTGTCTAGCATGCAGGAAGTCCTAGGTTTGAGCCTCGGAATCCCATAAACTGGGTGTGGTGGTGCATGACTAGAGTCTTGGAACTGAAGAAGCAGAAGCGAGAGGACCAGGGCTGCAAAGTCCTCTTCAGGTGCATAGGAAGTTAAAGAGCAGCCTGGACAAATGAGACCCTGTCTCAAACCAACATCATCATCGTCATCATCATCATCATCATCATCATCATCAACAACAACAACAACAACAACAACAACATATTTTAGGTTGGTGATTAACACTGAACTTTTCATTAGAAGATACACAGTTCACATAAAGTGATTGAGGGGGAAGAAATGGTCTGCCTTCCCCCAGGAAGCAAGAAGGGACTTTCTCATCTGACAGAAGGTCAATACAGACTTTATAGGAGCTAGGGCATTCCCCACAGAGAGGCCTTGGATACACCCAGAACATTCAAACGGAAGCAATAGAAGTAGCAACGTGGCACGGAAAACGACAAAAACTCAACCTCCGCCATCTGTTAAGGGCTTTTGTCATCGAGAGGGCCTAATTGCAACATCTGAGAAACATTTCCAGGCACTACAGTGGTCGGCAGTAGAACCAGACAATAGACTGATGGCCTGCCTGCCCAGTTTCTCTCCTGAGGTTGTTACAAACGACTGTAACTTTAATGGCTTAAAACAAGATATATTTATTGTGTCACAGTTCGTGGAGTCAGGAGTCCTAAAATCAAGCTGGCAGCACCATCACTCCCTCAGGAGGCTCTAATGGAGATGCTGCATCTGTACCTTTTGCAGCTTCCAGGGGCTGCTCGCATTTCTTGGCGAGGGGCCCGTTCCTGCTTCACTCCCATTTCTACTTTTCCCATGACCTCTTTGATGTGATGTATGTCTCCTGCCTTCATCTTAGGAGGATCCTCACAGTCATATTGGAACAAGCTGAATGGTCTAGAATTCCCTTCTATCACTAACATAATCACAACAGGAAGCCCCCTGTTTGCCTTATATGGTAGCACATCCACAGTTCCCAGGGATTGGAGGCGGACATCTTTGAATGCTCATCATTTAGTCTGACCCTGGGTGAGAAATTCGAGGTCTGGATCAAGTAGAAAATGGGCAGCCACAGCACTTTCCTTTCCCTTCTCCCCTGTACACCTCACTCTATGTAAAGTCAGAGGATTTCAAAACACAACTGAAAGAGGACATGCAGGGGCATATCATAGGCTAGGAAATGCACTAGGCTAACCAGAAAAATGCTAGAGAAGTGCATGCTGGGAGCTGTCATCGGTTCCACCTGGCTCTGTCAGTGTATCAGAGAGCAAGTGGTAGAGGTGGGGATTCAACCTGTCTTAGCCCGCGAGAGGTGCTCTAGGTAAATGATGGCTGGGATGCTCGGCCCAAGGAGTAGCACTATTAGAAGGTGTGTCTCTGCTGACGTAGGTGTGACCTTGTTGGAATACATGTCACTGTGGATGTGGGCTTTAAAACCCTCACTCTAGCTCCCTGGAAGTTCGTCTCCCACTAGCAGCCTTCAGATGAAGATGTAGACCTCTCAGCTCCTCCTGCACCATGCCTGCCTGGATGCTGCCATGTAGCTGTCTTGATGATACTGGACTGAGTCTCTGAGCCTGTAATCCAGCCCCAATTAAAGGTTGTCCTTTATAAGCCTTGCCTTGGTCATGGTGTCTCTTCACAGCAGTCAAACCCTAAGACAATGGTGATGCAAGCCACTGTGCATGGGCCCCTGCCACTGGAGGAGCTAGAAGGAGTTCTGACCTCTTTTTAGTTTGGCCTCCTGAAGCCTCGAAGTCCATATACATCGTTGAGAGAGGTCTTTGTGCAGTGTATTCACATTATGTATGCTCCTAACAGTTTCATTAGTTGGCAGTGGTCATAGTTATCAAATTGGCGATCGTGATATCACATGCTTGTGTTCAGTTAATGCTTATTTTATTTAATAACGGTCCCAAAGTGCAATGTAATATAAAGGAGTCACCAGGGTATAAGACAAGGAAAGACTGTCCCTGACACTGCTGGACAGACTGGAAAGACATCGAGGTTTGGCACTACCTCGGGCACTGAGCTTGCACTGTGAGTCGTGGAGTATCCTCTGAGGACAAAGAAGGGGTGCCCCATGGCTGTACCTGGTTAACAAAAAGGTATAAGATGATTTGGCTATGACAGCTGTCACCCCATTGGGCAAGTGGCAGGTGATTTAGTTAATCAGGACGGCTAGGCAGATGTTCTCTCCTTCCCTTGCCAGACTGTGTGTGTTCTTCCTGACAAGGTGCACAGGTGCTTGCAGAGGACAACTTTTCCCAACAGAAGATCGATCTTGGGCCAAGGGTCTATGAGAGGCTCAATTCCTTGCTAGACCCTCCAACCAAAATTTGGAAGTCTGTTGGCAGGAGAATGTAGGGTAGTCAAGTTTTCAGGATTCCAGATACATCTAAATCATGTGCTATATCCAGCAGTCTGTCTTTCTTTGAGAAAGTGAGATAAATACTCAAAATGTTCTCAACATGAACATGTTCCTGCCCCAGTATCCATATTATTTCTAAAAACTACTTTTCAGGTACTAAGTAATGCCATATGAAAGATAACCAGACACAGTCAGGAACCGCACAGAAAGAGCAGATACCAGGAAAAGGCATCACCACTGAGACTCTCATGTGCAAACTATACAACTATGCTTACTGTGTAACATAAATAAAACTTAGGCTTAATCATTTAACAGGGGCCTGAGATCTATATATTAAGATGTAACAGCAAAATTGAAACAGAGCTAAATAGGAATCCTACTATTTAAAAAAAAAGTAACAATCCCACCACTTGGGAGGTTGGTACAACCTTGAACTATGAGCTCAAGGCCATCCTGGGCTACACTGTGAAACCCTGTCTCAAAATATTGCAGTAGCCAGGCTATGGGTATATCATAGTATAGCTAGAGTATGCCTGATGTGTGTTTAGCAAGCTTGAGATAATTGAGTTTAATCCTTACATCTTTCAAAAGTTCAGCAAATCAGTTAATAGCCAAGCCTAAGATTTTAATATTAACTTACACGTGGCTGAAGGGAAAATTGAAAAACTGGAAGATGAGAGACAGTAAACTATTAGAATGTGACCCAGAAAATCAATAATGGAAAAATACAAAGAAAATCAAGAGATCCAGATGGACCCAAAGAAAGGATCTAAAAGATTGTTAGAAATATCAAAAGAAAGGGAGCCTGGGGCAGAAGCAATAGGCAAGGATTCAGTGGCATATGATCCAGTCTCCATCTGAGTCACCATCAGTTCTGGTCCCCGTCAGGTCTGGTCTCGGGTCATTTCAGCCAGCCAGAGCTCCTGGAGGTCCTCTAGGGGGCAATGTTGCCTAGTGCAGGTGCAATCAGAGTTTGGCAGAACTGAATAAAACAAAAAACAAGAAAAAACGCCCAAATGCTCTTTGTGGATGAAAGACAACGCTGTTAGCCTTGAGAGGAAACAAGAGTTCCTGACAACGAGAGAGGAAGAGAGACAGAGACCTAGAAGGACTCTTAAGCACAGAAACATGTTCTGTGTGTCTGGAGCACAGATGCATGACCATGATCATAAGACTGCCAGAAGCAGGCAGCACTCGGATATCAAGAACCTCTGAGCCACATTAAAGCCTTGTTCTTGGGGCTGTGGAGGCCATTGTTGAGTTATAAGGGGAGTGGGGGATAAGATTGGATATATATTTTGGAAGAACTGCAGGGGTAGAGCTGGAGAACTGGTTGGAGAGGGGAGTGTAGTGACTGGGCATGCTGTGAGACCGTTGTAAGCCACTTTGATGGAAGCTGAAGACAGCCCGTGCTAAGTCAGCCAGGCACAGAGCAAACGCGATGCTTGTGGTGGGCGTTCTCAGAGGTATTCTTAAGTTTGACTCATTGGTCCAAGTTGGAAGCATAGTGTTTATGGTGATTAAAAACAGTATGCTTTCATATTTTCTCAGTTTCTTTTTATATGTAAAAGTTTATCTTTTAAACTTACCAACAATTAATATAGATGACTTTAGGAATAAGGGAAAATCAATTAAAATGTTTCAACTTAGACAAAAAATCACAAAAGAACATCAGGAATGAGTTCATCAAATTAAAATTATCTAATTCACACACTCTAACCACTACAAGATATAGTTTAAAAGTAATATGGACTGTTCAACTCTTTGGCACAGGAGAGACACGCATTTCAAATTCTTTAGAACTGATTTGAATATTCAGATTGCAGAGTGGTCATAAGGACCTTTAGCCTGAGACTTTGCCTCATTCGCACTGGGTCCTTCACAATTACAACAAACAGTTTACTTACCGCAGTTCAAAACTAAGGAAGTCTTTAGTGTGCAGCCAGAGAAGGGTCTAGTTTCTGTCGGTGGTTTCTGGCTTTGCCCTTACTCTTCACCATATAAGGCATTTTGCTGTCTCTCTTGCACTGATGATCCCTGGGGACCTGACATGGTGGCCAACAGCGCAGATCCCACCATGGAGAGCAGAACTGAAGCAAGTCTTCCACACGAGGCTCACTTCCCATTGGTTTGAGGCCCAACTCTCAATGCCCGGTGCCTTTCTCCCGATGCCACCTTGGGGATGTGCAAAAGAGGGATTGATCATTCTGCCTTCCTAAGACCAGTCTTTGTCCCAGGCCTGCCAACCATGCCAAGGCTGAGGTACTGTCCTTTTCACACACCAGGAACTCCTTCTACAGTGTCTTCCCAAGTGAAGAAAGGCCTATCACATCTGTGTTTCCCAAGAGGCCTGGGTTGTCTGTCACAGATCTGCAGACTTTCGAGAAGCGCAGAGTCTGTCAGTGACACTGGCACAAACCCCTCACTCAGTGTGAGGTGGAGAGATCAGTTCCACTCCTTCCTGATGAGCTCCTGACCCTCAACGATAGATCAGAAGATTTGCTAAAAACGGAAGGGGTGGCATCAAGGATAAGAGATGATCTGAAAAATCCAGGGCAATTGGGAGAAAATACTCTCCTACATAACTCAGGAGCAAAATCGTCTAATCAATAGTTTATAGGCAGTGAAACACTCATATATTAAGTCTGTGGTGCCGTAGATAAATAAATGGGGCTAAATGCTTTAAAAAAAACAAAAAACAAAAAACATGAAAAGGCTCAAATGAAATATTCAGCTCAAATAGAACTCTACCATGACAACTAAAGGAAAGGCCAGTTAACAAGTTCAAAAGCAAAAGCATGAATTGGCTCAGACATGTTTCTTTGCTGTAAAAAGGATAGAATGACCATGAGCAGGGACAGACACATGAGCATGCAAACACAGATAACCGAGACCCAGAAGTGAGGAAGACGCTTGGTGGTTACCCGGAGGGACATTTAATTTAGACCCCTAGAACTGAGTATGCCTTCACTGTGGGACATTCATTTCTAGTACTTAGGAAACCAGCTCATTGACTCTAAAATCATCAGCAAGGGCCAAGAACAGCCAAGACATGTGAATTAGAAGAACAAGAGATGAAGACCCAAGTTCCCAAACGCCAAGTCCTCAGAGACGGTAGCAACTAAAAATATGTGGTATTTCTACACGGTTGAAGTATAAGAGAGGGTGTCCCTTGGTGTTGGTACTGGACACACCCAGACACTAAGTTCTCTGCACAAAGGAGATTTATTACCTCAGAGGGGCAGGTGGGGTTGGGGGTGGGGAGAGGCAACCTATGGATTGCAGATAGCAAGCAGCAGTTTTTTTTTTCTTCCAGGAGTGGGGTTTTTAAGGAGAAAAGGGGGCAGTCTGTGCTAGGGTGAGATGCTAAGTCCTGATTGGTCAGGTTAGCTGCTGTAGACAAATAATGAATTTCAATTGTTGGACCTCGGTGTTCAGTCTCAGGAATAAGTCAGTGGTCAAATAAGGGAACGAACCTTGGGATAACTTTAGAAATACGATTGAATGGTGTTTAACAAGGGGGAGAGAAGGGGAAAGAGCAAAGCCTGTCGGGGCCACATTTGCCATTCTGAGGCTTATTGGTGCCCTTCAAAATCGATGAACCAGTGTGGAAGGAGGAGGTTCGGAGACAGACCCACACACGAGCAGAGACTCACGATGCAAAACGGCAAAGGAGACTCTTTGATAAGTGGTTCTGAGCCAACTGGATATCTCCTGGTAAGAAAAGGGCGCGGAGCCTTATCTGGCATCGGCAGCGGCGATGAGCTCCAGATGCACGGCAGCTCTACAGGAGAGTCAAGAGCGGAGCTTGGAAAGATGGCGCAGAATGCGTGCACAGGATCAGCAGCTGCCTCACCCAAGAGAGCCAAGGGTCACTCGCCATAAAAGAAAACGCAGAAAATGCACGCCCGTCTAAAGCCAAGTACCGCTGCTCAGCAAAAGCTGCGGTTAACAGATGAAAAGGCAGCGAAGACTCACATCTAAGTTCAAAGAGGATCCCACGGAGTACACAGAGCTCAGATGAACAGATGAACACGCGAGGAAAAGGTTTGTAGATGCTTCTCCAAAGAGAACACCCGAGTGCCTGATAAATATGCAGGAAGGCACTTGCGTTTTAGACCTGAGAGTTGAATAACCAATTCAAGGTCAGAAGGAGAGTGTGTGGTGGAGCCCAGATGAGAAACAGTGTGTTTCTTAAGGGTCTGTTAGTCCAATAACATCAGTAATTGCATGCCCTCTGTCTTCCTGTCTTACCTGGCCTGCCCTTATTTTTCTGCATCACCAGGAACAATCCTACCAGGTTCGAGGACCAGCTCAGTTTGCATCGCTGTGAAGTCCGTCTGCTCTCCTTGGCTGGGCCTCCCACCCATGTCCAGGGCTTCCAACAGGGATCCCGACTGAGCCTGCCTGCACTGACACAGCAGGTACCGTAAATGACGGAGACGACAAAGAGTGGGGGAGCACACATGGGGCAAGCCTGGTCTACAGGATAGAGTAACTTGTCAGATTCACCTGATCTGACACGGACGATATCATATCAAGAAGACAAAGCATGACTTGTGTGTAGAGTCTTCTTTGAAATGGTGGGGTGGTGGTGTTGTTTTTAAATTGGGGTGGGGGTGGGGGTGGGAAAGTCTGGTGGTTTGACTATGCTTTGGTCCAGGGAGTGGTACAATTAGGAGATGTGACCTTGTTGGAATAGGTGTGGCCTTGTTGGAAGAAGTGTGTCACTGTGGGCGTGGCCTTTAAGATCCTTGACCTAGATCCCTGGGAGCCAGTCTTCTAGCCGCCGTCAGATGAAGATGTAGAACTCTCAGCTCCTCTTGCCCCATGCCTGCCTGGGTTCTGCCATGTCCCTGCCTTGATAATGGACTGAACCTCTGGTCCTGTAAGCCAGCCCCAATTAAACGTTGTCCTTATAAGAGTTGCCTTGCTCGTGGGGTCTCTTCGCAGCAGTAAAATCCTACCTAAGACGGAAAGGAAATGAAAAAAGAAAATGTAGCAGACGGAATATCTGAGAGCCAGACTGGATTAGGCAGGCTCAAATCCCACATTAAAAACTGACCAACCTCTTGGGATGAGAAATTGCCTCTCTTTTCAAGAGGTATTTCCACATGGTGGGAAAGGGTCCCACTGTGTAGCTTAGTAAAGTTTCAAGCTTACATTCTTACCTCTAGTAACTCTGAGACCTGGAAAGAAGAGAGAAAAGACATAAGGCAGTTCCCCCAATACCCCAACCCTCACGGCCCTGCAATGTACTGGGAGACCAGACCTCTGGAGTGGGTCATTTCAGAGGAAATGAGGTAGAGGGGCATTTGACATAAATCCATGTCGGCCACACCGGGGCAGTATAACTACACCCTGCCACCAGCCTACCAGCCACCTGGGCTTCCACAGCCCTAGCCCCAAATCCCTGGAGAGAAGCCCTGTTTGGTGAACAGAACAGGCAGATGGGCAGTCTTGTAAAGGGCCAGGCGTGTATTTGGGACACTGTGTTCTGTTGTCTAGGACGAAAACTGAAGTTGGAAATAGCTCAATCCACGTGGTGAGAAGGGCTCAGGAGGGGGATTAGGCGGGGAAGCACATTATCAAGGGTAATATTGGTGGTTCTCCTCCAGGGAGCCCCAAATAGGCAGCGCTCCTCTATACACGAGCCGGGTAAATATCTTGTCTGTGTCTGACTCTGCTTTGGTTCAGAAACAATCTAAGCAGAACCTCCTTTTATTAGCAACAAAAATCCAATTTCTTTTTTCCATTCAATCCAAGAGAGAACTGAGTGAATGGACCAGCGCTGACAAAAAGCCATTTCCAGGAGAGTGTTGTTGACCGATAGGATGGGTGTCGGGATGTATTTCACAAGGCACTAAAGCGATGCTGAGAACTGGGTTCTCATAACTGGGTCAGAAGACCCCGTTAGGCCAATGTAAAAAACGGTGGTAAAGTTGGAACTAGCTTGCCTTGTTGATAAACTTACTATGAAAAAGGAGGGAAAATAGCACTCACCTGAGAAAGAATACCTACTAACAACTAATGAGTAATCAAGCAAAACATTGAACGATCAGTGTGATCTTTTGTTAATATTTACCGATGCATGACAAGGTCAACCTAAGTCTTATGTTGAGATCAGCCTGTGAGGCCAGGATTCATGTGAGAGGAGCAAAGCCTGAAGAGAGAGGGTAAAGACCGAAGCAGCGGGAGCTGGAAAAGCCAAGGGGCTGCTCTCCCCGGGCCTTCAGTGGGGAGAAAGGAGACGGGAGCCTTGATGGAAGTCGATGGAGGTGTTGGAGAGAGAGATTCCAGCTACTGGATCTCCTGAGGATGTTTGTGAGGTTCTAGCAAGAAGGAAAAACAGGGAGAGGTTAAAGGAGCCTGACTGACGGGGCTGTGGCCTGGCTGGATTATCTCTGCCCCTGGCCTCTGGCTCCTCTCCTGATGGAGGAGAACCCTGGTTGTCATATGACTAGCGATGCTCACTGGCCATGTTCCCAGCCGTTCTTCCAGCTAGATAGGGGTGCCTTGTACCCAGAAGCAGAGATTTTCAGTGGGTTACTGAGGGAAATTGCTGACTCATAGGAGAAAGTCATCTGGCCCTCTTTCTGTGAAAACAGAAAACTGTTAAAAACAACTTCCACATATTATCTGAGCATATATAATTATCTTACTAATGAAGGAGTCGGTAAGATGGCAGAGCTGGTCCAGTTAAAAACAGGCTGGGTGTGGCAGTCACCCCTGTGATCTCAGCATCTGGAAGGCTGAGGCAGAGGAATAACTCACTGTGTATTCTGGACTACACAGTGAGTATCAGGCTAGACATGGATGTATAGCATGGACCCATCTTAAAAACAAAACAAACAAACTAAAACTCACAAAAGCAAAAAGAGAAAAAAAAAAAAAGCAATGCAGAAGAAGCCACAGCAAAACAAACCCTGGTGCAGTGATGCCCAGTTACAACCAAAAGTGACTTTTGATCCTCAAGGCAACAAAATCATGTCTTCCTGGGAAAGGGGTACTTACTGTGTCCTACCAGTTTCCCAAATTAACATGTGACTTCAGAGTTGAAGCTCTGATCAGCAGTAACTAAAGAACAAGCCATTTCAAGAGCAAGATGACCCTGGCGGAATCTGGTAAGTCTGTCGTCTGCGTCCTGCATTTGCTCTTTCCCCAAGCTTTGGTTGTTTCTCTTGAACCTACCTTTCTTCTTCTAGATGACAGGAACAGGATGCGTTGGTCAGAGCTGCAGCCACTGTGAGGATGGAATCTATGAACACGGATGGCGGGTCAGAAAGGGAGGAGGAACCGGGCCTAACGATTACATAACCACCAAAACAGCCCCGTGCCCCCCCCCCCACTTCTCCGCTCTTCCTAGGAAATACACAGGGAAGCAATGGTCTCTAGCTTAAGCCACTGATGCTTTGGATTTCTGTTGTGTGAAGTCACATCTTATTTTCTGAAGAGGTAAGAGAAAATAAAAGATTAAGAGTTTAAATAATGCAGGAAATTGTTTACAGAGACTTGGGCAAGAAAGCCTTAATAAGACCTAACAAAGAAAGTGTGGGCTGACTAGGTGTCTGTGTCACAGACAAGTGAGACCTTTTCTCCATACTAGCTGGTGGTTACAGTTGCACTACGGGTTTGAAAGAGAAGATACCAAAGAACCAATTAGACTGCAGACAAACTGATAAAATTAACCTCCGAAACTTGGAAGATGGCCCCAAGTGAGAAACTGGAGCGTTCACTAACTTACTTACATCTTCCACAAAGCCTGCCGTTTTCTCAGTATAATTCTGTGTAGCTGCATGCCCTATGTTGCTCTAAACACAGTATACACCTGATACCGTAAATACTTGTGTATTACTTACCATAATTTTTCTCCTAAAAGATCTTGGGCAGCTATGAAATAATCTATCATGTATATTTGACATATCACCCAGCATTTACTAAGTACCTACCTTGAACAGACACTGAGTTTCATTCTACAACCCAGTTCCCTCAATGAAATGAGCTGTTTCAATGAAGCTGTCTCCTGAGAGTCTATTCTTGACGTCTGCTTCTGGCTGTCCTGGATCTCAGAATCCACTGGTTGTAATCCTGGGAGATCACGTTGCTATGGGTGGGGAGGTGGAGCCTGAACAGCATTCTCCAGTGTAGTATCACTAGATGTATATACCGCACTTAAGGGTAGGACCCACACCCAGTAGTAGATGGACAACACAAACGAACAATTGTAATTGTATAGACATTATATAATATTTTGTTTGGGCACATTTTGTCTTCTGCTCTTTTGCTTGTATATTAGGAGTCTTGGTCAATGTTCTACTGATGTAAAGAGCCCCCAGGATCACAGCAACTCTTATAAAGGAACGCACTTACTTGGGAACTTGCTTATGGTTTCAGAATTTTAGTCCCTTATCGGCGTAGCAGAAAGCATGGTGGCACACAGGCAGATACAATGTTGGAGATGGACCTAAGAATTCTACAGCTCGATCCACAGGGACACAGAGAGGAGGGGTGGGAGCCCTGAGCCTGGCCGGCTCGGGCTTCTAAAACCTCAAAGCCCACCCCAGTGACACACTTCCTCCAACAAGGCCTCATAATCTTTCTAATCCTTTTCAAGTAGTGCCATTTCTCTGATGATTAAGCATCCAAATATTGGGCACTTTGGGACAATTCTTATTCAAACCACCACAGTATACCTCTATGTGTGTGTGTGTGTGTGTGTGTGTGTGTGAGAGAGAGAGAGAGAGAGAGAGAGAGTTGAATGGTGAGGGTATGGGGAGAATCTGGAAACAGGGGAGGGGAAACATGATCAGAATATATTATATGAAATTTAAAAACATAAAATGATCACGGATGAGATGAACCAGGCACTGAGAGGGCGGACAATGGGAACACAAAACTTACAGGGTGTTGGAAAATGTACAGGGTACTGGAGAGCTGTTCCAGGAAAGGTTCTTAGGAAGTGAGTGGAGCCTTGAACGCTGATAAAGGAAAGGGTGCACTCACGTAACAGGAACCTCCCGGCTCTGAACTGACCTGTCTTCCATCTTCCTTTCCCCTTTCCCAGTCTCTGCCAGGAGGCGTGGGAGCCGGGGGGGGGGGGAGAAGCTCACGTCCTTATCTATTAAATCCTGTCCTCCTCGTAAATACGGTTCAGCTGTAAATAAGAAACGGTCAGACAAGGCATGCAATTGCATTATTCATCTGCAAGCTGAAGTTAGACTCTTGTTCTAAACGTAGATTAGCATTAAACTCTATTCCTTGTCCACGGTGAGCCCTAAAAAACACGGAATGATAAGTTAGTTCTCTGTGATTATTTTACAGCTGTCCAACTTCGGCAGAAGTATTGTTTAGATTTTTTTAAAAAAAAAATACATTAAGAAACGAGCCCAGAGGAGGTAGGGGTGAGGTGGGGTGTGAGCTCATAAGTGGAATACATAGACCTGTGCCACGGCTTTACTCTGGGCTCCTAATTGGCTCCTTTTTTCCCCCCTCTCCTCTGAGGGCAGAACTTCCCCTTTCTTGACTAAAAAAAAAAAAAAAAAAAAAAAAAAAGATTGAACCAGAGAAAGTTATAAGAGAAAGAGGCTTGAGCATGGATGTTATAACCTTATATAACAGGTATTTTTATAACACAATTTAAACCTAACACGGCTTTCCTTTAGTTGCTATATTTACTTTTGAGAGCACAGAGCTTTGGAGTCACACACTGGGCAGGATTGTTCCCGACTGTTCAGTCCACCCTGGGGCTTTCTCTCCACTTAGAGGCTGGCTATGTCTGTGTTTTTTTTTGCAGTCAGTGCTAATAAAGCAACCCATGTCTTTTTTGGGGTAGACAGTGGGAAGAACCCTTTGTCTCCTTTTGAGTTTGAGGCTACAATCAAATTAAAAAAAAAAAAAAAAACAAAGAAGGCCTGAGGCATATCCACCAGCAACCCACTTTGCCTCCGCTGTTTCATTGAGGCAGATGAGTGATCTTGGTAGAGAAGAGAAGTTAATCTTAACTGGCGGTGAGAGGGAGAAAACGATTCTTTCTATGGAAGGTAGAATTCTCTGACACCTAAAAGAAGCTAGTTAGGTCAGCAAGGAGAAGATGTGGACATGGATACGGACAAAGGGAGCCCAGAACTGAGATTCTCCTGGATTGGGACAGAGATGGCAGACCCAATGAACATGATCTGAATTTAACAAACAAATCAAATAGGAACTGTACCCCAACTTGTGTGATGCAGGAAACTTCTGCATATGTCACTTGGTAAAACCTCCTGCCTCCATCTTGGGCTTGAAAGCTATCTTATAGTAAAGTCAAATTATGTCCATTTCTGCATATGATTAAATCTCAGTTTCCCAAGGATTTGGCTATGCCCTACCTGTATCCTTAATTACAAATGATTCTGTACTGCCTGTACAACAAAAGTTGTTATGACCACTTTGCAAAAATGTCTTTGTTTCAGAAGATTGTTATGACTACCTTGTTATTTTTTTTCTTCTGTAATCATGCCTATTGCCTGGCAAATCCCTCATTTAGAACCCCCCCCCCACTCCTGAACTATAAAAACCCTTATCTTACCCATTTCAAATTCTGATCTCTTGATCCCTGCCTTCAGGGAGAGAGAGCCCATGTACCCAAATTAAAAAGGTTTGCTTTAATTATTTTGGCCATGATGATTTGGGCCAAATCATGATGATTTGGTTTTTCTCCCATCATATGTGGGATTAAAACACTCTCCCTGCTTTTGTCTAGAGCTGTTGATATGATAGAGAAGAAGCCATTATCTTGTCCTTGAGCTATAAATGTTCATAGTCCAGCCATCCTCACAGTGTTTGTAGAATTTGTTATACTCAGAGACAAGCATATAAAGGACTCCCTTCCCTGTAACATCCAAGAGGCCCTGGCCTCTTATCAGCTACAAGGCTGGAAACAGCACCCCAAACTTCCAAGGGGGCCCATTTGTCCTGAGAATGACCAAGCTAAGAGCTGGGAGTGGAGGTGGGGGTTCACCCTACCTCCTCAGCAGGGGGAGTAGCTTAAACGAAAGTGATAGAGAAAAATCAGAATGCAGCAACTGTAGACCATGAGCAGAACAGGCTCTGCCCACGAAGGTTACTTGTTAGATGACAATAACACACTTTTAAGAGAATTCTTCTACTAGATTGCACATGTGCACGGGTGTGCAAATGTGTGCAGAGGCCAGAGGTTGGTATCGGGTGTCTTCCTCAAACACCCCCCACCCTGTTTTTCTATTTTAGTGTGGTATGTATGTGTTTGCATGTTTCGAAGCATGCGGGTAGATGCAAGGCACACGGATACGCGTGTGGAGGCTCCAGTTTGCAAATAGTGTTGGGAATTATCCTCCATCAGCTCTTCTGCCTGATTCAGGCCAAGCCAGCGCTCACTGACGAGGCTAGTCTCTCTAACAAACTTACTTCGGAGATGCACTGCTTCCGCCTTCTGCTCTGGAATCACAGGCCCACTACCACGCCCACTGAGCACCCATATGTGTTCTGAGGGCCTTCATGCCAGTCCTCATGCGCGAGCAGCGTGTTAACCGTGGAGCCATGCCCCTAGTCCCTCCGCCTGGTATTTGAACCTGGAGCTTGATAAGCCATATTTGAGCTTGGTTTGGCTATACTGGCGGACAACAAGGACCAGGAATCTGCCTCCCTAGTGCTGAGATCCCAGGCACATGCCGCCGTGCCTGGATTTCTACATGGATCCTAGGGGATCAAACCCAGGTCTTTATGTTTGCACAGAAAGCAAACTGAGATAACTCTCGTGCCCTACAAACCCTAATTTTCGAACACACGTAGTCACCACTAAGATAAAACCTAAGACTTCAGAGGTTTAACACGACTGGCAAACGCTGTAAAGGAAAAATAAAGCTATTTGGGAGTTGTCATCTGCTCCTCCTTTGCCTACACTGCCAACTGTGCAGAGGTGGGGAGGGAGGGAAGGAGCAAGCGTGGATCAGGCTCGCCGGAGAGGGAGGGGATGGCCAAAAGCAGGGACGTGGGAGAGCAGGGAGGAGGTGTGAGGGCCCTGGCATTTACAGAGTGCAGAGGAGGGGGGTGGAGGGAGTTGGAGCATTACCCACGAATCATGACTTCTATCTTTTCAAAACTTTAGAAGTTTGAGTAAAACGGAAATACCTATTCATCCAGGAGTCCTTCCAACACTGTGCTGTGCCTGTTGTGAGTCAGTCAGTGTGGTGGTTTGAATGAGGAGTGGGTGGAGCTGTTTGGGAAGGATTAGGAGGCGTGGATCACTGGAGGAGGTGTGTCATGAGGGGTCAGGGGGAAGCTCTGAGATGTCAAAAGCCCACACCATTCCCAGTTAGCTCTCTCTACCTGCCTCCTACTTATGAATCAGCTGTAAGCTCTCAGCTACTGTTCCAGCGCCAGGGCCGTCTGCCTGCGACCATGCCCCTTGCTGTGATGGTCATGGACCCAACCCCAGTAAACTTCTTCTTCCATAAGTCACCTTTGCCGGGGTATCTCTTCATAGCACCTGAAAACTAAATACATGGTATGACGTAAATGAGGCAACAGGGCCTCCTATCTGGGAACAGGTTAAATAGAAAATGCAGTCACTCTGATTATTTCAAACACTTTCTTTATGACCCAAGGCCAGCGATGGGCCAAGTTCTTCATAATCTATGTCTTACAAAATAATATCTCCTACCTTTATTACCCACTTGCAATTAAGCACATTTATGCAAGGCCATTATCCAAAAATATAATTGAGGGCTTGCGAGGTGACTCAGCTGTTAAAATCTAGGCTGACAACCGAAAAGGAGTGTAATTGAGAATATAAAACTCTACTGTAAGGGATTCATTCACTGCAAAAGACTTTTTTAAAGGGACACAAACCAATATACTGCAAATGTGCAAATGGACCAGACTTCCACATGCATACACACGCGGCATTTTAAATGGCTACAGCTGATACACACATTACAATCACCACCTCCAATATGTAAAAACAACCTGTTAGCCTATCTTCAGGACACCGCTTTAGCTAGATTTTCCCCTTGTGTGGCAGGATGACTGGCATAGCATCGTAGAAAGAGGAAGGAGTTGTTCAGTTTGTGCAGGTTTTAGTCTGTCATGGCCGAATGCAGTTGCACCTTGGTGGACCGGAAGCAGAGAAGGGAGGCTGGACCAGAGACGACCTTCAAAGTCACAGCCTGGCGTCCATTACCCCCATTCCCTACCTCCCCAAATAGTGTTGCAAGCGCGGGGCCAAGCATGATACACAAGCCTGTTGGGAATATCACACATTCAAACTGTAACACTATTCAATGCAGCACAGAATTCACGGAAATGCCTCCATAAGACACAAATTTTCAAGCGTGTCAAATGGGAGTGTAAATAAACTCGTCCTCATGTTTCCCCTATTGTATCAGCAGCCCTGGGGGAAAGATATAATTCATAAGGTAGATACTGAGAAAGAAACTATTTATGCAAAAGAAATGAAAGTTTTATAGATATTTCAAAATGAATAGTACATAGAAAAAGCTGTATGGAAAAATACAATATTTCAACCCAAGAAAATTTTAATTAGAGGGGATAGTAGAACTCAGGTAACAGGATAGGGAGAGGGGATTATTGGGATTAAAGGTTTAAATTGCGATAGAATTGGGAGAGGAAACAGTACAGGGTGAGTTAGCTAAAACTAAGAATATATAAAGAATCCGTGTAGGAATCCACTAATATCAGTAACTGGCTGCTCCACTGGGCATGAGTCATACATCAAACGTTCCAGTTCAAGGCTCAGGGAACATCATGAAAGAGCCAGAAGAAAGAGTCTAAGAGACTGCAGGTGGGGAGGGGGGCTGTGACAAGTGGACTCTGGACATGGCACGGCTGTTACACACAGCAAGTCACAGCAGCGGTGGTCACCTATATGGTCAAGCCAGCCAAAATTCCAGCATGGGTGTGGGAGTGGCCCCAAGGCCCTAGGCTTTCAAGATACGCTATCGGCAGTTGGGGCAAGGAAAGTTATTTTTCTTTGACGGTGTAGTAGGTTGCTCAGGCTCCAGTGGGTGGGTCTACAATCATGTGCATAATAGACAGCACTACCTAGACAAAGAGAGGCTGTGAAGTTGGGAGGTGGGACACTGGGTGAGGCATAGTGGGAGTTGGAAGGGGGTCGTGGGAGATGGGTACAATCTGAATACATTGTAGGAATGTGTGAAATCTTCAAAGACTAAGTAAAACCTTTTATTAAAATATCCCAGCATCTACTTGGATTGTCAGGAGTTGAAGCTGGTGATTTGAGGACAGAAAATCAGGGAAGGCTAGTAAATTTCCATTCTGTCTTTCCATTTCTAGATGGCATCTGTTATCTGTTGTGTTTTCTACAGGGCTGGCACTTTAAAGAATGTGTAGACATGATGAGAGAGAGAGAGAGAGAGAGAGAGAGAGAGAGAGAGAGAGAGAGAGAGAGAGAGAGGGAGGGAGGGAGGGAGGGAGGGAGGAAGGGAATATTCATCTAAAGTGTACAATGTGATTGATTTTGTTATTCTATTCAGAGCTGTGCAAACCATCGATTTTGATTTTCAAAATCTTCTTCCTCCAAAACAAAAACAAAACAAAACAAAACAAAAACCAAGATCCATTGGCAGTCATGCCCCTGATCTCCAAGTTCTCTTCCCAGATTCAAGCAGCTGTTTAGCTGCATTCTCTCTCAGTAGAGATGCCCCTTTTGAGTATGCATAATGGAATAATATAAAATGTAACTTTTGTCTTCAACTTTGTTCTTTTGCTTAGCATAATGTTTTCTAGATGCAATCATATCCTAAATATGCTCTTCCTTGGGAACAAGGTCATATTTCATCTTATGGGCATGTCATGTTTCATTTATCCCCGTGTCAGCTGGTGAGCATTCTTGGATAAGAATAATGCTTTGGATATAATAATAAGGCTTTATATATGAAGAATGCTTTAGTGAATGTTTGTGAATAAGATTTGGGGGGAAGGCTGTTAGTTGTGACTATGAAGTGTCTGCTACCCAGCTCAAGGCATAAATTTCGATCCCCACGTTGTAAAATGACAGCTAGGGCTTGTAACCCCATCAATTGGGGCTGGAGACAGATACAAGCAGATACAAGACGATCCAGCCAATTGATGAGACCCAGGCTCAATGGAAATCCCTGACTCAAAAACATAAGTTGGAGAGAAATAAAGTAAGGTACCTGACATCTACCTCTGGCCTCCACAGGCAAATGCACAGGAATGCAAATGGACAGACGCTAAAGATTTTGTGTTGAAAAGGGCACATTTTAGTTTCACATTATATACTTAGAAATGATTTACTGGATCATATGTAAACTATATACTGAAGCTTTTCAGAAACTGCTGGTTTCCCAATGTGGCTACTAAGTTTTCATTCCTAGTTACAACGTATGAGCACTCCAATTTACTTACCCTCCGGCTATCATTGTCTACTTTATTATAGCTCACTGGCTTGGATACATGAAACACTGTGGCTAGCTTTGGCTTTTAGTTGCAATTATATAATGATTGATGTTGTCTAGATCTTTATGTTTTATTGCTATAGCACCTATATACATTTCTTTCACAGAATGTCAATTCAAAAATCATTACCTATGGTTAAAAGAGGTATTTTATTACTAGGTGGTAGGTATTCTCTATATAACCTAAACAGATGGTGGTCATGTGTCAGCCATAGTCTCTCTGTCTGTCTCTGTCTCTGTCTCTGTTTCTGCCTGTCTCTCTGTCTCTGTGTGTATGTGTGTCCATCCCGCAAGCTATATTATTTGTAAAAGTTTATTTCGTTGAGTGAAAATAGGTGGGAACAGTGCCCACTAGGATGCAAAACAAGAACTGATGACACCAAATCCCTTTCCTACCACTTGTCCTTTCGGCGTCACATCTAAGAAGGCTTAGCTTGATAAAGGTCAGGAAGATGGGTGGTTTTCTCTTAAGGCTTTCTTTCTCTCTTTCTTTCTTCCTTTCTCTCTCTCTCTCTCTCTCTCTCTCTCCCTCCCTCCCTCCCTCCCTCCCTCCCTCCCTCCCTCTCTCCCTCTCTCTCTCTCTCTCTCTCTCTCTCTCTTTCTTTCTTTCTTTCTTTCTATTAGAATTTGCTTTATTTACATTTCAAATGGTATCCCCTTTCTACTAACAGGGAGTGGAAATAGCCCAAGAGAGAGAAGTGTGTTGCAGTCAAGAGAGCTGAAAGTTGGTGATCTGAAGAGCATTTTGACATCAGACATGAAGATGCAGAGTTTGGAGTTTACCCAGCATGTTTTCAGTCTTTCTTTGGTTCAGTATCTCCTCACTGAGCTCCCTTTCCTCCCTTGTGGAATGGCAAGGAATGTTCTATGCCATCATATGCTGAAAGTATCAGATCTGCTTTTCTTTTTTCATTTTATAGAGTTACAGTTAAGAGATCATGTCTCCAAAGAGACTTTGGATATTTTTTTTTAGACTATGGGGACTTTTAAAGTTTGACTTAATGCACTTCTGCATTAAAATATAACTACAGCCTACTGGGACCAGGAAGTGGAATGTTGTGACTTGAATAAGGATGGACTTCATAGATTCACATGTTTGAATGTTTGGCCCATAGGGAGTGGCGTTATCAGGAGGTATGGTCTTGTCAGAGTAGTGTGGCCTTGTTGGAAGAATGTGTCACTCTGAAGGCAGAATTTGAGGTCTCATGTTCTCACCAGACCTAATGTGGCAGTCCCTCTCTGATGCCTGCAGATCAATGCAGAACGCTCTGCTCCTTCTCCGCACCATGTCTGCCTGTACACTGCCATGTTTTCCACCATGACGATAATGGACTAAACCTCTGAATTGTAAATGAGCCCCAGTTAAATATTTTCCTTTATAAGAACTGTCAAGGTTGAGCCGGATGGTGGTGGCGCACGCCTGTAATCCCAGCGCTTGGGAGGCAGAGGCAGGCAGATTTCTGAGTTCGAGGCCAGCCTGGTCTACAGAGTGAGTTCCAGGACAGCCAGGGCTACACAGAGAAACCCTGTCTCGAAGGAAAAAAACAAGCAAACAAACAAACAAACAAACAAACAACAACAACAAAGAACTGTCAAGGTCATGGAGTCTCTTCACAGCAATAAAAACCAAACTAAGACGGGGATTTCTCTCAAGGTTCTCTCTCCTTCCTCTTTCTCCTTCAGCTTCTCCTAATCCCCTTCACGTCAATGATGAGCATTTCTCTTTTTCACTTAGAGTGATTTCTCCTAGTGAAGAACCTGTTGATGTCTTTGAAGGGCAGCCATTCTCTCTCCCTTCAAGGCTGTCAGGCTGTGCTCTGGATAGATTCATATAAATTTTCATTCATCCTCTCTTTCCCTCTGCTTTCCTACTTTAAGGCTTGATCATGCCCGCCCCACTATGGTCATAAAGCTTGCTCTCTCCTAATAAAACTCATCCTAAACAGTCATTATGTTAGCTTCCTTCTCTGCAAACCTTCTCTTGCGTATAATTTAAACTGTCCCACTGAATTGTGTTGTCATCTTCCTGGTAAACCAATAGCCCATGAATGAGAACGTTTCTTATTGTAACACCAGAGTCTGTCGGTCTGTGTTGACTCCTCCCATGCCAGTATCACAGTCTTGATCACTGCAGCTTCAACGCAGCATGCTTTAAAATCAGCAGTGAATGCTTCAGATGCATTCCCCTCCCCCATTAATATTTTGTCCTCCTTTGGAAAGTCTTTAGACATTATTTCTTCAAATGTGATTTTTCTGCTTTTTTTTTTTTTGCCTCATCTACTTCTGAATTCCAATCACATATCTGCTGGTCTATTTAATGACATGCACCCCACATTTCCCAGAGAATCTGGTTTCATCTTTGTTCTCTTTCCTCTGTTCTCCAGATAGCAAGAGCTCACTGGCCTGCCTTCATGTTTGCAGCTACTTCTTTAATTTTAAACCTTTTATTGTTGAGGCCCTTTAGTGAGATGTTTCATTTTGGTCGTTACACTTTGCAACTCCAGATATTACTTTATAAGCATACATACACACATAGATGTATGAATGTAAATGTGTAAAAATTTGTTCCTATCGATAGTCCTATTTGCCCTTACAATACTTTCCATTATTGTTGTTGTTGTTTTTGTTGTTGTTGTGTTTTTTTTCAAGATAGGGTTTCTCTGTGTAGCCCTGACTTGATAATTACTGTCCTGGAGCTTGCTCTGTAAACCAGGCTGGCCTTGAACTCAGAGATATGCCTGCCTCTGTCTCCTGAATGCTGGGATTAAAGGTGTGCACCACCAACACCCTGCTTTTCTTTTTAAATCATGCTTTCCTGTTGGGCACAGTAATGCATGCCTATAATTCCAAGCATTTGGGCAGAGGCAAGATCATTGTGACATTAAGGTCACCATGGTCTATAATGAATGCCAGGTTGATTAAATCTGCAAAGCAAATCTTATCTTGAAAAAAATAGCATTGTTTCTTTCAGTTCATTGAGCATATTTATGAACATATTTTATCTTTGCTAAGTCTAATGTTTAGGTTTTTCACAGGCAGTAACTGTTACATACCTCTAAAACATGTGTATGGTGGTATGCACTCACTGACAAGTGGATATTAGCCCAGAAACTTGGAATACCCAAGATACAATTCACAGACCAAATGACACTCAAGAAGAAGGAAGACCAAAATTCCCATAGGAACAAAATTCCCATAGGAGGAGATACAGAGACAAAGTGTGGAGCAGAGACTGAGGGAAAGACCATCCAGAGACTGCCCCACCTGGGGTTCCATCCCATACACAGTCACCAAACCCAGACACTATTGTGGATGCCAACAAGCACTTGCTGACAGGAGCCTGATATAGCTGTCTCCTGAGAGGCTCTGCTAGTACCTGACAAATTCAGAGGGGGATGCTCTCAGGCAACCATTGGACTGAGCACAGGGTTCCCAATGGAGGAGCTAGAGAAAGGACCCAAGGAGCTGAAGAGATTTGTAGTCCCGTAGGAGGAACAACAATATGAACCAACCAGTATCCCCAGAGCTCCCAGGGACCAAACTACCAACCGAAGAGAGACCCATAGCTCCATCTGCATATGTAGCAGAGGACGGCTTTATTGGACTTCAAAGGGAGGAGAGGCCCTTGGTCCTGAGAAGGCTTGATGCCCCAGTATAGGGGAATGCCAGGACAGGGAAGCAGGAGTGGGTGGGTTGGTGAGCAGGGGAGGGGGAATGGGATAGGGTGTTTTTGGAGGGGAAACCAGGAAAGGGAATAACCTTTGAAATGTAAATAAAATATCTAATAAACAAACAAACAAACAAATAAACATGTGTTTGGGCCACACTTTGGTTCTTTTCAAAACTTTTGATATTTTGTGGAGAATTAGACTTACTAGTATACTTTAGTGATGCTGCATAATGGTTCTTTCCAGCCCATCTCTTGCTTGTTGTTTCCTTGTTTATTCAGTGACTTGGCTAGACTCTCTTAGGAAAGCCTTTGTCCCAGTGTTAAACTTTTAAAGTTACCCTTCAGAGGACCTTCTCAGCCACACCCATCCTGTATCTAACACCACAGCACTGGGGGTGGGGGGAGACAGGGAGCAAGTCACATCCCAAGTAGCACACTCTCCCTGCCCGAGATGTGATATTCTTGACTAATGACTTGTTTGCTGTATGTCTTCTATGTCCTCTTCAGTCTCCAGAGTTTTCAAGTGTTTTTTTTTTTCTTTTTTAAATAATTTTGCCGTTAATGATCATTCACCGGGGAACGGGTTGAAATACCACCATTCCAGAACTGGACCTCTGGAACTTGTATTTGGTGTTTTAGCATAGAGGAAAGCACAGTCCAAGCCAGCTGGCGGCTGGAGAAAAGAAATAACTTGGATGCAGAAAGAACCCACTGGTCATGGCTACTTACCTCCAAGGGATTTCGTGGTCCAGCGCACTCTGGAGTTCGACCACTTCTTGGCTGAACCGGCAGTGGCGAGGCTGTGAGCAGTGATGGGTGACAGCGGAGTAGCGTTGTGACAAGTGCCATCAGGGCCGGTTTGTTCTGACCACAGAAAGATGGCAAAAGCAGGTGGGGGTGGTAACCAAAGACAAAAACGTGGACTCCAGAAGGAATGTGCAACCATGTTCAGCAGGGCGGTGACCAGAGACAGAAAATGAAGGAGGCTCAGTGGGGTGGCGCAGCGACCAGACAAGCAGTGGGTTCCAGAGAGAAGGCAAAAAGGAGGTGGGGGAGGGGTCTCCCCAGGTTTGCAAGTGGAGTAGTGGGAGGTGGACTGGGAAGGTCTTAGGCTGACATTCTGTGAAATATTCACCTGCTTACTCTAAGACTCTGTAAAGCAGTAGTATCAAAGAGCCAAATTCCATAATCCCCTACAAGAAGATGGAAAGATCAAAGGTGAAAACAAAGAGCATAAAAACAGTCAAACTCTAGTCGGTTGGCTTTTGTTGTATTGTATTGTATTGTATTGTATTGTATTGTATTGTATTGTATTGTATTGTATTTATGTATGTATGTATGTATGTATGTATTGGTTCAGTTGCTTTTTGGTTTTTATTTATTTGTTTGTTTGTTTGCTTGCTTGTTTCTCTAGACACAGTTTCTCTGTGTAGCCTTGACTGTCCCAGAATTAGCTCTGCGGGCCATGCGGGCCTTGAACTCACAGAGATCCATTTGCCTCTCTGCCTTCTGGGTGCTCAGATTAAAGACATGCCTCACCATCCCTCAGCACTGTTTTCTAAATATGGAAGTGAATTCTGTAAAAGAAACCTAACGGCCAAACATTAACTCAGGTTAATTATTTTAAAAAGTAGAAAAAAAATTAAGATATTGTTTAAACACACCTGGGTATATTTGCATGCTGTTATATTGATGAACAGCAAGCACAGTACAACTGAGTTATTTTAAATGTAGAAACGCGCAGCAGAGGATCTGGAAAAACAAACGGCAAAAAACCCCGCCAGAACATTTTACAGTTGACACCACACAGGGTGAATCATTCCGGTCTACAAAGAAAGCAGCGTTTGTATATTCATTTTCAAATAAGGAATCCGAGACAAGAAGTAAAATCAATTCTGGGAAGGGTCAACTAAAGACACAAATCTAGATGAGCTTTTCTGGGTAAGGTCATTTACGACAGTGTCCTTCTTCCTGGTAAGTGGAAAATGTCTAACAACCGACATCACCGAACGGTGAGACAGTGAGGCTTCCCTTAGTAATCTGTGGTTTTTCCTTTTCTAAAATGATTGGTTTTCAGTCTTTGTGGATGAATTTTGCCTGTGTGTGTGTGTGTGTGTGTGTGTGTGTGTGTGTGTACTGTACACATGTCTGGTATCTACAGAGACCAGAAGGTGTCAGCTCCCCTGGACCTGGAATTGCATGTGGTCAGGAGCCGTCACGTGGGTGCTGTGAAAGAAGCCTTGGTCTCCTGCGAAAGCAACAGGTGCTCTCACCCACGGCGTCAACTCTCCAGCCCCACTTTTCTGTGTTTTTCTGATTTTCCACAATGAAGTAATGAATTCACATTTATTTTTAAACAGCCTTCGATCACACACGTTCCACGCGGAAATACATCTATCTGAATTTGTATCTCACTTGTTGTCATTCTTTAAAAACGGACAAGGTGGCATGTATCTATCATTCCAGAACTAGCAGAGCTCGATCAGGTGGGATGGTGTGAGCTTTAGGCCAGCCCATGCTACACAGTGTGTCTCAGGTCAGTGTGAGTTAAACAGTGAGAACCTACCTCAAAAGAGAGAGAAGGAAGCAAACGGACAGGGAGAAGGTAGAGGGGGGAAGAAAAAAGGAAGGAAGACAGACAGGCTCCTGTCTGTTAAAATAAAACCCTCAGTGTGAAACAAATGTTTATAGTGTAAGCTTGTTAGTATTTGCTTGCTTGTGAAAAAAAACTGAACTATACACTTAATACCAAAAGTATAGAAAATCTAATAATTAAGAAGACTGAATCAGTTCATCCAGTAGGCATTTTCCGTATCAGGACCGGGAGGCCAGCTTGGAAAGTGCCGAAGGATACAATGTGTGTGGAGGGGACCTGGCACTGCAGTGCATGGCACTTCTTGTCTTCTGCATATCATCTGCTGACTCAGCACGCTGACTCAGCACCCTCAGTCTTACTCTGTGCACCGTGGATAGCCATGAGTGAAACTGGTGTGCGGCCACTAATTGAATTATTGTTTTTTTTTTTCTTGCTGTGGAAAATTTCCTCTTAGCTATGATCTTTGAAATAGGATCCATTTCCATTTTACTAAGATATAAATCATCCTAAGTGAGTTTCTAGTTTTAGATAGAATCTTCCTAATACTGATTTTTAATTTGGCTTTCATAAAGAAATAAGGGGGAAAGGGAATGAATTAACGGACCATACACGGGTGAACAAACAAATGAGCGCAGGGGCAGCAATGGCGGTAATCCAGGGACTGCGGCAGGGGCACTGAGGAAGCCCGAGGCACGCGCGGGTGCCGTACGCACTGCAGCGGTCTCCGCTTTCCCTTATTACCAAGGAGACAGCATGGGCTGCAGTGACCAGGCCAACAGACGAGGCTCCTGCATTCCAGCCTCCCTGCCCCATTTACAGGGACAGGACTTGCAATCGAAAGCATCAAGAAGAATCAAGGGTCTCTGAATGCTAAGGAACCCAAGAAAAAAGAAGGAAAGGAGAGACCGGTGTGAGGGTACCGTGTCGTCCAGTCATTTCTGTACATGGTGTTTGTGTATGCAGAAAAAAAAATGAAAAAGACCTTGCACAGCATGACAACCCTCACATGTGATTTTATAAGGATTGAGATGATCACATTTCAACAGAGCAACTCAGGAGAAAAGGTGTTCGACACCTAAAGCTGTCACAAGATACCCCCAAATTCTAGGATAAAAGTCACTTATGCCAGCACATTAGAAAAGATGTAGTATAGTACATTTATGTAACCCTAAAATGGCTTACATAAACTCGGGAGGCTTGTTTTGTAGTCCTTTAAAATTCAGCGTACTTCTGTCTCATGACTCCACTCTTTCTCGAGCAGGTAGCAAGAAAGATAAAAGATGACATCCATTACAAGACTTAGCTAGGATATTATAGAACCCTGAGGATGCATGAGAGCCAAGGACGGAATAACGGAAACATTTCACCAAGGTGGGTGAATAAACAGGCTGTAGTGTAGCCTGCAACGAACTCTTATACAACAATAAAAACAGATCAAATAACCAGTATACATATGTAAGCCTAAAACATATACTGATGTTTGAGTCCACACCCTAGTTTCTATGGTGACAGACATCAGTATGCAGCGATGGTCTGAGAAGACTGATGTGCTGGTGTGTTCACATCGTACCCTGTATTGACTAACCCTACTGCTGACTTCTGTTCCTCTAAAACTAACTTTGAACAACATTAAGTAGGTACTCTTATTCGTAAATATTGGATGCTATGGTTTAAATAAGCCTCATGGTCTCAAGGGTTAACAATGACAGGTTAGTGAAATAGACAACTGTGAAGGTGCCTTGGTGGCCTCACACCAGACATCCCTGCTCCTGCCTGGGTAAAATTCTCTTTCACAGACAACCCTGGGAAGCTGGAGCTATCCCCATTTTAAAACAAGAAAAACTAAAGAGGAATAAAAGGAATTCTGGGTAAGATAACAGATTAGAACTGTCTCTGTTTGACTTGGTAAAGGAAAAGTCAGAATAAGAAAAAAGTGTGCTAGAGAGAAAGATGAGAGCAAACGCGGTGGAGTGTGGGGAAAGAGGAACATTACACATGCCTGAAAGGAGTATGTACTTTGCAGCCATTATGATAATCACTGTGACGGGTCGCGGGGGGGGGGGGAACCAACCATATTATCCACCTATACCGTTTCTGGACATATGTACTGGAAGGAATGAGTCAACATACCACACAGATACTATCACAGGCTTATTTAACCGTTAGCATCCAACATTTACAAACAAAAGTACCTGCTTAATGTTGTTCAAAGCTAGTTTTAGAGAGACAGAAATTAGGAGGATGGTCAGTAAATATACAGCATAATGTGAACACACCAAACATATCAATAATCTCTGACCATAATTACTGCCATGATGTTCACAGTAGTCAGACAGTAGAGTCATCCTAGAGGACTGCCAATACCTAATTTTTAAAAATATAGAACATTTAAAAACAATGTAACTTATTCATCAATAAAGCAAAATGAACTAGGTGTGGTGGTGGATGCCTATAATCCCAACAGTTAGAGGATCAGTAATTGATAATCATCCATAACCGTATAACAAGGTTGAGGTCAGTTGAGCAATATAAGAACGTGGCTTACTAAGAAAAATGAAATCATCATATATGCAAGAAAACTGAGAGAACTGGAAATCATTTTGTTAACAAAATAAGCCAGACTTAGACAAATACTGCATGCTTCTCTCGTGTTCAGAATCCAGACTTAAATTTGTATATATGTTGTGAGAGTGGAGAGAGGGCCATGACAGGGGAGGAAGACATCTTAGGAGGAAGAGAGGGAGGGAGAAAGAGAAGGCAGTGGAATATGACAGCAAGAGAGACAAAGGGGACAAAGGACAGTGGGTGAGGACAGATTAGAAATATATATATATATATATATATGTATATATATATATATACACACACACACATATATATACATACATGTACATGTATATGTATTTATGTTTATATTATATTATATTATTATATTATGTTATGTTATGTTATGTTTATTATATTATATTATATTATATTATATTATATTATATTATATAATGAAACCCTTGCAGGCTAACTTAAAAATTAATTTTAAAAAAACCCCAGGGAAGAGCACATGAATTGTTTGTCTAGTGCTAAAAGGTCCACCCTGAAAACATACAGACTGAACTGTTTATATTTCAGAGTACATATTTTGTATGCATATATGCTACAATAACAATTAGTAAAGTTAAAGGAGTATGAGGGGTACGTGGTAGGGCTTGGAGAGAGGAAAAGGAAGTAAGAAATATAATCTCAAAAATGAAAATACATAAATGAAACTGTTAATCTAGACATAATTTCTCAGAAAAAAATATGCTAAGTGAAAGAAATCACAAAACATATATATATATACATATATATCTTTTCCTATTCTGTATGTTCTAGAAGTCTTTTCATAAGAGTATAGATAGATCCACATGTATTTATTTTTAACACGTGATATTTAAATGTAGGATCTAAAGACTAGGCAGTTAGCTTGGTGGTGACACACTTGTCTAGTATGTGCTTGTATGAGGGCTTTGTGCCTCTTCTTCCTTCTTCCAGGGATGATATTTCTGTGTCCTTTTCTGCTTGACAAACCTCTTTTCATCTTTCAAAACTCTGCGCAAGCATCCATCTAACGAATTGCTTTTCGAGGCCTTCTCTGGCCCTGCAGCATACCAGCAAAAAGTCTTTTCTAGATTCTGGCTTGAACTTGTACTTGTTTCAATTTCAATAATTACAGACAAGTAATTATTCCTTAACACAATCTTCCTCCCAAATGCACTAAGTTCCCTGAAGGCAGATCTTCTATCTTAGCCACTTTTACCCTTAACTGCTATCCTTGGTGCCAAGACTACAGATTATTGTCTCTATACATTTCACAAAATGGAACAGAGAACTGGCGGCCGAAGACTTGGACACTGCAATCCACTACTGGGTGACAGACACCTCTGGTTGCGACCTATCCAGCCACAGTTTGGTGTATCTCCTCAGGCACACTCCCCCTGTTTGCGGGTGCCACTGTTGCCCCCTGCCCTGTACTAACTGCTGAGCCACCTCAGTGTTGGCATCTTCCTGTGTGGAGCTCTGCACGTGCTTCCCAGGAACTCACTCACCGGCCGTTCCTTGGATCTTCCTGATGGCGAGGGAATCATTCTGGATGCAGGGAAAGGTTTGGCAGTTTGGTGATAAAGCAGGTAGGCTTTGAAACATAGATATGTTTGGTGTATGATGCTCAATACCCAGCCTTCTGTGCATATAGGGACTGTAGTACCTAGGCTCATCTTAAGGATGACACTGTTTAGGTCTTAGCACAAAATCAACTTTAAATGGTTCAAGTAGGTTTGAGTAATAGTGTGTGTGTGTGGGGGGGTAAGTTGGTGGGGCATCCAGAAACTAATAGGACTAGGGAATCCCATGCCACCCCTCGGAGTGAAAGGACGGAGGGTAGAGTGTTACATTATTCAGGGAGTCGTGGAATCCTAGAAGGGGATATTGCTAAGGCTGGGACTGCAGCGCCCAGCTGGAGGGGAAAGAGGAAGAAATAGCCCCTCATCACCCCACTCCCGACTAGCTGCTGGTGTTATCCATTGATTGAACCAAAAATGGCATTGGGACACAAGAGAGACCCGGGGGTGTAGCCTGCAGAGTTGGATCTCTGGAAAACAGACCAGGCAAGAGACAATGAGAGAGAGGGTTATGATGCCGTAGACTAGCTGGCTCCAGGATTAAATAAAAACAGGTACACAGAACGTCTCCCAGAGCCCATCACACAGCAGGTGTTCAAGAAACAGTTGTGGTTTCTGCTATGGCAACTGCCAGGCCAAGGAAGGCATGTCCGAGTCCTATCTGATGTCATCTGAGCACCCTTGATGGGCAGACACCTAGACATGCTGCAGACAGCACGGTCTGCATTCTCTGGTCTGCTTAGTCTCACAGCTGTTTTTCTTCAC
This sequence comes from Apodemus agrarius, assembly GCA_964023405.1. NCBI lineage: Eukaryota > Metazoa > Chordata > Mammalia > Rodentia > Muridae > Apodemus > Apodemus agrarius. Next base: position 140,784,726 of record OZ030009.1, on the reverse strand, counting down.
ATCAAGGCCTTAATTATCCTGTCTCTATCTTCTCAAGCTAAAATAGGCTGTCTAACCTAGCCCCATGTTTGCTGGGAGAAAAATAATTTCTGAGCAAAGTTCTTTTGGGAAAACTGTCCATCTGGGCAGCCGCTCACTTCCCATATGGCCAGCCTCAGACACTTTGCTTTTTCCTTCTTATCTAACAGACCAAGGCAAAATGGCCATGCTAACAACGGTTTTAACTGTTGCTTCTGGAGCATAAAACACAGAAGCCTCTTATGAGGGCTTAAGGATGTGCTTTAAAATCCTTTTTCATGGGCCAAGCACGGTGATATACACCTTTTGTCCCAGCTCTCAGGAAGCAGAGGCAGTCTGATCTGTGAGTTCCAGGCCAGCCGGATCTACAAAGGAGTCCATGCCAGCCAGGGTTCTGTTACAGAGAAACTCTTGTCTCTAAAAACCAAAACCAACCAACCAACCAACCAACCAACCAACCAACCAACCAACCAACCAAACAGCCAGCCAACCAACCAACCAACCAACCAACCAACCAACCAACCAACCAACCAACCAACCAAATAGAATAAATTCCCTTTCTCCCCATTGCTGGGCATGCTGCTGCTGTCTTTCTCCTGTTTGGTAGTCACTGCTGTCTCCAATCCAAGGTATCAGAGGATCTGATGTGATTACAGCTGAGCTGATTACAGCAGCTAATCACTACTTCAACATTCTCTCCCTCTTCTCACTTTCTCTTTAGATCTGTCATGTTTCCTATTCCCTACACCCTTGCCACCAGGCTGGGCTCTCCAACGCTGCCGGCAAATCAAACTGTTCTTGTTCTCCAGGAAGATAATTCGATTTATCACTGCAAATGAGTTAAAAATCTCTGGCTATTTGAGTCGCTGACATCTGTTTTGTTGAGTGCCTAGGGTTTGAGGGTTCTGAGGGCTGAATATATTCACTAACTTCCCACCATGGTAGTGGATTAGATGACATTTGGTGGAATAGAAGAGCTACAGATAAAGCCAGTGCCATGGGTAAGGCTTAGAAGAGAAAGATCAAGCATTACCCTTTAGGTAGTAGTATGAACTTCGAGTGAACTAAGTGAGAGCTACCAAAAGCAGCTTCAGATGCTTCCAAAAAATAGCAGTGGGTTTTTATGGCGGGGGGGGGGTGTCCACCCTAACACCTCTCAAAAGGTACACAGAGGGTACCTGTGGTCCAGGGCTGAGTGAAAACCCTGTAGTGAAGCTCTACTGGAGAATGTGATGAAAAGATGTTTGGGGCTCAACTGACTCATTCATATAGCTGATTCCTTTAGTCTCTCCCCAGTTTAGGAAGCAATCTCCCTAGCAATGGGGAAAGGGGTGGGGGCTACAAAAGGATTAATTTGTACACCTCATGGGTTTTTTTTTCTTTTAAACTGTTTTTTTTTTTTTTTTTTTTTTTGCAGCAAGCCTTTTAGTTCACATTTTAGAAATCTTGGCTGTTAACTTCAAAATGAAATGACTGTTCGAAGAATCAACTAATTCTCCTGCATCTGACTGCAGTGTCTTCTAATGGAGGAAAGCAGGAAATATTCTTGACGTTCACATAGGCTTTTTGGTTGTACAATTTCTAATGTAAAATGAAATGGACACATTGTATTCACCATTGTGCTGCCTCAGAGAAGAAAGGTGCTGCCCTGGAAGAACTGAAAGTCTCTATGAGCAAAGTTCAAAAATGATCGCAACACGTTATGAACCTATATATTGGCTAAATAAAAATTCCACATCAATCGTGTGCTTATTAAAATGTGTGCACTGGATGATCATTAATGGCTAACACATAAACCATTACATAGCCATCATTCCTGATATAGCTTTCATTTTGAAGATTTGTAATGTGAGTGTTTAGAAAACAATGCTATGTACTGTTGAAATTTCACCCAAGGTAAATTTAAGAACTGTACAAGTAGAAATTAGTGGGATTAAGTTTGGCTTTCAAAGTAAATTAATTCTGTACACAATGACCTTCAGACTACAATGAGTCAATTCCAATGTCATTGTCTTCAGTCATTTAGCTCTTCCAGGAAGTGGTTATGGCACATCAATTTAACAAGATTCAACTTGCAACTCTGAAAAATTCCAGAGTATCAAATGTTATTTATGAAGAAAGATGGTAAGTATTCAACTCACAAAATACAACTGAGACTTTATTCCTATGCTCAAGGACAAAGCCAACGATAAACCAAAATCCAGAAATGTATTTGCCTAGTAAACAGGGAATGTCCAGTTAAGCAGTGTTAACTGTGTTTACTAAAACAGAACTGGGCCCGGCGGTACAGGCCTGTTAACCCTAGCTACTTGGAAGGCTAGGGCAGATTTGAAAGTTCAAGAGCTGCCTAGACAACTATGGAAGACTCCATGTCAAAATCAAAGTATTGTGTATGTATATGCAATAGCAAAATAAACACTAATAAAAAAAACAAACAAACAAACAAAAAAAGCCAAAGGAGGGCTATGGGTATGGCTCAGTGACAGAGCACCTGCCTAGCATACCCAAGGGCCCACATTCAGTTTCCAATACTGCGATAAACGCAGAAGATACCAAAGCTAGTCGCCCCGCCTGGCTGTGATAGCATTCCACTATTTCTCTTCCTTCACTCCTAGCAACAATGAATGGTATAACTTTTCTTGATTTCTTAGGATAGTCATTTAATGAGTTAATGAATACAAATTTATCAATGGAAGAAATGTAGGGAGGTCTATAGCCAAAGACTCTCCAAACTTTTCACCATGAAAATTTTGTACCTTTTATTTTGAAGGTTAAGGCATTAAAAAACAGACTCCTCCCCCCCACCCCAATTAGGGTTATTAGTCTATAAAACTCGTCTGCATTTGTGTTTGTAAAGGTGAAGCTTCACCTTAACCAAATAGCATTCCTGATAAACCATCCATCTAAAACCTAGCTTAAAAGGAGACGTGATGTGGACTAAAAATGTTTTAACAGAGAAAGAAAAAAGTTCAAAAATTACTTCAACAATTATGTGGTCTATCCATACAATGGGATGGCTGTTCATCAGATAAGGGACAGCCTATGAAAACATTTGACATAAAATAAGCTTTTAAAAAAAAGCAATATGAAAGAGTATCTTCTAAAAAAATTAACACTGCTCTGTTTATGCGTGGAAGGGTTAACTAGACTGGAACATGGGGCCATTTTCTGATACAATGTGAAAGTATCCTTTCATGGATACTGACAGCTAGATCTCACATAAATGTAAAGCCTTTTAATTTTACTGAATATAAATTATAATTGGACTTAACTAATGAAAACGCTATTCATTTGTTGGCTCCTAAAGTTAAATACAACCTCCCATAGAAGGCATACAGTGAATGCTACTATTTTTAAAAACCCACACAGGCGTCTCAGAAAGCAGGTATAAAGCTTTAATTCACTGTGGGCATTTCTCTAACCATAGACAGCATTCAAACCAAATATCATATCACCGTTCCTTTCTAACTAGCTCAGGACATAGTACATGTAACATAAAGCACTGACTAAATATACAGAAATTGAATACATGTAGGAAAGTTTAAATAAAACGAGATTAAGACTAATTTTCATGAAAATTTACATAAGCTGACTTTTAAAAATTATGTCATGATTATGACAAGTCACAATAAAATCACAACTGCTTTAAATAACAGTATGTAAAAACTTTTGAGTATCCAGTTATTTTCATTTTTTTCCACATTGCATTTTCATTTCTATATAAGTAGGCTGGCTTTCAGACTGTAGATAAAACTTCTTGGGTTTACTGTCTTTTCACAAGTACAGAAAGCAAAACTTATATTCTCTGTATTATACTGAGATGAGACATTAGTCAGCACGTTACACAGAACTCTCCTATGGTGGTATTCAAAAGCAATTCCAAACAGTACTAAAAATGGGGTTTCACACTGTAGTGCCTCTAAAGACATTTAGAAGTGGTATTTCAAAAGTTGACTTCAAAAAACAAAATCAAAAAGTACTTTAGAAAACAAATTCTATGCTGTTCTGAGCTTCAATCTTGCTGAGTCCACTTTCATTTGGACCTAATTTTGCAGCCAATACGTCTATATATTGATTTAGGATTCACAATCCAGAGTCCTTGAACACACAGTTCAGATCTTACAGAATTCTGGAAGGACTCCTATATTGTCAACTAATTATACAACAGAAACTAATCGTGTTTTGTATAAAAAAAAATCTATGTGAATCTGAAACAAAATCATAGCTTTTTCTTAGTGAATAACTGATAAAATATACACACAGCAGTACACAGATCACCATTAAATTTACGAACAAAAGTATCATTTGATGCAATCAAATAAACTCCTAAGAAGCCTACTTGAATATATTTATTTTTATTTACTTTAAGACAGTATTAGAAAGGACTGCATATAATTATGAACACAACTGCAAATACTTGATGTTACTAAGTGTTCTGTATCAGGCATGCACAGGTTACAATGTAAAGTTTTTCATGTATATATCTTAACACATATATTATAAGCTATAGTATGTTTAAAGCATTTGATAATATAAATCCAATTGTTTTAATTGACCTAAGTGGAGACAAATTTCTTGAAACTCATTAAAATCTTACTACTTTAAGTTGATATTTAAACTTATTACGTTATTCTTAAAACTTCAAAATTCATAAACATTCCTATTGCAAATAAATAAATAAGCACAATTTCTCAGCAGCAGTTTGCTTCCCCACTGCACATACAGCTTGACAAGATTTCGGGATCTACAGAACAGTGACATGCTAATTAACTATAGGAGATAAGAATTAAACATAGCAGTCTCTTTTCATTCTGGATATATCTTTATTTCAAACTAAAGCTTTTCATGAATACAAACCAGAAAAACACATTTCCCCTTTATTTAACATTCACTAGAAGGATAAATTAAAACTAAGAACTTTTATTGTTTTTTAGGTATAGCAAAACAAAATATCTCAGTTACACTGAGGATATCATGGGTGAGGAAGGAAGAACAGTTTAGAATTTTTTCCGTTTAGGAAGCATATTTTATCACACAATCACAAAAACTTACAAATCCAGATTTCTTTGTTCATGGTCACTTATGGCTTAAAGTACTGGACCTGAAAAATACTTTAGGCTAAAATAAATGTATGTGAATAAATACCTGAACTGTTTATCTAAAAAAAAAATGCAGTAAATAAATATTCTAGTGTAGATTAGAAACCTTATAATGGAAGAAGTCTGCAGATGGGCATGGAAATGGTTTTCTGCCTTTACTAACACTCCCAGGAAGATCCTTGCTTTTGACTTATTCAAGATCGCATGTGCCTATCTTCATACTCAAGTTGGTGAGTCACTGTTACAAGACACCTGGGTAAGGAAACTGCCTCAAGTGCAAGTACCATGAGGTCCAACGGCCAGAACAGACACTCATCATGCTATCATCTGGGGTACAGTCAATCGGAATACTGGGCTAGCTAGAGTATCAAACATGAAATGTTTAGAATGACCCACTGGAATATTTAATGTATAAGTTTCTTTCAAACATCGATCTGCCCTTCAAACTGAAGAACTGCCAAGGTAATATCACTTACTGTTCCTGGTTTTGATATGCCCCTACAACGTGAGAATTGAACTGAACCACAATGATTGTAATGTCATCTCTATACATTCGAGCAAGCTCTTCAGGAAGACTAAGCATTTTGGAGAGGCGTTCATGATCAACTGCTCCAAATTCATTATTGCCTACAGCGTGGCGAATGAGATGGGTTGCTGCGTTCTGATCCTCAAAGACTGAGGACATCTTTGCTCTCCTTTCTGTTAAAAGGCCATGCATCTGTCCCAGAGTCACCTTGTACCCACCAACAGCTATTGGCTGTTGGTGATGCATACCAGTTAAGTACTCACCCACAATCCTAACCACATCCTGTCTATGCATAGTCTCCCACAACCCATCAGTTGCTAACACTAGGAATTTATCCTGTGGCCTTAATCGGTGATAAGTAACCTCGGGCTCCGCAGTGAGATAAGGTGGTGTATGGTAGTTAGGAGGGATAAACTTGGTGTATTCATTGTCATTCAGCTGGTCTGGGCCAGACTCTATCACTCTCTTTTGAAGGTCAATGCTCCATTTGAACTTCACATCTCCAAAAGCCCTAAAGGGCATCAGCAAGCCAAGCAGCCGATCCTGCTTCACCACGCTTTTGGCCTCATTTTTGGGGTGTTCCAGTTTCAGACGCTCTAGTTCTCTTTCATTCTGAGCATTGTGGTCATTAGAGAGTGTGACTGCTGACCAAGAGCCATCTTCTTCTTGCACACCTAGCATGGCTCTACTATCGCCAGTGTTAGCCACATGGAGGTCAACACCATCTACATGGGCCACACAAGCAGTAGCCCCAGAAAATGCTACCCGAAGCACCAGGTAATTGAGAAAAGAATTAGGATCACCGACTTGAGCCTCCAATGAAATGTCATTATCAAGTCTCTTGAAAGCATTAATTAAAGCCTCCTTAACATCAATATCAGCTGATTCTCCAGTATTGAGGTCTATAAGCTCTTGCCAGTAAGTTCTCAAGCTGTTGAAATATAATTTGGATGCCTCCTTACTGAAGTAATCATTGGGGTGCTTGTGCCACTGAAGAATAGGTAGCAGTGCTCGACCACTCTCCACTGCATTTTCAATCTCTAGCAAAGTCTCATGGGGTAACAAGGAAACAGCAATATAATAGAAGAGTCTTTCACTGACTGCCTGGGAACAAGCACAGCCTGCATGACCATCAAAAACCCCCAACAGCATCCCTCTGGTCTGCAAGCAGGTTGCTGCACTTCTCCGGTCCTCTATGGGTGCATTTGCAGGCAGCTGATTGCTGTCAAATCCAAGAATGGAACTGACATTTTTGCCATCAAATTCTGGTACTTTGAAGCTGTATTCATTAGCTTTAAGGATGCTGTTAACTTGTGGAGGTGTGAGGTAAAATTTCTGCGGTGTAGAAGCATATCTCCTTCCTTGAGTATACTGCCACCAGTTTTCTCTTGGCCTACATAAGGTAGCATATGCTGGATGGGGTGTGTATCTCAGCCGGTTCTGAGGCGTGTACGGTGGTGAACAGCAGAGGTGTCTGTGGTGGCAGTAACACGCAGTGCCATAGATTCTGCTCAGTTCACAGTTCCGGACGAGCGGAAAGAACAGTTGCGTTGGTGCTGGCATGGCATCAGAGAACAGTGGTAGACTGGACGTTCTGACCGGGATTCCTAGAGAGCAAATTAAGACAGACACACACAAAGAAAAGTTACACTCTGCATTATCTGAGAAGCTTTGCTTTATGGAAAATATTTTCTAAGGCAATTTACATAAAAATCCCTACGTTAGGTTAATTTCTACAGGGTGTTTTACGGTAATTAAAAATTTCAGCCATTCATGAAGCCCGGAATGAACTACAGTTAAATTTCTGTTTTCTCGTTCCTTTGTATTTCTACGTGCAGTACAAACTGTTCAGCATACACATCTATCTGGCTGGAGAACAGAGCAGGAAGTTATGTAACACTGTGCCGCAGCAGTCTACCTGCCCAATCACCATTCTCCCTCTCTAGTATGCTTTTCTAAAGGGGCCTTAGGGCTCCCATTTGCAGTTACTTCTACCATTTATTAAGACCTGTTCCTTGACCTATGGTCAATTGTATACATTTGACTATGCATGGTATCACCAAAAGCACCGATATGTCCTCATCAAAGGCATCTTTATATATTACTGGTAAACTATATGAATATACCACTGTATTAATACAAAGTTTATTTTAACCTCTATAGAACATTTTTCACATAGTGAAACTGAAACAGAAATTCCAGCATTTCTGAGCCCCAGTGGATAGACGTTCTTACAAAGGTTCCCTCTCCATACCACTGTGCCGGCGTAGCAAGCTAAAGGAGGATACGTCTGCTCTTCACCAAATGATCCTCAGAAAATACAATTCACCTCCCTGGGACGCTCCCCACTAAACTTAAGTGAATGCATGGAAGCAGACACTCTAAGGCCTCTTCAGAATTCATGCTTTTTAAGTTTAAGGTACTGAGGCTTTGAAATCAAATACAGGGTTTACTGATTCATTGCTGAATTTTGCTGCGCCATTTGTGATTAAAAAAAAAAAAAGATCAAGTATTCTTGTAGCTATAAATCTGATTCCTGTTTCAGATGTTAACTAACCTGCTATCATTTCCCATGCTTAGACGTCATAAAGCAAGCTACAGAAATATTATTTTATCTACTAGTGATCCCTATTCATTCCTTGGGAAATGTTTTCTCTTTTGGTTAAAAATAGGTGTCTACTTGTTATAGGAAAACAACAAAGAACCATAAATTAAGCCCAAGGTCTAAGTTATAATAGTATAGCATTATAATATCCTCAAAACAGTATTTTATAATAAGCATTTCTCTAGAACACTTGTGAGCACATATCTCTATTTCAAATAATGTATACAAGAAAAAAGAATCTTAAGTAACACATTTTCTCTGAATTCCTTAGAAACAGACCTTAGAACTGTTTTAAATAAACAAAAACAGGAAAATGAAACAAATCTTATTATCAACTATTTTTTTCAAAAGCTGAAGACTACTAAGGAAAGAATAAGTATCTTAGTGTTAGTTATATATTAAATAATTTGCATGTACTTTTTGGTAGGCAATTCAGGAAGTAAAAAGAGAAAATGAAGGAAGAGAGAAAATCAAACACTGAAAAGTCAGATTTATGTCTGCTTTTGTAGAGAACACCAAGTACACAAACGAGACAGAATGTCTTCTATAAGTAGTAAAGTACTAGACTACCCAAGAAGAGACTTGTTCCTAAAGACAAAAGTACAAAATAGAAAGGACTAGAATTTTGGGAATTAGATTCCATAAATAAGGCTTCTGAAATGAAAAAAAAAATTCTAACAACAAAGATTTATCAGAACTAACCACCTAAATAACAACAGTTCAAACTGAATACCTGAAAGTCATCCAAAGGTTAAGGATACATGCCTGAGCCAGGAGATATGTACAAATATGCCACCGTCACATCCGTTTGTAGGAATAAACCCATACCCTTTTCATGAATGTATGCACAAAAGCTGTTTTTATGCTGCAAATATTATCATTAAAAATCAAAATATTATCTAATAAAAAAGAAAAAAATTCTAAAAAAAATCAAAATATAAGTGCAATTTTAATGGAAGTACATTTTCTTCAGACATCTGTAAATTTGTTTTACTTTAAAACTTATTGTGAGAGTGGGGGGATGGCAAAGGCCCAACCATTTAAAAAGCATCTACTCAGGGCATAGAAAGCCTAGGAAACCTTCCCTTTCCTTAAGATCCTGTGTTCTGATGGTTTTTCTGCTTTTAAAGTCAGTTAAAAATGAATGAAATCTGGTAACAAAAGAGCTTCACGCAGCAGGTGCTCTGAATATTTAAATTCAAACACTCTACACCTTTTCTCTTCACAGCAAAAGTATTTGAGATTAAAAGTCAAAATAGCAGAGAGCGCAAGGTATTTTTCAATTATTTTCTTTTCAGTTATTCAGAGCTTTGCATATGGATTGCATTCCAATTCTTCAGCTCTTAACATGCTTTTAAAAGGCATATTCTTAGGGAAGCTGAATTCATGACAGCCTGCTCTGTAATTAATAAGCATTCTACCAGGTCAGTACCAATCTTATAGTACCTCCATCAGACCAGAGACAGCTACAAGTCAATCACTATTAAATGCTTTGACATGATGTATAATGGAAGATGAAAATTCTTAATATCCTTCTAAACATCCTGTAATCCAACAAAAATCATCTGCGCTAAATTAACAAAATAGAAGCCTCCTGATTAGGCAATAAGAATTTCAACGTAGTCGCTAGTTAACTTGAGCAATCTCGCTTTCTTTTTATTTATTTATTTTTAAAGTTCATACACCATCATGGCCCACGCTTGGCAACACTGTATGAAGCATCTCAGTCTTGGGAAATTTGGCTGATATTGCCAATGACTAATAAAAAGATGCACTGTAACCATAAACAGAAAGAGCCCCATCCATTCTTTCTGATGTGCTAAGATATTATTCCACTCCATCAATAAACCCATGGACCAAATCCATTAGAAAAATGCTACTGGTGCGCCTACTCTGGAGCTTCTCGGTCTTGCAAAGATTCTAACGCAAATGAAAACAAATGCTACACTAGTCATTACATATATCAGAACCTCCGTTTATGTAACCTGATTGCATTAAACACCCTGCATAAAGATTTGTAATTTTTCAGCATTTTCTGGAAACGCCTAGCCATTTCACAGCTCAAGCTCAGTATCTACAAGAATGAAGAAACCATTATCCTTAAGACGCAAAGCACCAAACCAGCACTTGTTTGATTAGTTTCGTATGTCCCTACCAGAAAATCGCACTTAAACTAAGATATCAAAAGATAAAATTCTGGTCCAGAGCGCCTTTGTCTCCTTCTCTCCCCCCCCACTCCCCCTTTAATTCCTTGAAGACCCCCCTAGAGCCATCCATTCATACGCAAAATCAGTCACCATCCTTCCCTGGGTACCCAACACAGGTAGTTATGTGAATACCTACCAATTCGTCTGGGCCCGGGACACACACACATTCTCCTGTCATCACAACACGGAGCCGACAACATCCACAACCCGCGCGGACAGCAGCAGCGACAGCAGCAGCGGCCCATTGAAAGCAAGGCAAGAGATGCTCATTAGAGGAGGCGGCGGCGGGGAGGCGGGAGCGGAGGAGGGGCGAGGTCTCGCAGCAGCCCAGTGAATGGGCTGGGAGGGGAGGAGAGAATGGAGGGGGGAGAAAGGGGAGGGGAGAAGAAGAAACCAAACAAACCCACCCTGCCGGCGCGGCGGCATCGCAGCCCTAGGCGGGGGACTCCCGGAGCCCGGACGGGCGCACCGCTGCCGCTCCATGCAGCCGGCGCGCCGAGCCCACAAGCACTCAGCATCTCCGGGCCCGCCGGGCCACGCGCGGCGCCCGCTTCCGCAGACCTCGCCCGCCGCCGGCAGCCGGCTCGGCCACGCGGGGCCAAGAGTGTCGGCGGGGAGCCGAGGCAGACGCGCCCGGGCCACGGCGGGCGCCCCGCGCGCTGACAGCCAGCCCGGTGCCGCCCGGGACCCGCGGCAGCTCGTCGCGACCGAGGCTCCGCGCGCACCCGGCCCTCCACCCGCGGCCGCTCCCCACGCGCGCCCTCCACTTCACCGCCCTGACGCCCCCTCACGACTCGGCAGCGGCGGACGAGGATACGAACCGGGCACAGTAGAGCACCCGCTGCCGTCTGCCCCGGGTGGCGGCCGCACCCCTCCGTGCGCGTCCTTTTCCTCAGCACCACGCAGCACCCTGGCGCGCGGCAGCTCGGCCCAGGCCAGCCCACTCCGCGCCCCTGCCTCGCCCGGCCTCCGCCCCGCCCCCCTCCCCCCCCCACAGTCGCTCTTGAGATTTTCGCCTTCCGATTGGCTGCGCAACGGAGAGTGGGCGGGACCCGGAGGGCCAGAGGGGCGGGGGGCGGAAGAGGGCGCGCTCCCCGCCAGTTCTGTGACGTCACGGAGGTCAGACAATCCCTTCCATTTGACGCGGCTAGCCTATTGGTTCCACGCGTGCGCGCGCTCTGTGACCACGCCCTGTTGCTGGTGAAGGTGGCTTTGCGCGCGCCGCGAGGCGGACAGCTCCGGTTGGGTAGCCTTTGGGCTCACAGATGAGGAAGCGCCTGGGCGGCATCCAGCATCACCGTGCGCGTGGCGCCTCGGGAGCCAGTTGCTCCCCGGCGGGCGGGCTTCCGCGAATGCCTGGCACCTCTGCGGGGCCCGCGTGCTGCGCTGGGCTGGCCCTAGGGCCAAGCCTCTTCTCCACCGGGCTGTCCCGGGTGGACCGCGGAAACAACACAAGTGAGGCGTGGCGGAGCATCTCGGATGTGTCTCGCTTCATTCTTTCAAGACCAAGTTGATGATTTTAGGGTTTATTAGGTCGGATGGTTTGGTCTATTATTTTTATGTCCCAGGGCTAGGACGCTGTTGTAAACAGAAGCAGAAGGAAGTTTGGTGAAGGAATTCTTTGTAGAGATGGTGTGTCTGCTCATGTTCTTTGAAGGACTTAAATCAGCGTTCCCTCCTTGGCCCCTGACTCATTCAGGGTTATGAATTTTAAAATGCAGCCAGTGAAAGTATTTGGAGTCACAAGAACCTTTCAAGTTAACTCCCAGTGACAAAAATCCATGAGACTCAGTTTGCCTATCTGTGGGGCGAGGTTAGGCTTAGGACTGCCTTACCACTGTATGTACTAAACAACACTAAGGGTTCTTTCTGCCCCTTGCCGCCATCCACAATTGTCTCTTTATGGGATAATGTCTTCTTCGCTTACCTACATCCACATAGAGGCCATTTTCATGGCATGAAAGTTTCTGGGGAGAAGCTGTGCTTCTGCTCAGTGTTAATGAGTTTACATTGATTTATTCCACACACCTTATTAGCTAATAAAATTTGTAAAGTAATGTGGACTAGATAGATGAACTCCCAGGTTTACTGTGGAATTTTATTAATCCTGAAGTATTTAAAATTTTATGTAATAAAGGAAAAGCTTTATATAACCAAACCTGTGATTCATAATTCCCCAAATCTTTCAAGCTGCCTCTTTCTAAACTGGAGAATTTGCTCATCCTCAGGAGAGGCTGATGGGCAGAGATGATGGGTGAGGGTACCACAGGTACCTATCCCAACCAAGAACAAGCTAAGATCCCCCATCAATCTCCTGTCTTCCCCTCTTGGAGACAGAGATACATTTATCCTCCCCTAACAACAATCAAATTTAGACATTTCTATATAGATATATTCCCATATATCCTGATCCAAGGGTTCAGTTTGGTGGGTGCACAATAAGGCAAGATTGTGCATCCTCAAGTAAAGTTTTGGGGAGAGTGCCTTATTTCCTCTCTTTGCCTGTGCATAGTTGAGTGTACATCTAAATAAAATCAGGTGCATTGTTGGAAGGAAAGTACACAGCTGAAAAAAATGAATGCAGGCCCTAATCAACCAAGCAAAATAGAAGGTCTCATCACAACTCTTATCAACGAAATGAATTTTTTGAATTCTAGAAAAGGAAACCCCAAACAGTAATTCCATCCCTTTAGCAGTCCCGTGTAGCCTACTGCCAACCTGTATCTTTTTCTGTTATTGCTTCATTTCAATAAAGTTATCTTGCCATTTTTGCAAGTCTGTGTGAGGCCTTATTTTCAGTTCTCTGGATTAAGAGGCCAAGAACCTGGAAATGCCTGACTGCTGACTTACTTACAATATGAATTGTAAATGAGATTCCAGAATCCATGCCTCAACAGCAGATGACCTTGCAAGTTGTTACAGTAGTCAAATTTGTTCATAACACAATGCTATCCGTGTCTCTCTTCAAACTGATTTTCAGATCTGCGTGGGAAATTCCAACTTGTTTTACTATGTCCAACCTTTTGGTTTTCTATTAGGATAGTATTGATTTTCCCATCTTATTCTGGCTTCTGGATGACCTGGCTATATTTGAAAATAATGCTGATTCTAAAAAAAAAAAAAAAAAAAAAAAAAAAAAAAGTCACTTGCCACGACTAAATATAGTCAAAAGAATTTGTCATCAAGATTGAATGCCAAGATATTTCTGGAATTGGGATAAAGCCTCCTCAGAGCGATGACTTTGAAATAATCTCAGTTAGAGGTGTAAGGTCTATTCTCTAGTTACACGACTGAGTGACATGCACTTTGTGACATGCCAGCCTCCAGCCATTCCAACTCCGGTGTCCTGGATGAGGTTCGCTGTCTTGATTCTCTTCGGGCCTGGCTTCCTCTCTTTCTGGACTTAAATTTCGGTGGTGCTGTTATGTGGCCGGGGCCAGGACAGATCCATGAGTTTTCCGTTGTAACCTGACTGAGCCACCAGAACACCTGTTGGTGTTTCAGCATTGAAAGGTGTTGAGAAATAACATGGGAACAACCTAGGATGGTTATAGAGAAGGAGCAGCTGGAGGGAAAGCAGGGTTTTTGAACTGTTAACTGTGTCTATCCTGCACAAGTGCCTTTGAGATACTAACACAGAGATAAGTGACCAGTAACATTTTAAGTTGCTCTTTTGGCATACAGCAGGTGATCCAGTAGCCTCGGAGGTCCCAGCCAAGAAGCTTAAAATAGACCTACATAGGAGTGTAACAGGTCAGCCTGATGGTTACTGTTTGCCTTTTGTCAAAATCAGAAAGAAGAGAGGCTGCTTCTCCATATTCCTGATCCTTCACATGTCTTGGGGGGGGCGCTGGCCTAGGTTTTTGAAACCTCAAAGCCCACCCCAAGGTACAAGAACAGCACACCTCCTACCCCTCCGAAGCAGCTCACTCTTGGAGACTACGCATGGAAATATGTGAGCCTATGTGGCCATTCTCACTCAAAGCACCACATCCCACTTCCGGGACCCCACAAGTAGTGACTTGTAGCCATACAAGTATGGCTTGTAGCCATAGCATAATGCAATATACATTTAGTCCAACTTCAGAAGGCCCCATAGTATTAACTATACTATTAACATAGTATTAACACCGTTTAAAAGTCCAAGATTTCGTCTGTAACTTAAGACAATCTCTTAACTGTAACCCCGTATAAAATTCTGTGTCATTGTATGTTAGAAGTATGTGATCTGCTTTTTTTTTTAAATTTATTTTATACGGGGTTTTAATTGGCTTTCCTTAACCTTATGAAGATTCCACAACCCCTTTACTCCTGTATCCTGGATCTCTCAAGCCAGAACCAACTGGCTGAAGTGCCATGGTTTTTTGTTTGTTTGTTTGTTTGTTTGTCTGTTTGTTTTTTCTTGCTTCTTGAAATGTGTCTTAGTCATGAGGGCTAAGGCTAGGGCCAGAACCAGTGCCCCTGATTTTATTATATTTTCAGTTGGAGGTGATCTTCTTTTCTAACTAAGCTTTCCTTTAATGCCTCCGTGAGTTGGGAGCTTATCTGAGGAAAGTCTTACCCCGAGGTCACCCACTAGTCTATTACACTTATCATCAGGCTTCCCATTAAACATTTCACCTCCATGAGCACAAGACTTGGCTTCAACATCGCCTTTCCTGCTGTTCTTTTTCTACTTGTCCCACTTGCTCCTTTGCGTTGTAGGTCTGCGCAAGATTGATTGCTAATAACCATGTGACACAGTTCATATACCAGGCCGCCATTCGAAATCTCCTCCGCCAATACCGTTAATCCACAACTCTTCAATTTAGCCTCTGGCATATATATTTTCAATAAAGGCAAAAAGCAGCCATGTTCATTATCAAAATGTCACAGGAATGGTCTCTGGGCCACTTAACCAATATTCTCCTTTGAAACCTCTTGAGTTGGGCCCACCTTGCTCTCAGCACTGCTTCTGAGCTCCTAGTAGGATGGCCCAGTAAGCCCTGCTTAAAGTATTCAGTGACTTTTCTTGTCCAACGTCCCAATGTATTTGTTTCTTCAACAAATAGCACCATCAGCCCTGGCACAGCAATGCACCGCTCCCTGGTACCTTCTTCCTTAACCAAGAGCTTCACATCCTGGTCCATGGGCAATATGCACAGAGAGACACCGGGCTTGATGTCTTCTTTCCAAGCTGTTCACCGACTGGAGACTAAGAGTGCAAATATATGAGCTTATGGGGACGATTTCTATTCAAACCACCAGAAAGTGATACCGTGAGAGTAACAAATCATGTTCTGGACAGAAACAAGGACAGAGACTGTGGCTTATCTCATCCAGGCTATTCTGGGTGCTTTTGTGTTTTCTCATTTGATGTTTGAAAACAGAATCTGTTCTCATCAGATTTCAAGAGGCAATGCAGTGATGGAGGAGAAAGATAAAGTGGGGGCAGAGGTCTCCTGGCTCGTGGGAAGGCAGTTTCTTTGCACTCATTGGATTTGCTGGGCTGTAACCGCATTGTAAGTCAAGAAGCATCTCTATGAGGTCGCCTGAGGCCTACAGATAAGCAGTCATTTTTCAAAAAGCAAAGAGCAGTCACCAGCCTTTCCTTATTGCTGTGTTCAGTGAATGTAACCAGGCAGGAGACTTTTGTCCTGACTTTTAAGAGAAGCTTTTCTTTTCAAACATCTCAAAAGACAGAAATGATTCTCCACTGGGGCTGGAGAATATCCACTGAGCACACTTACATGGGTCTGGGCAGAACATTTCTGTTCCTTCCATATCGGCCTCTTGATTGAGCTACATACAGCGTGGCAGCTGGCTTCGCCGCCCGAGTGAGTGAGCTAAGAAAAAGACCCAAACAGAAGGTTCAGCATGGACCTGCCATCTTAGAGGTGACATACAGACATCAGGGAGATAGTCTGTTCATTACACAAATCAAGCTTGGTAAAACTTTGGGAGAAATCCCATAAAGATGTGAACTCTCATCCCAAAGACCATCTCGGGCCTCCTTGGAGGTTACTAGCAGCCATGCAGGAGTACAGAGGTGCATCTTGTACCATGCTGCCCTTCCTAAGGGCATTGAACTTAAACATGCTTGAGTTCGGTGCCTCCTGCTGCTTCCAGTTCCTTTATCTTACAGACTAGAATGAACATCAGCAAATGTGATGACCTGTTCTCAGTCTTCCTCCAATACCACTTCCGGCTGCCAGGGCTGCCACAATTTCATCCACAAAACAGTGTACCTTGCCTGGTGGGGGTGGCGCACGCCTGTAATCCCAGCATTTGGGAGGCAGAGACAGGCCGATTTCTGAGTTCGCGGCCAGCCTGGTCTACAGAGTGAGTTCCAGGTCAGCCAGGGCTATACAGAAGAAACCCTGTCTTGAAAAACCAAAACCAAAACCAAACCAAACCAAACAAACAAAAAAACAAAACAGTGTACCTCACAACTTTAATCTCTAAGTGAATGCAAGTCTTACTTGTAAGCCAGAACTAAACAATTGACCTTTCAACTTGCCACTAAGGAGTTAAAATAATGAAGAGATCACATTTCTTCTCTTCTCTTCTCTTCTCTTCTCTTCTCTTCTCTTCTCTTCTCTTCTCTTCTCTTCTCTTCTCTCCTCTCCTCTCCTCTCCTCTCCTCTCCTCTCCTCTCCTCTCCTCTCCTCTCTTCTCTTCTCTTCTCTTCTCTTCTCTTCATTAGAAACAATTGATAATAATTTTAGTTCCTTAAACCTTCAATGTGATAATGTACAAGGAATTAAAAGATTTTAATGGTTCTACTCCCGATAAGAGGAAATTGTCAGTTATTGAGAATCCCATAAGTACATTTTCTTGTGGAACATATTTCTACTGCATTGCTGAATGGCAGCCAGATTTTTGTCAGAAAAATAAATTAGAAAATGTTGTTTTCCTGGTTTCAGGGAACTTCTGGGCTTCGTGTTCAGTTTTCAGACCACAAATCCATGATTCATCAAAAAAAAAAAAAAATGACCAGGATTAATGAGCACAGAGTGTTTCCATTTGCTGCTGGCTACCACCCTACCTTTTGATGGTTCCTACTCTACCCTGTGTCTGCAAATTCCATTCTCACTGGAACACATATACATCAGTATCATCAACAGTGGCGAAGCACGGCACCAAGTCAGTCTCTTAACTCAGGTTCTTCCTCGGGACAAGGGTGTCTTCTACTTCGTTCAACTTCAGTTTAAATACACAAAGCCATGACTGTGTGCCTGTGGAAGGAACTTGGACGTATCTGTAACTTTCTGTCCTTCTCTAGGATGGTAAAACTTCTGTGGTCCCCTGTGGCATGCCAGTTGGCACATGGCGATCAGTTTGGTATAGGGAAAGAATCTTTTCTTTACATCTGACTTTGCAAGCATATTTGATAAATAATATTAGAATGCTTTATGTATTCTGGGCCTCATGTTCTGAAAAGGGAGAAAGAATTACATAATCGTTGTCATCTGGGTGGCTGTGGGGATGGCTCTGCAGGTAAAGTCACTTGGCACCAAGCCTAAGAACACGAGCTTGATCCCTGGGACCCACAGGATGGACTGTGAGAGACTCTTACAGTTCGTTCTCGGATTACCACCACGGTGAACAGGTGGGTGCGTGCGGGCACTCGCTCTAAATAAATTCAGGGAAAACAAGAAGCTTGTGGTGTAGCTGTTGGATAACTTGACAGGAATAGTTATGTAACGATGTGCAACAACAAGAGTTACTCACGACGTGCTCAGGAAAGAAGAAAGACTGTTTCTCCGTGAAGGGAGAGAAATCAGAAAACCTGTTCCCTGGACCCAGCCCTCCATTTGAGCTTCAGGATAACAATAGAATTTTCACAAATTTGTGGCAGAATGAATGAATGCATTTTTTAAATGGTGGACAATGATTCTAAAACCCCAATGTTCCATAAGGTGACTGATTTCAAAACTTATTTAGCTGAAGTAATGTTCATTTCATAAGTTTTCTATTGTGTGTGTTTTTTTTTTCCTTCTGAAGTCAGATAATAACATCTGTGACTGGCTTTTCTAATTGCAAAATGAAACTTGACAGACTTGTTCCAGTGCACTTTTAGGGGGTATTTTTTTTAATTTACTGATCCTTCAAATCCGAAAGATGAGAGCCTAGTTAGTGGTGGTTACACTTGAGCTGGAGCCAGAAAAGAGAAGCACTTGTTTAGAAAGGAACCCCTGCTTATTGGTCTAATCACATCTGAATTAAGGGAAAATTAATTTGCAAAACAAGAAAAAGAGAAATATACTTTTGTACAGCTAGTTTTAAATGTTTTTTTATTTTTTATTTTTTTTTTTTATTTTGTCCTTGTCTGGGGAGTATTGGTGGAGGAGAAAAGACCTGTGTCTGAAGTAGCGAATGGGAACTATGGAAAGTAGTCTCCAGCATAGACACGCCACCCCAGCCTTATAGCATTAAATAAAATCCGAGGACTATATGCCTTCCACTTACTTCTGTGTTTTAGACAAAAAGAACTTTTGAATACAGCATCTGCCCCTGTGCCCAGATTTTTCTGCAAGGGCGAAGGGAGAAAGAAGGAGCCATTGGATCTGTACGTCAAGTCATCAGTGACAGAATCTGTGGCGGGGCCGTGCCGGAGGCTGACTGCGCCCAGTGTCCCTCAGTCAACGCTTGCCGCGGCAGGGCCTCCCATACAGTCACGCATGGACTGCTCTAGAACTGAACTACATCCATGATTTCAGTGACTGTGTCATCTTGGATGAGGGATTGAAGGGGAAACACAAAGACTATTGAGACTCACTAAGATCAAAAGATCTTGAGAACAGAACGGCATTCCTGTGCCTGAACTCTGAGGGCAGTGACCTAAGAGGAACCTATCTGTCCTGAGCGCCTCCAAACACAAGCACTTTCAGACACCCTCAAAGATTTCCTTGAAGACTTGCCAGACAACACTTGTAAATAACCGGTTTCATTTCGACCCTGCACTTGGAGTCAGGCCCTGTGGAGACTCGAGCAAGAGGGCTCTGAGTTCAGACATGCTTCACTGAAGTCCTTGGCCTGCCTCATTCTCCTGTGAAGGCCGAGCCTTTCCCAAGCCTGTTTCCCACACTCCCACAGCAAAGCTCAGTATCCCTTCCGGGGCCTTTGGAGACCCGTATGGAATCTGCACGCAGCGACTGCAGACTGCTACTCTTACGTTTTAATTTCTAATATTGCTTTTCTGGAAAGACTGCCGTCCCCCTGTGCCATTTTCTGTTGTTTGTTGGCCTCCATACATGAGTCTGGAGGGTCTTGATTAAAAGCGAGTTGGTTCTTCTGGGGGCCCCTTGAAACTAAACCGCTTATACACAAGCAGAAAGTGTACTGGTATTTCCAGGGCATATCATTTCTCTTGATGAACTATTATATATTTAATAAAGCAAACCAAAATTTCTAGCAACGTATCTAGACAAAATAGAGAAATAATCAGTAGTTATGCCAATGGCACAGCCTGCTCCTCGTGCTCAGATCTCTCTCCTCCCGTAACCTTTGGCGATGGAGCTTTCAGAACGAGATTACTCAGCGCTGAGGATGAGTGAGTTTTCCCTGGTTCCTGTTGCGTTAAAGTAAAGAAAGCAAGCAGTAGAAAGCCCTGTGGCCTCAGGAGGGGCCACTAACCTGGTCCCAAACACAGAGCTGTGTCATGACACTTGTCTGCCCTGATGTGACCAACTGGGCTGTTGGAGGGGAAAGGAACTAAGAGGCCCTCTTTACTGCCTTTGCTCCACTCTAGAGAAGCATATTTTAATCGTTAAAAGGAGGCAGAGGAGTCAAAATGTTACAGCTCTCCTTTGGGAAGCCTGTGTAAAGTCGAGGTGAACTAACCTGGAAGATCGTGACATTTTTGTCATTGATTCATCCAACCTATAATTATTGGACACCTGGTGTGTGCTTGACATTATTCTGGACACCAAAGAGAGAAACAGGACAATGACCCTGTTCTCGGGGAACCTGCATCCTGGTGGGGAGAGCCATACAGAGCGAGCTTCACAGGAACCCTGCAGTGACCCTGTCCTCTTATGGTACAGGGACGCTCTGAGGCTTGGTCTGGTGCCTTGTGCACCCCGAGACCCAGGTTTAGTATTCCCCCCGGAGACTTTGAGGATGTGTTTGTGGCACACTGAGTACCAAAGCAATCACTTCCAGCTAAAGTGGAGAGTATTTTGACCTCTCAGAAATTATTGTCATGGCTCCGAGGATCTATTTTTGTCCTGCCTTCTCAAGTTCACGTTCTCGGTGGTGGCCAGCAGTGAAAGCACCACCCTGCTGAAGTGTAAAAGATTAAGCTCTGCGTTATCCACGGCGCTGCAGCCCTGACGTGCTGGGAAGCAGACTTTGATTTGCCTAAAGTCATTTTGTGCTTTGAGAGCCTTGGGGCTGCCTCCCTGTGGTGTGACTCTTTAATATGCTTAACTTTTAGTATGCCTTCTAAGGTTTCAGTGGAGTTTGGGGGCTCAGGGGAGCAGGGGATTGAAACTAGGTCAGTGCATCAATGCAAATTTTAATAAAAGCTAGAATGCTTAGATGTGACCCAAACCTGGATGATGGTATTGGGTTGGTGAAGCTGGGAGTGTGCCTTTAGGCTTCTGGAGGCGGGCTGGTTGTAAAGGAGGAAGGCTAGCTTTCACCTTAACCTCACCTTTACCCCTTGTAAAAACATGAGACTCAAGCTGAGCACGTAAGGTATTGCATTTCAGCTGTGGAATGGTGGGTCGTGTGAATATTTGCTTTCATATCTGGATCGTGTTTAGGCATTGGGAACAGGAACACCCTCAAGTATGCAGATTACTCATTATCCTGAGAAGGCGCCTTTATTTACACTGGGGAGATCCTGCGGATACCTGCCTAAGGAGACTCTGCTATCCTTAGTGCTGGGAACTGGAAGGTACTTAATGCTGAGATGCAGTGGGAATGCCCAGCAAAGGAAGAGTTTATTTCTCACTGAAGATTGTCTTTATATCTACTCTGAATGACAAAGCACGTAGACAAAGTCACCTTGCAGGACACTTCCTAGAGCAGGTTGCTCAGACCCCTTCACACTGGGGCTTGTGAAAAGGGTTGTGAATGTCAAAGGACTAAAAAGACAAAGGCGAGATGTTGGGAAGCTCCAAATGTAAAGATAACAAAGAGGCAGGATAGGCCGGTGACAGGGCCTGCATCCAATCATAAAGGAAGAGAGAAAAGAGGGTAAGAGGAGGAAGGAAGAAAGAAAGAAATTGTCTACCGAGGACAATTAGGGGACATTGGGGAAATCGGAATTAGTCATTTTATTACACAGTAGTCTTGTATTGGCTTGAATTCCTTGACCATTCATTATGACGGAGAATGAATGTGTCTGTTCTTTGGAGACACCCATTGAAATATTTCATGGGAAATGCCATGAAGTCAGAAGCTTTCAATTGAAAGCAAAAGATAAGGAAAACATCCAGAGAAAACCAAAAAAAGCAAACATGAGATGTTGGCAAACTTAGATGTAACCGCATGGCTCATTTTTTAAATTTAATTTTTTACGTATTCACTTTATGTCCTACTCACTGCCCCCCTCCCCCCCCCCCGTCACCCCATCCCACAATCCTTCCCCCTCCCCTCTCCTTCTACTCTTTTCCTCTGAGCCAGTAGAGACCCCCCCTGGATACCCCCCCCCACTTCAAGTTTCTTTGAGGCTAGGTGTAAACTCTCCCACTGAGGCCAGACACGGCAGCCTCCAGCCTCGCAGGTAGAACATATCTCATGTATAGGCAACAGCTTTGGGGATAATCCTGTTCCAGGTGTTCAGGACGCACACGAAGACCAAGCTGTACATCTGCTACATCGTGCAGAGAGGCCTAGGTCCCCCTTTCCCTTGCCACTTTTAATATTCTATCTTTGTTCTGTAGATTTTGTGTTTTGATTATTATGTCCCAGGAAGGTTTTCTTTTTCTGGTCCAGTCTAGTTAGTTTTCTATAAGCTTCTTGTATATTTATAGGCATCTCTTTAGGTTGGGAAAGTTTGCTTCTATGATTTTGTTGAGAATGTTTTCTGGACCTTGGACCTGGAACTTTCCCCCCTCTTCTATTCCTATTATTCTTATTTTAGGTCTTTTCATGGTATCCAAGATTTCCTGGATGTTTTGTGTCAGACATTTTTTAGCTTTCCCATTCTCTTCGCTTGCTGTAGTGCGTAGCTGTGCTTTGGAGATGTCATGTTGCCCTGGCTCTTGTTCATTGTATTCTTTACAAGGCCTTTAGCCGTCTGGATGGCTTTGGTTCCTGGGTGTTCTTGTGTAGTCTGTATTGGGAAGGAGGAGAACCTTGATGGGCCTGGTATGGCAGGTCTCTGATGGATATCCTTGGGCTGTATGGTTCTGGACCGGCAGTTCTGTCTGGTTCAGGAGGCTCAGGCCTGATGACGGTGGGCAGAGAGATGACAGGAGGATGGAGGTCCCCCTGGGATGGTAGGCTGCTTAGGGCAGCTTGGCTTGGCCCAGAGGACCCAGAGAGCAGGGGCGTTGGGTAGGAGAAGGGAAGCTCACCTGTATGGCCCAGGAATCTGATGGAGGTGGAGGAGAAGCACCAGGAGAATGGAGGTCCTCCCAGGATGGCAGGCTGCTCAGGGTAGTTTGGCTTGGCCCAGAGGGCTCACTCAATTTCTTTTAAATGATGGAGAGAGAGATGAGAAAAATCCATTTGAAGGAAAGTATTGTAGACTCCAGAATATTAACCAAAAACCTGTGAGAAATCCCAGAGAGCTTATGCGTAAGCCTCAGGACAGTGGGCCCGGAGGACAGAGAGGATTCTGGGAAGGGAACCCTAGGGCCACACTCTGCTGCGTCTTCGGCCGTCACCAGCTGTGGGGAAGTGGACTGTTGGCCAGACCCCTTTATCCATCCCTTTGGGCTGCCCAGCAATGGAGCACAAACAGCATGGCTTAAGACAACAGGAATGCGTTCTCACAGCTCTGAAGCCAGGTATTAGAAATGGAAGCGCCACGTGGTCCCTCTAAAGCCTGGGTAAGAGGCAGGGGATCCTTCTTTGCCTCCTCCTGGCTTCAGGGGTCAGCGCCGTGGAGCTTCTGCGTTAAGGCCCCAGTGCTTCCATCTCTGCCGGGCTTGCACGATGCTCTCCCTCCTGCAGCTGTTCTGTGGTTCTGTGATAAGCACACCGGGCCCCACCCGATGACCTCATCTTAAGCTCAATATGTGCAAAGACCCTACTTCCTAAGAAGGTCATATTCATAAGCTCGGGTATCAGGATTTCAACATATCTTTTGGGTGCACATAATTTGGCCCATAAAAATCTCCCTAGTTGTTTTCTCCACGCTCAGATAGGCATGGGAGAGGGAAGGGGATCTGTTGAACCAGTCAACACTGAGTTCCCTCAGCTCCGAGTCTGAGGTCCCCGGCAACCTCCCTGGTTCAAGCATTACTCAGTTTTGAGCAAGGAAGCCATCCAAGAAGCTTAAGGAGAGGCAGGTCCCAGGACTCTATGAATCACACACAGTTTGAGCGTCTGCAGATGTTAACACAAGGAAGCGGTCCCCTATTGTTCACAATCGCCTGTAGCACAAGGAAGTGGTCACACGTTGCTCACAGTCGCCTGCTCTGTGTTCATTTTTATTCGTCTGGATGATTGTTGATCAAACATTTCAATTTTTGTTTTCCTTTTTGGTTTGATAGCTTGTCTATCAGAGACGGCACCTCATGTATCCCAGACTGACCTCAAACTTGCTGTATGGTGGAAAGTAGCAATGAACTAGCAATGTTCCTGGTCCCACCTCCCTCAGCGCTAGGATTACAGGCATGCGCACCAGACATACCTTGTTTAACATGGTGAGGCCCGAACCTAAGGCTTCGTGCACGCAAGGCAAGCCCTCTACCGACGGAACTACGTCTCAGACCTCAAGGCATCCCTGTGATGAGGTCTCATCCTAACTGCCCCCCAAAAAACTATAAAGATGGGATTTTAACATTTAGAAAATAAAAAGTTTTAAACACTGGAAGCTGGGGATTGTGTCTGTGGTCCCAGCACTTTGGAAGTCAAGGCAAATTCAAGGCCAGTTTGAGTTACATAGTGAGGCCCTCTTTCAAATTTTGTTTTTAAAACTCATAAGTGATTTTTTTAAAATGTTGTGCAGGCCATCAGCTAGAAAAAACTCCCCTTCCTGTCTCTGTCCTTCAAGCTAAATAAAAAAAAAAAAAAGCAAGATAAGAGAGGACATTTTGTGATGCATGATCTACTTTCTGACAGTCTTACATCCCTCCTCCTGGCTCAGCCCTGGGCATCCAGAGGAGGAAAGACTTTGAAGTCCTCAGGGAACTTGCAAGCAGAAGTGGGGGGAGGGGCACCACAAATGGAGATGAAAATCCGTCTTCTCTTTCCTGATGTCCCTCTGCTTCAAAGCCAGAGCCATAAGCGGTGGAAAGGCAGAGTTGGAAAAGGACACCATCTCTGACGTGACATGCTGTGCTCAAAAACGCCTTTGCCTGGCCTGTGTTTCCCTTCGTGTGACTTCAGTTGGATACCAGGTGTGTAACACTCCAGGGCCAGGAGTTACATGTGTTCTGTGTGCCACATGTCACTTGGGAACTGTAAGCAGAAGCCACGGCAAGGTAGAATCAAATCAAAATTCAAAAGTGACCTTTCCCCAGCTTTCAGTAAGGATTTAGATAAACTGTGATTTTATTACAACGTCCTTGAGGCTAGAGAGATAGCTCAGTGGTTAAGGGTACCTACTATGCAAACATGAAGACTGGAGCTTGGACACCAGCTCCCGTGTAACAGGCGGGTACTGTACACATACCTGCAAATCTGTCCCCCAGCAGGGCGAGGGAGAATTGCTAGGGACTTCTGGTTCAGTGAGAAACGGTGACTTCCAGGTTTAGAGAGAGTGTGTAACTCAAAAGTAATAGGTAGAAGATTGTAAAAGAGAACAGCTAATGTCCCCTTAAGGTTTCTGTCTATGTGTGTACACATACACACACACACACACACACACACACACACACACATCTTTTCTAATGTTGAAGAATCGTCCTTATGGAAAACTGTCATTTGCCACCAACACCAGGCAAACCACTAGGAACTCATGCTGCTGTCGTCAATTCTTTGCCATTCCCTGAGCAGTGGGAGTCATGGGTCTTCGGGCATTTCTATTATTGCTTCTCACTCCGCAGGCCTCTGTCTTAGCTGATGGAGATTGCATTGTGCCGGGTAGTAGTCCGAAGGCAATTTCCTTTAGCATTATATCAGCTGCACGCTTGGCTGTCTGTGAGTTTGCAAGTGGTTTCAACAGATAATCCCTATACTACAACTCCCCCTTTAAAGTGCATATAGTGCTTCCTGAAAATGGTATAGAAATCATGCAAAGGAAACACACAAAGTGTGCACCTCAAGAACTCAGTCATGACGGTGGTAACAACACACTGCATGACGAAGACCCAAAGTGAGGATGGCGTGCAACAATTGGTCATAGTTCCCTCTGGTCATGTGCAAATGTCAGCCATAGCTCCCTCTGATCATGTGTTATGTGTCTCTGGGATTCCCTGTGTGAGAGAATGGGTAAGAAGATGTGGTCTTCAACTGTGATTTATTTTGCAATCTTCTCAAGTCACAGAACTGCAATATTGAAAGAGAGCCTTCAGCTTTATCAGACCCTTCCATTACAGATACCTGATCCCATCGATCTCACACCTGTTGTGTAACAACTTAAAATGGATTTGAATCTGCGCTCGCTGAGAAACCCCTGATTCTGGCTATCAGCTGTTAGCTCTGAGCTCAGCTTGGCGATTCTGCTGTGGCTCATACCTGGGCCCAGTCGGGTACCTTCAGACAGCGGCTGGGTCAGCCAGAGCAGCTTGATCTTGGACGGCTTCATCCATGCCTGGCAGTTTGACCTACAGTGCAGAGCAAGGATCTGCATCATCTCGTAGGCGATGTCAGGCCTGCAGGGTTCCAGAAACTGAAAAGATGTCAGTTCCCAATGTGCACACTTTCCCAAGGCCACTGCCTGGGTCATGTTTGCTAAAGCCAAGCATATGAAGAAAAACTCACACGCCAGGAGATAAAGTGCCGTGATCATCTCTCGGTGGGAGGGATGACAATGTATTAATAAATTGAATCATATATCCTATTTATTTGTATCCTTTCTGTTTGCTTTTAAACAAGGCATGTCCATTGTAGCCTGCATTGGCGCTGAACTGATTCTCCTACCTCAGTCTCTCAAGTGCTGGATTAGAGGCATGTGCCATTACGCCACATTTTTAAAATGTTAGGAATGAGGACCCCATTCTACTAGCTTCATGTAGGAGCTCCTTAGCATTGAGTCTTGCCTGAAAAGGAGGAGATAGACTATGTGCAAGGCACCTATCTCTAAAGAACCAAAAGCCTCCTCTGGGAAGCGAGAACTTACCCTAAGAATGGAGAGTCAGCAGATGGCCCAAGGATGCAGTCAGTGATAAGACATAGAGTTTTCTCAGTGTGGCACAACCCTGCCCCACAAAGAGTTCAACCCATGAAGAGGTACAATACGAAGAGCACAATGGGTTTTCAGGAAAGTATGTGGGGGGGGTGGACTTTTAGGGTCGTTTTCAGACTGTGTGTCACACTGTACTGAGCTACAGTTGAGAATCATAACACTTGATATGTGACTTTAGAAGAGGCTCATCTCCTCCCTGGTCCTGGTGGCAGGTTCTATTCCTTACTTTACAAGTTCTTAGGGCACCAAGTAAGCGTGGCCAATGGCCAAGCAATTAAAACTGGAGGCAACGTGGCTGACAGCGCTTTCCACACTCCATTCTTCCTGTAAAAAGGTACATCACAGTCAATGAATGCTGGTGATTTGCCCAAACTGTACCAACCAAACTACATCTTCATGTCCAATATAAATTCAGGCCATTCTTTCAAGTCTAGAATGGAGATCAATGAAAAATTAATGCTTATGATCCTATCCAGTGAGTTGGAATTTTTTTAAACATTTTATGTCATCAGAAAGGTGGAATATTTCTTCCTCTAATAAGAGGAAGAAAGTTTAGCCAAAAATTTAAAGCAAAATCCAAGAAAAAGACATCAAGGATATATGGGGCGATCCTGCTGGTCAAAATACCAGCAAACCAAGCCCTTAAACTCCTTGCTAAAAAGCTTAGGATAAAGGCCTTCTGAAGGTTAAGATTAAATATTTTTTATTCTAAGTTAGTCTGTTGATATTATATATGTATATATATACATATATACGTATACACGTACACACACGCACATATATATACATAAATATATGTGTATATATATATACACATATATATATGTATATGTATATACATATATATGTGTATAAGTATATATATATATATATATATATATATATATATAGAGAGAGAGAGAGAGAGAGAGAGAGAGAGAGAATTTGATTCTGGGGAAAAAATGAACTGAGAACAAAAGGCAGGGGATGGGAATGGGGTGGGGTGCTTCTGGGAATGGTTTCCTTAGCAAAAAATGATGACTTGAGAAAGTTGCCACTTCAGACAGGCTGCATGAAGAGGTGATTCCAGGTGACCCCTTCTTGCAACCTAGGAAGTATCTGCTAATAAAAATCAACCTTTTAATGATATCATAGAAAGATATAAACAACTTGTATTCTTGATGTCACAGAAACACTAAGCCCTAAGACCTTGAGTCTCAGGCTTGGTGTTATTTGAAGCAATTATTATTGCTTAAATCAGTTCAGTCGTGGTTTCTCTGACTTGAAACCCAATACATTATTAAGAGCAGCACTAGTTAAAATCTCTTTTCTTATTTTTTTTTTAAAGAAGAAAATGTGGGTTTAAACATACTACTCTACTTAAATAAAGGGTGGGTGGGTTTTTTTTGCAATTTTTAATGCAACTTTTAGTAATATATGGTCAAACTACTTCAAGTTGGTGAGCAACAGAAAAATGTCAACCACAGATTTCTTTGGAACATTTTGGTAGAATCTAAATTCTGTTCTAGAGTTTCTCAGCAGCACACAGTCAGAAATTCCTTAGGCATTCTCTCTGTTGGGAATGATGTACTCAACAGCAACCTGGAAACATAGACAGGGAGCCCAAAGAGAGCAATCCACATTGCATTTAATTTGCTTTTCTGAGTTTCCAAGAATAGCTTGGAAATCCTTGCATATAGTTTACCACAAGCTCTGGGGTGGAAAAACCAAGACCATGATAGCAGAATCGCTGTTCTTCTGCAAAGGAAATAATTCGTAAAAGCACGAGCAGTAGCAAGAACCAAGGGGCATGGGGCATGTTTGGGTACAGTTATGATCTGAGTCTGAAATGTCCCCGTAGACTCCTGTTTTGAATGCGTGTGCCCCAGCTTGGTGGCCTCATTTTGGGAAGCTGTGAAATGAAGGTTGGGCCTAGCAGATAGAAATAGGCCGCTTGGGAGTTGTCGGCTGGCCCCTAATTTCCACCAATGCTCTGCTCCCTGCTTTGCCTCGATGCAAAGGGTCTGTCGCATGTTCCCGCGGCTGTCAGCTCTACCACAGTCTTCCTTGCCACGATGGACCGAGACCCTCCGAAACTGTGAGTCACACTGGCCACGGTGGTTCATGCTTGTGATCCCAGCACTCGGAAGGCAGAACACATGGTGCTAGAGCAGTAACTGAGAGCTACATCCTCATCCATTGACATCAGAGAGAGAGAGAGAGAGAGAGAGAGAGACAGAGACAGAGACAGAGACAGAGACAGAGACAGAGAGAGAGAGAGAGACAGAGAGAGACACAGAAAGACACAGAGAGACACAGAGAGACAGAGAGACAGAGAGACAGAGAGACAGACAGAGACAGAGACAGAGACAGAGACAGAGACAGAGACAGAGATGGAGAAAATTGGGCCTTGCATGGGCTTTTGAAATCTTAAAGCCCCCACACAGTGACACACTTCCTCCAGCAAGGCCACACCTCCTGATCCTTCCCACGCAGTGCCGTTCCCTGATGACTAAGGACTCAAATATAGACCCTGTGGGGGCCATTCCGATTCAAACTGCCACAAGTAGCTTGTCATAAGAATGCAAAAGTAACTAATGCATTACCTTTGAGTCATGCTTAGGTTTCTTGGAGGAGGGGGTGGGGGTGGGGTGGAAACATTGGAGAAGCCAATGAGATTAGAGGCAAACTAGAGGTGTAGGAAGTTGTGCCCACCTTTGGTTTAGACTTCTGAGAGGCGCCCACCTCCACAGCCAAGGCTGCAGATAGCAGAAGGGCAATGCAGGGTGTTCCTGCAGAGAGGTGAACTGCACAGGGAATGCAGGGTAAGATCCAGGCTTGATAAGAGACCCTATCAGAACGTAGAGGAAGTCACTCCATATTGACCTTTGCCCTCTACATGCATGCACATGAGATAGGCTAAGACAGACACTCTGGTCTTTCTCCTCTCCACCCTCCAACCCAAAAGAACTCTGATCTTACCTGCCCCTTTGAGGGCCACCTTTTGACTTCAGCACCACTTTCTGGGGGCTTCCTGTTCTGGTCCCATGCTTCCTGATGCTCTTCCATACCATGAAGCCTTTGACCTTTAGCCCAAAAGCCTTTGCCCAGGCTAGTCCCACACCTTAGATGTCCTTTTCCTTTCATCTCTACGAGCTTTTTCTGAAACCTGCGCTAATATGGCTGTCTACCTTTACGTGGTCTCTGACTGATCCCTTTGCCCCCATCCTCATCGCTCTCTCTGTCCTTCAGTGTGTCCAGGGAGTAGAAGACAGTGCTTGCTTAGCTTAAACTTAGCAGCTCTGTGGTAGTAGACAAGTTATGGGCTCTGGAATAATGGGCCCAGTCCACTCCCAAACGACTCTGGCTATCTACTTAAATACTTGGCCCTACTATTCTGTAATATGCCTGTATGACTGCATATGCCACATCTGGACGTTTCCACCTTCTGGCATGTGTCTGTGCTGCCCCTAGCAGAGAAAGTGGTCTAGAAACACCTGCAACTGTTTACTGTGGGAAACAGAGGGAAGGCATTCATCCCAGTTGCTTTTCTGCTCCGACCTTGGAAAGTTACATAACCGGTCTGTGACTTTGTCTTCTCACAAACTGGGCTCACCACACCCACTTGTAAAGGTTACCGAGGCAATTTATATTTTGTTAAAAAAAAAAAAAACCCCAAAAAACTATAAATGGTGTTGGGGGGGGACAGAAAATGAGGGAAGATTTGTGTCACGGCAGCGCTGAGTAACAAGTCACATCATAAAGATGATAGTAATAATAGCCAGAACGTTTTTTAATAGCAGTCACCTGCTACGTGTTTTATACCACCACCCATCATCCGCTCCTTAACTTCTCCCAACACGTTGAGGAAGACATTCTTGTAGTTGTCACGCAAATAACAAAAGTGGGACTTAGGAAGCCCAGTGCCAGCTCAGGCGACAGCACTGGGAGTGAGGGCACGCCTTAGAGGCTAAAAGTCGTCGTCCTCCGTGCACCCATGACATGACAGCTGCTCTCCTGGTGTCAGCTGTCCCCAGCTGACATTCATTCTTGACAACCTGAAAGGCAGCAGGCAGGCACACAGTGCGTCCTGCAAAGATCAGAGGAGGAAACCAAAGGGGCCTGAGCAGAGTGCAAAGGAGGAGATGGGATTCTTGTTTGGGAAGAACAAACTGAACCAGCCCAGGGAGCTGATCCATAGAGAGGTCAGGAGAGAAAGAAAGAGGAGAGTGGGGTGGAGCCGAGGGAGGTGTGGCTAGGCAGGTGATGGACAGGGACTGAAATGTGGTGCTGTAATCTGATGAGGTGATGAGCAGTCAGGTCTATTCTGGGCTGCACTTGCGGTAGATGTTGACCTGCAAGGAGATCTCGCCCTCTACTTCACGGCCAAGAGAGAGGAGGCCACCAAGGATACAATGGATGTGTGTGTGTGTGTGTGTGTGTGTGTGTGTGATCTCACACGTATGTGCACAAATCTCCCTTTTGATTTCCTTACTCTGCAAGTTTGTCTTCTGTGATTTCCAATGCCTCACAGACTAGGCAGGGAGACCACAGGTAAAAGACTGCAGAGTGTGCTGGAACACAATGGGGTGATCTCAACTCCAATTACAGGTCTCTTTCTCTCTCTCTTCAACCCAAAACTCGCCCCTTCTTGAGGGGCTAGAGTCACACACACACACACACACACACACACACACACACACACAGAGAGAGAGAGAGAGAGAGAGAGAGAGAGAGAGAGAGAGAGAGAGAGAGAACAGGTTATGGGTATAGATTGGCACATGACAAAGTGATTTTATTTTGGGAAATATATATATATTGAGAGAGTGGACTTAGCACCTGCTGGAAGCAAAAGGAAATTCTGGGCATGCTCAGTGGCCGCATCCTGGGAGAAGGAAAAGATACTTCTGGTCTCCTAGGTGGAACCCCTGTGGTTATCCAGCCAAACATTATCTGACTATTTCCTTGTCACTGTGGTAGGTAAGCCTACTCAATGTCCCAAGAGGCCTTAGTCAGAACCCTCGCAGGAGAGCCTTTCTTCCCCAGTGCAGCAAGGAACATCATATGAGCCATTTCCCAGCAGCAGAGAGGACTGTGCCATGAGCCGAGGATGATCTTTATTCTGAGTCACAAACCTGCATCTCTTGCAGCACTTGTTCAATCAAGTAAGTAAGTAAGTGTCTCCATAAACTGTTCTAAGAGGTAGTGCATTTGAAATGGGCGTGACCCTTTGCAGGGGCCTTTTTCCTAGTGGAATGTTTATCATGTAACAGTCCACTGAAAGTGCTCAGTTAGTAAGGGTTATAATAGAACCCCTGGAGAGAGAGTCCTCCCTCCCCCTCCCCCTTTACGTGATCTAGTGGCTCTGCTTGAGAAGCTGCATCGTCTTTTTTTGGTAAACTTCTTTTGCTTTTATCAGATGGAGATGCCAAAATATTTTGCCAGCTTCCAAGGCAACTAATGGGAAAGGCAGAGTTGTTGCTGTTCAGATGTATCCCGGGGATTGTGTGTGTATGTGTGTGTGTGTGTGTGTGTGTGTGTGTTAGCCCATAGAGCTCAGGAGTCACACGTCGCCGCTGGAGAGCATAAGATAATGTTTGTTTGACCCAAGCAAGAGTAGCATGACCTCTGGAGACCAGCTTTCTTCTTTAAGTAATGGCTGCGTTCTGGGAGCTGTCCCACCTGCCCGTGCCACAGTTGTGGGAAGACTTGGCAAACCATCCGAAGAAGGATTTTGAAAGGAAACAAGCCTTCCGGATGCAAGGGACAGTGATTACACTGTCACGACCATCTGCCCTTCCCTTAAAGCTAGTGTGGGAAGTTTTACTTTTTTCAAGTAAAAGTTTTCTATTCCCAAGTTGACGTGATTAAATTCCATCAGGTTTAGGGAGACAAAGTCGCCAGCTTCCTCACTGAAAATGAAACAGTATCTCTTGTACACGGACTCAGACAAGTCTGAGTCTTATCTGAGAACCAGCTTTTACTGAAAGACTTTTTAGGCACTCAGTTCCAGGATTTGGAAAACGTCGAGCAGCAAACATCTTTGGTTTTGTGGCTTGGGGGGGGGGGCATTTGCACACCCACGGAGCTGGCCGTTTCAGGGCTCTCCTTGCTTCACAGAAGACCAGACGTAAGACCTGCCCTGGCTGAAGACGACGTCAGGAGACATGAAGAATCTCAGGACACAGAGCTACAAGCACCCTCGGAGCGGGTCGCTGCATTCACGGTCAAAAGGACTAAAGTTAGAAGGTTAGGAAGAAGTGAAAGTAGGTTAAGTAATAAGTAAGCAAACATAGGCTTACAGTGGCTAGCCACTTTGCATAAGGACTCTCTGAGCCACTTTGCAGACTGGCTCTTCTGACTTCTAGCCTACTCTCTACCCAGCGCGTTATCATTAATGCTAATAGCAGCACACCTTCATTAGCGGCTACTGCGGGAGAAATAAGTGTGTGTGAGGCACTGTGCATCTTCATTTGACCCCTGTATAACTCAGACAGAGAGAAAAACATCTGTGCTCACTGCTCCCCAGAGTTAAGGTGGAAGGCTGCAGAACGGAGAATAAGGATTGGTCTGAAGGTGTCGTGGCTACCCATGCGTACATACCAAATTGCAATTACATATATATTTTTAAATGAAAGATGAAATCACTTTACCTCAAGGTGTCCCAATAAAACTGACCCACAAAACTCCTGCTGAAGTCCAGCCCGGCTTTACATTGGTGGGTTAACGGAGAGGCCACAAGGCTTCAAAGCCCTTCCTCATTCCAAGCGTTCTCCACAGATGAGTCACGGGAGAAATCTGCAGCTTCGGGCCTCAGTGGAAAGAACTCATTTCCCCAGTTGCTCAGCAGCAAAACATCAAGGCCAACTGCCTTTACCATCTAATGGTGTCAAGCACTTTCTTTTCTGGTCTTAGCATTGCTTTTGAGATAATGAGACCAGCTTTTGTTATCCCCTCCGGAGTTTCATTCTAAAGATCCCATATTTAGGCGGTTTCTCCTCTTGCTTAATAGGAGTCAGGATAAGAAACTCACCAGGCCTAGACTGTCAACTGCCAAAAATAAATGTGCTTTCCCTTTTAGTCTCCACATTATAGTTTGCCAAGCTTCATTACAAAGCCCGACTAACTCCTCTGTGGTTTTCACACTGTATGAGTTCCAGAGCCTGACTCTCAGAACCCTGAACATGTGTTTAGTCAGCATTGACAAAAGAGCACAGCACATTCTCTTGAACTGTCTATCCTGTTTAAAATGTTCATTTCACAGTAAACCAATGCCATCAATGGATATTGATATCATGGGACTTGATGGCCCCAGAGGTACCAGGCAGAATACGCTCCTTCTGGAACATTCTCCAGTATGAGATCGCCCAAGCCTCTCGGTGTTACTATTTCCTCCAGATTGAAACCTCCCTTCCTGGAGGGAGCCGGGAGTGACTCAGAGGATTCAGAAAGCTTGGAAAGTTACAAGATTCACAAGGCTCCTTCCCCAGAGGATATTGCTGGGGTGGGGTGAGGGCGGGGCAGAGGCGGGTGAGTAGGGCTCTCTTCAGTGTGGCAGCAGCATGATGGGCAGGGGGCTCGCAGGGATGCACTTTTTCTGAGTGCATGCCAGGGCGAGCTTTTCCATGCTGCGACCACTTCTGTGCCACCTCTTCCCCTGAGGATAACCCCAAGAAACCGATTGGGTCAGCATAGACTTGGGTGAAGTCCTGTCTTTGGTCACTCAATGGCTCCATGTGTGGAATGAATGGCCATTGCGGGCCTCTCATGAGGAGAAGCCACACAACAAAGCCCAGTTAGAAACTGATGGAACTGAGAAGAATTTTTATAAAGATAAATTTCATGAAAACAAGGCCTACTGGATTTAAGGGTGATAGAAGTTTAATTCTTGGTCATATAGAGGAGTCAAGAGACAGGAACTGATATCAAAATCATGTTCTTGAAGAAGCCAGGCTCCTTTCTCTTTGCCTTTTTTTTTTTTTTCTGTCTAACATGGCCTTTATCCCAGTCTGGATGAAGTAGGAAGAGCCAAAAGCAGACATACATGTTCACCCTCAGACCTGATATTTTGGAAGTTTCCCATAACGCTTCACTTATATTTCATTGGCCAGAACTTAGCCACACAGGCTCAGCTGGCTGCGGGGCAGGTAGAACATGCAGTCTTCACTTGCGGTTCAGAGAGTGGCAAGCACCAGCGTGATGGGTGTCTGTTAAGGAATAATTGAGGACACGGATTGAAGTAGACAACAGTCTTGGCTCTAATCAGCTCCGGTGTTGCCTGAATCTTGCTTATTTAGGCTATTGCCATTGTGCGTTGTGGCTGGGTATTAGTTCACCAAAGCATGGTGGCATTCATGAGGCAATGTGTATATTTGCTCCTCTGGAATAAAGGGAACACTGAATAAATCACAATTAAGGAACAGCCGGAGAGGACTTGGAACCGTGCACATTTCTGATGAAGTTGAGTATATCTCCAATAAAGGTTTATTTTCCCATTCAAAACTTGAATCTCTAGCTAAGATGAAATGCCTGGAGTTGTGTTACCACTGATGTGTTGTTATTACTGGTGTGTGTTTGAACCTATCGTAGTACAAAACAATAAGGCAGCTCAGAAACCAAATTACTAGACCTGCAGCCTTGAAATGGCTTCATGTTGCTAACACCCTCCAACGCCATGAATTTCTCACCTGTAAATGATAAATAGCCCTATCGTCTCCCCAAAGATTTTATGAGGATTAAGAGAAAAAATTCCACAGTTTTAATATTTCAATCTATCACTGCTCCAAGGCTGTGGGGCCGTAAGCGGAGGCCAAGTCGTTTGATGTGACAGGTAGAGCGCAGTAGCAGTTGTGCTGAGGACAGATTTCTAAATACAAGGTCTCAGGGCTGGGAAAAATGGCTCAGCAGTTAAGTGTCCGTATCACAGAGGACCAGAGTTCAGTTCTCAGCACCCATGGCAGGTGCCTCGCAACCTCCTGTAACTCCAGCTCTGGGTATCTGGCGCCCTCTCCTGGCCACTGTGAGAACCTGCACACCATACAAACAAAATTCATTTAAAAATAACCAGAAAGACCGCTCATGTCTCGATCTCAGAGCTCACCAACGTTCCCAGGGCAGGCTGTGTGGGGTTAAGAAAGAACACAAGGCATGAGTGCACCAGTGGCTCTAGCATTCTGGGAACAGGAGCAGAGGCAACGCGGTAGATGGTGGTGCTCATCGGCCCTGCTCAGGGAGCATGAGGGCACACCAGCACCACTTTATAGCCAATCCATGCACTTTATATTCTGACTCCATATCAATATATTAATTGGTGAGAGACTTCATAACAAAGTACCACACAGTGAGTGGCTCACATCACAGACATTACACGTAATCTGGCTCCTGAGGAGACTGTATCCAGGTGTTGTTTATCAAGTTGTCTCCTGAAGGTCGTAGATCTGTTCCAAGCCTTTCTCCTTGTCTTGAAGAAGTCTGTCTTTGCTTCCTCTCTCCTTACCTCCTCTTTCTTCTGTGTCTGTCTGTCTCTGTGTCCACAGTTCCTCTTCTCATAATGACATCAGTTGTATTGAACAAGACTCCATCCCACATGATCACCTTTGTAAAGAATTATTTTCCCCAAAAAACGTTTATTTAAGGTCAGGACTCTGAGGTATCATATAAGGGGAGGGGGCGGTAGTGTCACAATTACGTGTACTTGCCAAGGAATCTTCTAGAGATAAATTAGCTTGCCTGGAGATTCTCCTTCGTGGAGAGCGTGTGGGTGTCGGTGGTGGGAGCGCTTCTCACTTGCAGTGGATGCCTTGTGTTGGTGAAATAGAATTAGAAAGGAGCCCTCCTACACCAGCACCGTTCTTCTCAAGAGACAAGGAGAGAGGAAACAGCTTTGTTATTGAATAAGCACTGAAGGAGAGCGCATGAACATCCTGGGAAAACTGCTAAAGAGACTGCAAAGACAGAAGGAAATGTTGCTCTTTATAGACAAGTAGAGTCACGTCATCCCACGTGTGTTCTCAAGAGCAGCCATGCCTGGCTCCCGCTAAGAGGGCTTCCCAGGACAGCATGTCAGGTAGCTCATTGCTAGTGCACCTGGTTTCGGGGTTGATTCCTTTCTTTCCTTCTCTGAGATATTTATAAACCGTTGTACTGGCTGGTTTTGTGTGTCAACTTGACACAGGCTGGAGTTATCACAGAGAACGGAGCTTCAGTTGGGGAAGTGCCTCCATGAGATCCAGCTGTGGGGCATTTTCTCAATTAGTGATCAAGGGGGGAGGGCCCCTTGTGGGTGGTGCCATCCCTGGGCTGGTATTCTTGGGTTCTATAAGAGAGCAGGCTGAGCAAGCCAGGGGAAGCAGGCCAGGAAGTAACATCCCTCCATCAGCTCCTGCTTCCTGACCTGCTTGAGTTCCAGTCCTGACTTCCTTTAGTGATGAGCAGCAGTGTGGAAGTGTAAGCTCAATAAACCCTTTCCTCCCCAACGTGCTTCTGGGTCATGATGTTTGTGCAGGAATAGAAACCCTGACTAAGACAACCATTTTAAAGGTTATATAAGTCCCTCGATGGCTTTTTGACCCATGTGTATCTTTCTCTAGTATTTGAGAGATGACACTTTGAAAGGCAGTGGCCAGGGAAGAGGGGGGGTGCAGGGTTGGGGGCACAGGGTGAGGTGATAAAAATGCCTTCTGAACCAATGCGAGGACCTGAGTCTGAATTCCTAGATGTTGTGTTCAAGCTGGGTGTAGTTGGGTGCAAACTTCTGCTATTGCAGGGCTCTTATGGTGAAATGGGGTCAGAGACAGGAGGATTCTTAGAAGCTCTTAGGCAAGCTATCTTGGACTACACAATAAAAAAAGCAACAGAGACACCTCACTGCAAAACTAGGTGGAAGGGAAAGGCCAGTATTCAAGGTTCTGAACTCTACACATGTGCGCTAGCATACCTATGCCTGCATTTATGCACACATGCACACACACACACACACACACACACACACACACAAATGCATGAGTAGTGCACATTCTCCCTCATGCATAAATCACATGGGTAACATAGTAATAAGCAAACGAATACAAAACATAGGACGGTAATGACCAAGAACGACTGTGACCCCATCAATCAGGCAGCAGGGAAGGATGGGAGCTTACACTTCGATTAGAATACGCCTTTAAATTACATTAGAAACATCATTCTTTTGTCATATTTTTGAGACCACTACAGCTTAGTTTTTCCTTTTCAGTTTAATTCTGTTTAGTTTTTTTTATCTCATACTGAAAATTGTATACTAAACTAAATGAACTCCCGTTTGTCCTTACCCTTCACAAAGACGGCCTTGAGAAAGGGTCTGTGCCCCACGCTCTCCAGCAGGAGATGTCCCCATTTCTTCTGAGTGGCTCCAATAAGTGAGCTGGAGCCTCGCTGCTCTGCCTTATGACTAGTCAGGGTTTTTCGGGGAGGTGTGCTGGGTTAGGCCTGTTCACAGATGTAAATTGAGAGTACCGAGATACAAAATGACCTCAAAAGTCCTTCCACATCCTCAGACTGGAAGTCTCTTCCCCCAGTAGCACCCCAGCTGAGACAAAAACATAGTCCACGTTCACACCACGTAAGGGATAATGATTCAACCGTGTTCTTAGAATCAAGGGACACGTGTACTCTTTGTTCACCCAGGATGAACTGATTTTCCAACTTCAGACTAGGGTTTCCGAATCTATAGTGCAGTGTGAAGGGTTGCTTACGGCTGATGTGATGAGGAAATCAGGGTAAAATATTAAAACAGACTTCTGAGACCTAGGGTGTGGGGTGGGAAATGGTTACTGCATAGAGTAGGCTTTATTGAAAACCTGGAGACTCCAGCGTGGCTGTGCAGGAAAACTGAACACCTTCTGATGGGGCTGGGATTTTAGTGAGTGGGATTGGATGATCAGACTTAAAACACTATTAAAAACAAGGCTCTGGCATCCCTAAGCCATGGTAAACACACACAGAGACTCAAGACCGAAAACAACTCTTTATGGAACGATGATGTCTTAGTTGCTACTTACCCGGCCTTTGAGAGCTGTGTTTGTTACATTTGAAGAGCTGAATGACTCACTGTAGAAAGTCTGGACTGTAATCGACAAAGCATGGGACGCTCTCAGCATTTATCTCTGAGATACAGAGTCAAGGCTCACTTCGGGTTTCTGCTATTGTCTGCTACTTCGACCAAGATGCTTCCCACAAACAGCTAAGGAGGGTTGGCTTGTTCCTTCTGGCTTCAGTTTCAGAACACTCAGCCCATTCGTGCCTGCCCCTGTCCTTGGACAGAACATTGTAACAATGAGGGTGTGTCATGGAGGCGGTCTTGTCTTCTACTTCTTCACAGACAAGCAACAGGGAGTGACAGGAGAGGATCTTGACGGTCTATTATCTCTGTCCCTCCAACCAGCTCCTACCTCCTAAGTTTCCAAAGCCTTTCAAAATAGCACCATGATCTGGAGGCCAGCCTTTCAGTGTATAGGCCTCTCAGAAGGACACTTCATACCCATTGTAACATTCCGCCCCTCATGCCCAAAGCATACAACAAATCAGAATTCAATCAGTGATTTTTAATGAAGGGGACATGGGCGTGATAACTCATCAGGTATCGAACACCTTTCATTCAGCGTTTGCAGGAAAGGGTAGGTTTCGGTGACATGGAAAGCTGACAGACACAGCTCGGCTCTTTGCTGGCCTTCCAGAGTTAGCCTGATGTGTGGCATACTGCTTATCAAGTGGGGGGGGGATATTATCTTGATTTAACTAAAGTAGCCCCCATGGGGATCACAGATCATAAAGAGAAGTACAGGACGGCACCAAGGAAGAGGCAGAGGCAGACCCTCTCCAGTCCTCAGGATGAGCTGTGTCAGCCGTGTTATTGAGACAAATATTCTCTGAGGGCAGAGGGTATCCTGTATTTTTATTTTTATATTTTAAAAAGTTTATTTTGTGTGTATGTGTGTAGGTATGTGCAGGTGTGTGTATACTCATGCACAAGTGGATACCAGAAGACAACCTCAGGTGTTAAACTTCAGATCCCCCTGCCTCTACCGACCAAGCACTGAGATTATAGACGCACACCACCGTGACTGTTTTGTACAGTGCTGGACTGAAACTATGTCTCCATGCTTGCTGGGCAAGCATCTTACCAACCGTGCTATGAACTCAGTCCACCTTGGTTTTTGAGACGGGGTTTCTAACTATCAAGTGGAACTTCCCGAGTAGTGTAGGCCAGAAGGCTAGTGAACCTTCCGTGTCTCTGCTCTCTCCACACTAGCATAGCAAGCATGGACCATGATGCCTAGGTTTTTATTGTGGATTCTGGGGAATTGAACTCAGGTCCTTGTGCTTGCAAGGGTATCTGCTTGTCTTTATATTTTTCTTTGTACTATGAAATCATCTAGACCTATGCTTGACATATTGGTGACATTCAATAGATGCTCATTATGAGTTATGATGTATTATTTTTAATAAAGCAAAACCATTCTCTGACTGCATGAGAATAACACATCAAACTGCAAAGAAAAGGAACCCAGGAAGTTGTCAACAGGTACTTCTTCAGATCAGTTTTTTTTTTCTTTAATTTGGATTTTTTGGGACACAGTTTCTCTGTATAGCCCTGGCTGTCCTGGAACTCACTCTGTAGACCAGGCTGGCCTCGAACTCAGAAATCTGCCTGCCTCTGCCTCCCAGGGTGCTGGGATTAAAGGCACCACTGCTGCCCGGCGAGATCAGTTTTGATAGAGAATGCAGACCAAGTTCAGTGTTGAATGTCTATTACTAAACTGTTGTCTCATGCAAAGAAGACAGGCTCCATCATCAATAAGTCCTTGTACCTCAGAGGCTTGTCATAGTGATAATCCATGTATTTTACCTGAGAAGTTGAACTGTGCTGTGCACCGTGACGATTATCGTGGAGAAACCCATGTGGTTTCTGTTCTCAAAGCACCCAGAGTTGAATTTAGGGTGAGGAGAAGGAGGCAGAGGATTGTGAAATGCCAGGCACTGCATCGAGAATCAGTGCAAACAGGATTCTCAAGGAGTCCAGGGGCACTGCATCGAGAATCAGTGCAAACAGAATCCTCAAGGAGTCCAGGGGGAAGGGGGGTTTTGAAGGCAGAGGGTTCTGGAGAATAACTTTGAATAGGTTTTGAAGGCACTGCCTGCTTTGTTAGCTGGTGAGGATGTCTCACCTGAGAGATCAGAGCCCTCTGTGATCCTTCCCAGATGTTCTTTGTCTGGTTCTGGGTAAAATCCAGCCCATAAAACGGAGAACTTCTTTGTCATTAGAACAGCCAGCAATAGTCTTTGTGTCCCGCTGAAATAAAACCTCAGACCTAAAGCCCCCTGGCCAGAAGTGTAGCATATTGGGGTTGGGATGTCAAAATTTACTTAGGATAATAGCAACAAATCCTCAGTTTTACAAGCATAGATAGTTGCTTCAGGGAACTTACCATGCCAGATGGTTGGTCTAGGTAGAGTCTGAAAAAGGAACCCTGGCATCGGAGCTGTGCAGAGGAGAATGTAGCTGGGCGGGGAAGCTGTCAGTCTCAGTCTTCCTGACAACCCAAGCTGCCAAGTGGCTCAGAAGTGGCCCCACCTAGCTGGTCCTGTAGGTAGGCCGGGGGTGGGCGGTGCTACGGAGGCTGGCTGCCAGGCCTGCAGCCGCTGATGCTAATCTAGGGCTGCTTGTTGACCAGCTCTGCAGCAACCGCCAGGCTTTCAAAGCCACCAGGAAAACGGATTTGGTGCCGGCCCCTGCTCCCATCCACCTGTGTCAAAAAGCACAGCGTCCAGTCTCGCCGCCTCAGGGACATTTTGTCATTAGCGATGGATTAGGAGAGCAGGTTAGTGTGAGCGCTACCGAAGTGGGGGTGGGGTGCTGGAGACCTGAGTTCAATTCCCAGAACCCAGGGAAAAAACAAAACAAAGATGTAAAAAGTCTGGCGGGTGGTGGTACAGGCTTGCTACCCCAGTTCTGAGGAGGCAGAGGCGGAGGCAGGCAGTCACTGGCCAGCCTCATCTACTCTAGTCCAGTGTAAGACCCTGTCTAAAAATCAATCAAACAAACACGCGGTGAACTGTACACAAGGAAAGACATTTGAGGCTGTCTTCTGGCCTGTATACTCAGTTACATATGGATACATGTGCAGCCACACGCACACACAAATATGGACATGCACACGTATGAACATGCACGCAAATACACACTCAAAAAGAAAGCAGGACAGGTAGGACGCGGGCAAGCCGTACCACTTCCTGTTTGGCATTATCAGGAAAGATGGCTTCCTGGTTTCCAGCTACCGGCGATCGTGCTTTGAGCCTTGTCCCTTCTCCTAACAAACATCAAACTGGAAGTATTGATTCCTTTTTGTCGTTGTTCCTCGGTGTCAGGAAGGTGTTTAGTCTCGAGGCTGCACCTCGAGACTAAAGTGATAGTCTAGCATGCCCACACAGCTTTCCTGAGCGCGGGGCAAAGTGGAGGACTGACTCCCTTTTCTTAGCCGGGCTCCCTCTTCTCCGTCTGATCTGGGGATCCCGACCCCCAATCTTCTACCTAAGGAATGTCACACAGTTCTTGGAAAAGTTTAAAGGTTCGACTTCCTCTCTTCAGATAAGAATCTGCTCAGCAAGAGCCTGGTATTCCTGGATTGTCTCTCCATGCAAATAAGGTATTCCCAGAAACGTAAGCACCAGCCAATAGAACATCACCCTGAGAAGAACCCCTTCCCACTCCCCAAGGTTCATATTCAGCCCTTGATCCGCCCTGAATAAGTGTGTGAGCACAAGCTGTTTCACTGACTATCATCTAAGACAGCTGTAAGTAGCATTAAAATCCTCAGAGAAAGCCTTCCTCCCATCTTCCCTTGGCATTCCTGAGGTGGACTGGAACTTACAGACCCCACCCATTCTGGGCTCTGCCTCAGCCTTCCAGCTTGGTGTTTAGCAGTGCCAGGACACCCTAAGGGAGGAAGTGGAGTGGGGAACCTCACCTCAGTGCATGAATTCAACAAGCGTCTCTTGGCAACCCAAGGTCTGATGCTGTTCTCTTGGTTTGCAGGGTGTAACATCTCTGGCAGATAGTGAGTAACCATTGGTGGAGAGAATACACCATTTGTGATACATTGTGGCTGGTGGATGCCACAGGCCTCACAAACACAAATACCAGGGGGTATGGAGGTACTGCACTTTTGTCTTGTTCTGGGCAGGGTAGAGGTGATTGCACATAAGAAGAAAATCACCCTGATGGTGGAAGCTCCTGGCCGACAATCAGGGAAGAGCTCCAATGACTTGGCTTTGAATGGGGTGTGTGCTATCTGAAACTCAGTTAAATGTAATCTCCGTTGTAGGTAGTTAGTAAAAAGGATGTATCTGATCATGGTGTTTAGGAATCAGGCCTCTGGGAAGAACCTAGGCTTAGAAAAAAGCAACATAGTAAAATTCCCATTGTTGACTATTAGTCACTTTGTAGAAAGAAAGAGCTAGATCAGAACACACACACACACACACACACACACACACACACACAGAGAGAGAGAGAGAGAGAGAGAGAGAGAGAGAGAGAGAGAGAGAGAGACTCCCCTATTGCTTGGGGAATGCTGCCAGCAAGAAAGACATCACTGAGCAAGACATGACACGCCTTTTCTTTAAGACACTCCCTATCTGCTCTATTATGCTTTAAGTGATTAAAAAATGGTCCAAGACAGAGCTGAAGTCTTGGTTAAAGTTGGAAAGTTTGAGAAATGGTGTAAGAGGATTTATAATAAAGGATCAGACCAGCCACATACAGTGAGTTCTCATAGCAAGTCTTTTATCCAATGAACATTCGTTTTATTGGGAACTTCCATAAATATCAGGAACATAATACTGAAATCAACAGATTCCTGCTTTCACAGAGCTGCTTCCTCAGCCGAATAGATTAAACAAACAAACAAGCAAACAAACAAAAGATAAAGAGTGAAGCATATGGGGCTGG
This sequence comes from Apodemus agrarius, assembly GCA_964023405.1. Taxonomy (NCBI): domain Eukaryota; kingdom Metazoa; phylum Chordata; class Mammalia; order Rodentia; family Muridae; genus Apodemus; species Apodemus agrarius. The sequence continues at coordinate 140,740,852 of OZ030009.1, read as the reverse complement.
AGAGATGGTTAAGAGCACTCAGGACCTCTGGAAGGCTGCTCTTGCAGAAGTCCTGAGTTCAATTCCCAGCAACCACATGGTGGCTCACAACCATCTGTAATGGGATCTGATCCCCTCTTCTGGAATGTCTGAAGAGAGTTACAGTGTACTCACATAACAAAATAAATAAATACTTTTTTTTTTTAAATAATGCAGCGTATTAGGTTAGGTATGTGCAGAAGAGAAAGGAAGAAAAGGTAGAGCCTAATGGAGAGTGCAGATCAACTGACTTACTGTTTCTAAAGGGCAGCATGCGAGGAGGAGCCTTCTCTTCCCTCAACACTGTGCATGGGACCTTCATCTTCCATGTTAGCCTGAGGGATCATCCAGAAACCAATCACATCACTCCTGTGATTATAATCATTTGGAGTTCACTAGGTTTAAACAACGTTTTTGTCGTGTGGTTGTATGATGTGTGTGTGTCTGGGCTGGGGTTAGGGGCTGGATCTGTTTGCCACAGATCGTAAGTGTAGGTCAAAGGATGACTTCCTGAAGTTGGTTCTTTCCTGCCGTGAATCCCAAGGTTCAGAACTCAGGTCACCAGTCTTGTACCATGGTGTGAGTCAATGGTCAACTTGACACAATGTAAAATCAATCACAAGGAAGGAAATCTCTGCGTGGCTCGATGAGGTTGAACTGTGGGCATGCTCAGTGTGGGTGGAGCCATTTCACACGGTGCGCTGGGCACCGGAACAGGAAGGAGTGCTCTGAGCACTAGCAGGCACACATTATCTCTCCAGTCTGTGGATGTTGCATAACTTGCCTCTCCGACTTCCCCGCAGCGATGGACTGTACTGGAATCATGCAACAACTAAACCCTTTCTCCTTTAAGTTGCATTTGTCAGGCTATTTTACCCCAGCAACAAGAAACAAAACTAAGATGTACATTTTTACATCCTGAACTATATGCCAGCCCTGTTCGCTGGTTTAAGGGTTGTTTCTAACCCCCGCTTAGCATGCATTTGTGGTGTATCCTCTCCTTACCTCAAGCACCCATTCTTCTGGGGTCGACTGTCCCTTCACAGTCCTCTTCCTTTTCTCACTTCCCCTCGGGAGTTGTATAATCAACTCCAAGGAAGCTGAAGCCGCCACAGCCTTAGCAACACCCACTTAGCAACCACACAGCCCACAGCCAGCCGGAGAGACGGCATTGTGAGGGGAATCCACTCAAAAGTGAACCAGATAGGATTGTTCCCCGGATGCTGGCGTTTGACATGCTAAGCACACACCATGCATGAAAGAGACTCCTCTCAGGGTAGACACCCGTGATCGTGGGGAGAATCTACCCAAAGTACGGATTGAAAAGTTGAAGGAAGCATCAGAGTGTGGAGGGAGCCAGTGCCTGAGCCCCGGGGACACAGAAGGTGTCTGAGTGTGTCAGAACATGTGGCCCTCAGTGCAACCTGCCAATATGGCGGCAGCTCGAGACAGATTCTCAGGCCCCGCCCCAATCCCGTCTTACTAGAAACTCAGGAGCAGGCTCCAGCCACTGTGTTCCTGTGAACTGAGTGAATGACCCCGATGCTTATTAAAGTTCACGAGCCACAGTCTTTTTTAGTTACCTCAGCCACGGAGTCTGCTTTCGAGCCCAAGGCGGCTGGACTTTTGTTCCCTGTGTCACCTGTACTTTGAGCTAGCCAGGCTGATGAAGCAATGACAAACACGGCTGTAGCTGTGTCCTTTGCGTCCCCAGGAATCTGTTTACAGGGGCGGGATGAGAGGGGTCCGCTCTTGCCTCTGAGTGGAAATCTGGAAGAGTCCCATTGTCTTAGCCTTTTTCTTCTTTTCAAGATTTTTTTTTTTTTCTCATCGGGACAAAATATGCATAGCATAAAATGTTGTCCTGCTGCTGCTGACATGGTCACAGGTGTTAAACGCTCACAGCGAGGTACAGTTGGAACCACCTTTTAACCCCAAATAAACTTGGCTCTCATTAAATGGTAACTTCCCGCCTCTCTCCTCCCTGGTGCCTGGAAGGCGCCGTTCTCTTTTCCTTCTCTGATCTTAACCACCAGAGGCATCCAGGGGTGATATACATATATATACACACACACACATACATATATATACATATATACACACACATATATACATATATATACCTCGCTTGTCCTTTTGTCAGTGACTGCACATGAGACATACTGTCTCCATTTGTCCGTTTGTGTCTTATGCGAGTGGTCTCTTGTCTGTTGGAGGCTGAAGAGTCTGCTATTTGTTTATCGATCATCCACCAGCAGATGCTGGGTGGCTTTCGGCTCTGGGCTGCCAGGAGAACGCACAAACATATGCCTGCTTGAGTCTCTGCTCTCTCTCTCTCTCTCTCTCTCTCTCTCTCTCTCCCCCAGAGTGATAAATGGGTTCTGGACACTTGGGATATTTTTCTCCTACTTTTCTCAATGTAACTCAATACCCTGTTATACAACTGAAAACACAAGCTACATCCTTGTTAAAGTTCTTAATGCGTGAGTCATAGCCCTACCCTCGAAGAGGAAGGGAAACTCCTGGTGCTTAGGAAGTACGGGGCTGGCCCCAGAAAGAGCTCTCTGTGTCTTTATCTTATAAAATAGGTGTAACGACTTTGCCAAACACGGACTCCTATCTTCTACAGAGGAGGAAAGTCGGTTTCAGACAGGACAAATAGCATCTCTCACCCCGTAGCCCCAGATCCCAGATTAGAATCCTAACAGTTCTGTGGGTCTGTAGAGCAATTACATAATCCTTTCCACCCGCTCCAATTTCATGTCCAGCTGGAGAAATGAAACTAAGTTACAGACCACTGATGATAAATCTTAAGAAAGAAAGAAAGAAAGAAAGAAAGAAAGAAAGAGAGAAAGAAAGAAAGAAAGAAAATGTTTGTAAAGGTTTATTTTAATACTATGTCAACAAATGTTTGGTCTCCATGTATGTATGCAGTACCCGTGGAGGCCAGAAGAGGGCATCAGATTCCCCCCCTCCCCCACCATCCCCCCCTCCCGGGACTGGAGTTATAGATGATTGTAAGATGTGGGGGCTGGGAACTAAACAAGTCTTCTGTAAGAGCAGCCAGTGCCCTTAGCCACTAAGCCTGCTCTCCAGCCCAGTAATCATGCATATTAAAAGTGGGAATACTCATCCACTGGTTGGAAGGCAATCTGTGATGGTGGTTGGACTTTTATATCAACAGCAGTTAAGGGAGAAAGCATTCCTAGGGTGAGGACTCCAGTGGGGTGGAGGTGAGGAGGAGGAAGTTACCTTGAGCTATGGGAGGGGCAGAGATGGCCCCTTCCAAAGCAGAAGGCACCGACTAAGACCATCAAGCCATGAGCTTAGATCAGACAGTTCCGTGAACATTAGACCAAAACTGGCAGCGCATGCGCACGAGCCTTTTGAAGGCAGCGTGGCCTTACCACATCACTTGCATCAGGAGGAGTGCGGTCAAACCTCTGCTTTCTCCTAACCGGAAACCTTGGAGAAGCCATTAAAACACAAGCGTCCATTGTTGCCCCATCTGTAAAGAGAGGGATTAATATCCGCTCTGTGGGCTGTTGTGAGAAGCTGTGATACTCGATGAATAAAGTCTTTGTCCCAGGCCTGGCTCATGACGGCTCAGTCACACTAGCAGCTGTTGCTGCTGTCGGCGACGACACACTTACACATAGCGGAGGGTGCCAGCAGGGAAGCTCGGCCCGCACTCATCTCAAGAGTACTGACCCAGTGCACACTTCGGGGAAACTTCCCGACCTCAGTCCGGGGTACAGAGATGACATCAGTGGACGGAGGGGACTCAGAGGGAGCCTTGTGGATACTGGGTGTGACAGTGTGAGAAGGGGGCTGGAATGGACACTGAAGAGCTAGGGAACCGGAGCACGGGAGTAAAGGCCTCAAAGAGAGGATCAGACTTGACAACTCCACACACACAGCCAGACAGAGGAGGGGCAGGGAGGAGGAGAGCGGACGGTGAGGGTGCCCATGGCGGCAGCGACCAAAACTAAGGAAGGAGCGCTGGCTGACGGTCTGGGGTGACCTGGGGAGACATCACAAGGAGGCCGTCCTTCCAGAACGTCGTCGACAGGACATTGAAAAGAACACAGAGCATTCTCCTTCATGAGCAACTGATACCAGAAACTGTGAGGGGAACTCAGCACCCCTGAGAGACAGCGCAGGAAGCATCGGGCAGACCTACATGAACCGATCGATCGATCCATTGATCAACGCACTCTTCAAGTTCAACATTCCGGTTGCTTAAAGTACGCAACAGCGGAGAAACGGGTGATTGTGTCTTTTGCGGCGAAGTCGCAGAGACCTGGATACAACAGACCTCACGTGGCCAGCCTTCCTTTACCCAACCCACAGGATTGCTCTGTGAGGCCAAGTACCAAGTGGCCTGCGCTTCTGGATGAAGGAGGGAGGGGGGAGGGTAGAGAACATTGCATTTTTCCTGTGCTGAGGAGCACTGCTTTTGTCTGCATGTCCCTCATGTGTGAGCCACGTGACGAGATATTAATACAGCACTAATTCTCCTGCTGGGACGCTAGCACTCAACGAGCCCTTGACTGGAAATGCCCTGAACATTTCCTGGTTGCTAGGTTACTCACCAGAACTACTGCATTGTGTATTTCTTCAAGTGTTCTTGTGTGTGTGTGTGTGTGTGTATACACACATACATTCATATATAAACCATTACTTTAACCATGGTCCATTATTTTTTAAAATATAAAATGGAAATCATCTGGTTGAGCCATGGTCATGTGGTTTTGACCTCTTAGTGTGTACATGTGTGCACCTGTGTGTGTGTGTGTGTGTGTGTGTGTGTGTGTAAGTGTACTTGTGATCAGGCATGTGTGCCACAATGTATGTATAGAGATCAAAGGACAACTGGTGGGAATTGATTCCACAGATGAAATTCAGACCCCCAGGCCTGGCAGCAAGCACCTTGGCTCGCTGGGTCATGTCTACAACCTGTTTTGGATCAAATTCATTCTCTGTAAAAGTTAACCAATCTAAGAGTTATTCTTAAAGTTAAATTTTCCTTTTGCTTTTGAACCGTGTCTGATTATTTCTATGCAAATCGCCATGTTGATCGGCTCTCTAAGGTCTTAGCACACCAGAATGTAGTCCATTTCTTATCTGAATGAAAGGGCATGCATCACTAGGTGAGTTCTTGAAGTGAGTCTCTTGCTATTCTGAGTTAAAGTGGATTGCAAATGAAAATGTTTAAAATCTCTATAAGCAACGCAGTGTCTGCAAAGGCGCCTTCCAGGCAGAAGGGGAGGGGGGAGAAGAGACTGTGGACTTGCCTTTGTTTCAGGGGCACACTTGCTCCTGAATATTAAAATTCAAATCAGAAATATTCATACCACCAGCCTTTCCATTTAATGAAAGTTGAATTATCGTGAGCTAGCAACCTAGGTGAAACAGAGCACCACACCCACGGAAGAATGCTTTGGGTTTTATTTACAGAATTTGAACAATACGTTTGAGATGTATAGATGGTGCCCCCACACGGGTTCCGATCCGTCCCTGTCCATCCGGCTACATTGTTCTGCCTCTGCTACACTGTGGGTTACACGAGGATGAGACCTGTCTGCCCTGTTCGGATCCTTGCTACCCACATCGTGGAAGGAGACACCTAGTCCCCAAAAGTAAGCTACCCTCTGACTTTTATTTATTCATTGTAGCCTGAGTGCCTGCACACACACACACACACACACACACACACACACGCACGCACGCACGCACGCACGCACGCACACACACACACACACACACACACACATGCACACGCACACGCACACACACGCACACGCACACACTCACACATGCATGTAAATAAAAGAAAAACATGCTAAGAGTAGATATTTAGTTTTCTTATGACAAAAAAGTACAAAAGCAAACAACCAAACAAACAAACAAACAAAAAATCAAAGCAAACGAACAAAAAGAAAAAGAAAAAATTACAGCTGATACCACAGAACTACAAAGGGTCTTCTTTTTTTCTCCATGTGTCCAGGTAAGTTTTATTTTCCCTAGTGTCCTGTTGGAGCCCTTCTCTGAGTCACCATCCCAGCCTTGTCTCTGTGCAGGTGGTCCATCAGCCTCAGCATTGACATAAGCACTAATATTTTACAATTTCCAATCAAACGTGCCTGAACTTGGTTCGTTCTGTGCTGAGAGGAGCCTCCCCACCCAGCATGGCTGCTTGCAGGGTTGACCCTGAGGCACACGCACACACTCCCCTAGGTGCCTGCACTTGCATTCCACCAGCCTTGGAGGAAGCAGAAGGCCTGTGAGAGGGCCCCCCCCCACCCCCCGCCGGCACCACCACCGCCACCGCTATCCTGGCTGAGCCAACCACAAAGGATCTTAAGAGACTACCACGGACAGTTGTATACCAAGAAATTGTTTCTCAGATTGGCTCAGTCACAAGCCACTTCATTTCTTTTTCTTTCTTTCTTTTTTTTTTCTTTTTTTGGATGTAGTTTTTTTGAGACAGGGTTTCTCTGTGTAGCCCTGGCTGTCCTGGAACTCACTCTGTAGACCAGGCTGGCCTTGAACTCAGAAATCCACCTGCCTCTGCCTCCCAAGTGCTGGGATTACAGGCATGCGCCACCACCGCCCGGCCATCTTTTTTTTTTTTTTAAGTATTTATTTATTATATACACATTTTAAAATATGTACATACTATGGGATTGAGCTAATCAACATATGCCGTGTACAGTTCTTGGGTCAATAGCAATGATCACACAACACATATTTTACAGTCGAAGTCAGTGAAGGGTGATTGCAAGCTACTTCATGTGACTAACCACACAGAATGCTCGGATATATTTCTTGATTGTGTCAATGCAATCATTAGTATCACCCATGAGAATCATCCTCCCAACGCGTGTTGCCTCTTATCCCTTTGGTAGAAGCCATTTTATTATTTGTGAGGTGGTATCTCACTGAAGTTTAAGTTCTCACCTCTCTGATGATGGGCGACACTGAACATTTTCTCATTGAACTTTTGGTCTTCTTTTGAGAAAAGTCTACTTAGCCTTGGGCCATTCTCTGGTCAGGCTATTTCCTTACTATTGAGTTGAGTTCTTGTATATTTTGGCTGCTAGCCACTTATCAGACGCACGGTCTTCAAGCATTTTTTTTTTTCTGGTCTCCTCTTCACTCCCTTGATTTTCTGTATGATTTTGGACATGAGCGTGCCACCGTGCATGCACAGATGTGAAAGGACGACTTTATGGCTCAGTTCTCCTTCCAGTTTGTGGGGGGTCAGACACACTTGGGTGCCAGCCTTGCTCAGGGGGCATCTTACCCACGGAGCCATCCCATTTATCCAGAATATGCTTTTTTGGCTTTTTAGTTTTGTCAGTGTTTATTTCATGTGTACTGGTGGTGTTTTGCCTGCATATGTCTTGTGTGGGGGTGTCAGATCCCCTGGAACTGGAGTTACTGGCAGGTGCGAGCTGCCATGTAGGTGCTGAGACGCGAACTGGAGTGCTCTGGAAGAGCAGCCAGTGCTCTTAAGTGCGGAGCCATCACTCCAGCCCCACGGTAGGTGTTTAAACTTACAACTATGGTGGTGTGAATCATACTCTGTATAGTTCTGAACAGTTGGGGGCAAGCAGGTTTCACCGTGGTATCTACAGTGGGCATTTACTCAGAATGGCTCAAGATGAAAACACAAACACTGCTGGCAGAAGATTATTGAATGAAACAAGATGTCTTGGTACATATGCATCATTCCAGTTCTTGGGTGATGGAGGTAGAAGGATTTCAAGTTTGAAGCTGGCCTGGTCTACATAGCGAGACCCTGTCTCAAGAAATCAAAATCAACCATCCAAGCATGTTTTCTATGTCCCAAGGAGGAAGAAAAACCTACCCAGAGTTCTCTCTTTCTTTCCCCATTCCCTTTCCCCCTTGATGTGTGTGTGTGTGTGTGTGTGTGTGTGTGTGTGTGTGTGTGTGTGCATGTTTCTGGGGAACTGAAACAGGGTCTTGCACCCTCCCACTGATACTATAGTCCTAACCCCACTGAGTTGCATCTCCAGCCCTGTTTTTATCTTTTGCCTACTTTTCTTGAGCAGCTGGGATTGTAGATCTGTGCTACCCGCCACCACCAATCTTGTCTAAGAGCTTCTTTTTATTGAGTTTAAAGCTCTTCCAATTATCGAGGCATCAATTCAGATATAAACCACAGATGAATACTGCCTAAACAGTGCATTCTTCTGTTCAGTCAGAAAAAGCAAAAATACTTGGTGGAATGGAGGCCGGAGAGGAGAGAGGACGGCCCAGTTCTGACCTTCAGCTAAGGTAAGTCCCATTAGGCCACGTGTTTTAAGGCACATTTTTATTTTCTGAGGTAACATTTTTCTTATCAGATATATCTCATGGCTATGAACCAATGACATATGACAAAGAATAAAAAAAAAAAAACTTAGTGGCTTTTTTCCCTTTGGGGCATATTAAAAAATTATGTTCCACTCTTTGTTTGGCTGGTTGGTTTTGGGAAATGTTTCAAGGAGAATTCCAGATAAGAACACATGTGCTAGATCAAGAGTCCTTACTTGCATTCTCCATAGGATGCTCTACTTCTTCTTTGAGGGATGAAACGTCTTTGTCTGCTGGTGCTGCTTAAAAGTTGTCTATTAGACAACCAGTCCAGTGACCTCTCCTGTCTGCAGAAAGCCAGCTGAGATCTGTGGCTCTGTCTCCAAGCAGGTGGGAACACAACGGCTTTCCTTTTAACGCATTGGACAGGAGCTCTCCCCTGCCAAGAACTGAATGCTTTAATTCTGTGACTCATCAAAGCTGTTCTCTATACATAGTGTCAAATAACCTTTCTTTTCAGGAGGTCTAACCCAATAGCCTCCCAGACCTCAGGATGAAATCAAGTGGTGTAGACACGGTGTGCAGGAAGAACAAAGGAGAGACACATTCAAAGCTGAGCCCCGCGTTACATAACGCCCTGTGTTAGAAAATCCGTGACCCATAAAACATTTACCTACTTTGTGGGGTTTAAATAAAGCAGAGTGGTGTTCCTTTTTAAAGAACTACTTTACAGTTATCTTTCTGTCAGAATTCCAATTATTCTATGACTCAGTGGGTATGTGTCTAGCTTTAAAAAAATAACTCCTTTTTTATTAATTTTGGATAAGAGTGAAGAAGTTTTCATACGAAGTTTGTAAAGAACAAGCTTATAGAACAATGCACTGCTGCATCAAATACACAAACAAATACACCTTATTTCATGTTTGAATTAAAATGTTTTAAATGATATTTTAAGAATTGAGGCTTACCCATGGAGGAAGGACCTTTTCTTTGGGTCATCTGTCTGAGCGTGGAGTAGTGCATTCCTCTCGCGAAACTGACTCAGGTCTGTGACAAGAATGAGGGTCGCCACCTTCACCTTACTTGGGTGTTAGGATAAAGCCTACTCAATTAGTATACACATCTGTATATTAATTAGATTTCATCTGTAGCAGCACCTGGCTACCTGCTCACATTGAAGAATTTCCCCTTCTGCTGGGCACTCTGAAGACGACTGTCTTTCCCAAACCCTTGTACGTCGGGTCTAGCCTGTGACTTGTTCTGTCTTGTGGAGTATGTTCAGAGTGAGATACTTACCTTCCTCTGACCCGGCGAAAGTTCTGTTCACCAAGTGGTACAGGATCCAACCAATCCCCTAAGGAGGGTGGAAGTCACGAAGCAAGTGGCCACATGCCAATCATATATGCATGTGACTGTGAACTTGGAGAAAGTAAGAAATAAAATTTCATTACCTTACGTCAATGAAGTTTGAGCATTTATGTCTAGTTGTTTTAGTGGTGGCTCTCAATGCGTTACCCATTGCTTCTTCTTCTATCTTTGCCTCCTCTTTCTAGCTCCTATTGTTTCTCAGTGTGTGTGTGTGTGTGTGTGTGTGTGTGTTACCTGGAGGTTTATACTGAGTGTCTCCCCTCATCTCTCTGTTCAGTCACACTGATGGGTAGTGAGGTCTGGAGGTCTGCCAGGCTCCACATTGCTGGGGTTAGACTTATAGCCGCATGCCAGTGTGCTTAGTTCTCACATGGATGCTGTGGACCTGAACCCAACATTCAAATAGCTTCATAGTAAGCATTTTACCCATGGAATCACCTCCCTAGCCTGTACTTCTTCCTTCGTGACTAAATTAAGGTGCCTGTAGGTGGACGTAGGATTAAAGCCTTTACTGTGTTGAAATGACAATCAGACTTGATTAATCAGGAGGAAAAAGTTTAACCAATTCAACTTTTTTTTTTTAAAAAAAAAGCTTACAATTTAACTACTTAAGATAAATTTTGTTGAACAACCGTTTGAGTGGAAAGTAACACAGACCATCTGATTCCCCTGTGATTAATTCTCTCTGGGAACTTTAACAAATATGGTTACGTCCACGCTAATGGCCCAGCAGATGCGTACATGGCAACTCTTTGCTGATACACATTAACACCAGTGTCCACAGACCCAAAGATCGATATTAGCCAGAGCACTCAGCTGACCCTGCGTGCTCCAGCGCTTCTGGAGGCTGCAGCCTGCTGTCAAGCTGCTGGGAGAGACATCCGAATGGGAAAGGCGTCAGCACAGCTTACAACTGGCTGAGACTTCCAAAGGAATTCAAGTTTCAAGAGTGCTTTCTAGAGCAAACCACCCCCCAGCTGAAGCTCCAGTCTGACCTTGCCACAGACCTTGCAACCACATTCTTTCAGCTCTGGTGTGGCAGTTAACCCTTTCTCCTCCTGGCTTTTTTCCCTGTAGATGGTAGTTCTGAAAGTGGATTCAAGGGAACCCCATTCTGAGGCTGCATCAAAACATGGACCCCATGCAACTCACTCTGGATTTAACCAGGAAAACTTCATTTTGTTGTGCTTTGCAAATTGTGTTTTGACACCAGAATTTGCTTTCCTTGGAGAGTGGAGAGACACACACACCCCCACCCCCACCCACCCCCGCCCCCATGGGCGCCTTACAGGTTTCATACCACAGAGTTAGGTTTCATAAGAAGGGCACATCAACTGCCAGTTTCAGCCTCACGAACGCCCAGTGCCGTCCTTATCTGAATCCGCAGCGCCTCACTTCCTGAGCCCCCACACACAGGCCCACTCACATTCTACCATCTTCCGCCCGCGGGATGTCTCATGCACACCTCCTCGGAGTATTCCTGGAATAAGCCACATCACGGTGCCTGCTCTTCCTTCCTAATGGATGACATCACCGCCTTCCTGGTGATTCAGCCCAGCTCTGGACCACGCTGAACTCCCTCAGCTACTTTCCCTACATTCATCAGTCCTGTGTGTGAGCTGTCCTAATTACCTCTAAATGACCTTCTTCCTCTCCATCCCTACTGCCCCTGGCTTGGTGTGGGATCTGTTCATCAATCTTCATCCACTGTTAGGAGAGTCCAGTCGACTCTCTCGGCAATCTGCCGGATGGCGGTTCTCTAGAAAACCCTAACAGTTGCTACTTGGTTGCAACTTTGTAGCTAACAAACTGCTTTCTTGTACATCCTCACATTTAAATCTCATAATATTCTATTTTAAGCGTTCCTTTTAATAGGGTATTTTGTTACATTTTGAGAGTTTCGTTTAATGATTTTGATCACACCCTCTACCCCTCCCGCAGGCCCACAGCACACACCTTCTCCCTCCCCCCTCCCCCCTCCCCCCAGCTGTTCTCTTGCTCTTCGGCCACCCAGATGCCCAAGACTCCCAGGGACCGAACCATCAATCGAGGGGCACACATGGTTCCAGCCAAAAATGTGGCAGAGGAAGGCCTTGTTGGGCATCAGTGGGAGGAATGGTCCTTGGTCAGGTAAAGGCTCAACAGAGGCCCCAACAAAGGGAAACGGGGGTGGGGGGTGGGAGGGGAGTGTGTCGGGTGGAGGGGCATATATGTGGAGGCAGGGGGAGGGAGAAGGAGTTGGGGGGTTTTGGGGAGGGGGGAAATTGGGAAAGGTATTACCATGGCAATGTAAATGAAGATGATATTCAATAAAAAAAAATAACCTACCAAGTCAATTTGTGCTGGGCCTCCACTGGAATGTGGTCTGCGCACCAGGGGCCTTCCTGACTCCCCCTCCTCACAGATAGGAGTGAGTGCTCACCAGCCCCTCCCTAGCTCTGTGCTACAGTATCAGGCTGGCTTAGTCTTGGGCAGCTCTTGTACAGGCAGCCACAGTGCTATGCGTTCATAAATATTAGATCCTGTCATGTCCAGGAGACACTGTTTTGCTCTGGTCCTCCTCAACCTCTGGCTCTCGTGGTCCCTTTGCCCTTCGTCTCTGACGGGAGTGTGATACAGATGTAACATTTGTGGCCCAGCACGCCACTGCCTGATGCTTCTTCTCTGCACCTTGACCAACTGTGAGTGTCTGCATTAACTATTGTTTCCGATGAGAGCTGGGCTAGCCTAGGAATACAGAGAATGGAATTTAAGGAAAGATGGGCACTACCCTTTATCAGAATAATAGCATCAGTTTCACTCCCGGAGCTCTCCAACCCTGGGGTGTTGCCCAGTCAATCTCACAACATTCTAACAGGAAGATAATGTCATTATTCTAATTTAGAACAGGAAACTGAGCCTCAAGTTACCATATTGACCAAATGGTCTTACAAAGATACAAAGAGCTGAGATTCGAATCCAATTCTGAAGACCCGGTGTGTGCACAGGACACTGAGCCACACCGCTAAGTATGCGTCGCCACTGTCTTCCGAAATCCAGTGCTATCAGTCTGGAGACAATTTTGTAACTGTGCCTTGGGGCTTCTTCCGGGCTTCAGAGTACAGCCTGAGGCGGAGCTTGCATACCTCAGTTATGTGAGCTCTCTTTCGGCTTCAGTTTCTTAGTGTGCAGAGTAAAGCTAGCGATGCACTGTAGTCCCCCACCCTGTCCCTCCAATGCCATCACGGGCCTTAACCAGAGAGTGCACATAATGATCTTCTGCACTTTGCCTGTGTTAAAGTGCTCGGTACAGTTGGACGTTGGGAACAATCTAACAGTCTCATTGTGCTGGCTGTTTAAAGTCATCTGCTAGGATGGAAACTCAGTTGAGAAAATGCCTACAGGTTGGGCTGTAGGGCAAGCCTGTGGGGCAGCAGTTTCCAACCTGTGGGTCTCAACCCCTTGGGGGGGTTGCATAACAGATATCAGACACTTTTGTTATAATTTATAACAGTAGCAAAATTACAATTATGAAGTAGCAATAAAATAATCTTGTAGCTGGCATCACCACAACCTGAATTGTGGTGTTGTATTGTATGAAAGGGTGGTAGCATTCAGAAGGCTGAGAAGCATTGTGGCGGCACATTTTCTGATTAGTGATTGATTCGAGAGGCCGTGTCATACCTGAGCTGGTGGTCCTGGGTTTGATAAGAGCAGGCTGAATAGGCCAAGAGGAGCAAGCCAGTAAGCAGCACTCCTTTATGACCTCTGCATCAGCTCCTGCCTCCAGGTTTGAATTCCTGCCTTGGCATTCCTCCATAGACTCAGGATGTGTAAGTTAAATAAACCCTTTCCTCCTCAAGCTGCTTTTTGGCTACCATGATGTTTCATCATAGCAACAATGACCCTAGCTACATCTTTTTTTTAATTAATTAATTTTATTTATTATATGTAAGTACACTATAGCTGTCTTCAGACACTTTTTTTTTTCATTTTTTTCCTCCTGCCCCACTCACTCCCTGTAGCTGTCTTCAGACACCCCAAGAAGAGGGCATCAGATCTCATTATGGTTGGTTGTGAGCCATCCTGTGGTTGCTGGGATTTGAACTCATGACCTTCAGAAGAGCAGTCGGTGCTCTTAACCACTGAGCCATCTCTGCAGCCCTAAGAAGTCCATCTTACACCATGTCCTTTTCCTCTTGCATCGAGAGGCAGACCAGATCACAATCTATTACTTTCTCTATGAAGCCTTATAAATATCAGTTGATGACCAACTCTCCCCTACAGCATTGTAAGTATCTGCCTCTATAGTTAGATAGGTGATTAGATAATAAAGTCCTTAAGATCAGCATGACATTTCTTCTGGGGCTGGTCAATAGGTCTTCAAGAACATTTCTTCTCATAACAGATTTGAATTGTTCTTCCTGCAAACTCTTCTCCTCTGGTTTGTTTATCACGTCTCTGCATTGCCTCTCCCTGGCTCCTCCCACTTCTTACTTCATGTTTGTCCTTGAGGCTCTTGCTTGCTCCAGCTTGCCAGCCCTGCTGCCTGACTGCATATAGGGACAGTTATCAGACCTCAGCCCAAGCCAGGATCCTGTCCCCAGGCAAGGCTGTTGCTTTGCCTTCTCTGCCATCAGACCGCACTCTCCTCATAGCTTTTCAGCGCTGACAATACCCAAGGACTGACCAACAATGGTTCCCATAAGATGATCACAGCTCATATCCTCCTGCTGTCGGTTATTTGTCTTTCTTGTCTGATAGATGAACTTTTCCACAATGTAGAGACCATGTCCTTGATAGTAGTAGATCTTCCACGGGACCTGGTTTAGAATAAGCTTGTGCTGAGTGATCATTGATTGACTATATTATTCCATCTCAGCCTAGTGACACCGGGTCCTCTGGCTCTGTCAGTTCTCAAGGCCACAGGGAGGAATTTCGGGGGCACATACACTTCCTCTCCCATTACACAGCCAAGTTCAGATGAATGGGAAGAGCGGAGAGCGATGACTCTGTGTGCGTTTTAGAATTTTCACCAGCATGCAAACGTGTCTCATCATCTCACCACTGCATGCCATTTCTATAAACTGGAATGTCATCAGCATCCTTTATTCCTGTTACTTCATTTATATATTCTCAGAATTAATGCTCTGCATTTTACCACAGTGGTTTGTTAATATTAATCTCCTGCTCTTGTCTATTAGTTCCCTGCAGGAAGCCTTTTCTGATTTTTCTCTCTGTGTTTGTGAGTATGAGTGTGTGTGAGTGTGTTTGTGAGTGTGTGAATGTGTTTGTGTACATGTCTGAGTGTGTGTGACCTTGTGCCACCTATTACAAAGCATATATTATGAAACAGTGATTAAGTTGAAAGACGCATAAGACTATAAGATAATCCCATTTTCTGTTTGATTCCACTGCCATGGCTCTCACTGAATACATTTCTCTTAATAATTAGTCCTTAATTATTTTTGGCTATAAAAGAAGAGAGATACTTAAGTGATGTCTCCTTTCTATTTCTGAATGTCTGTGACCTGTGGTTCTGAGACTGAATTTAAGACCTTGGTGTCTCCTTGTCTCTGATGATCTCAGAATTAGTCTAAAGGATTTTAAAGTGCGATTATTATTTTACTAAGAGAAATATGCACTTTGAAATTATTCATTATTAAAATATACAAGATCAAACCACTTCTCACTTCCCTATTACTTAAAGACATACACTTTAGGGAAATATACATTGTTTCCTCCATGAGATACCACAGACTGTCTACTAGACAAATTATTCTTGATGTGGAGGGACAGTACCGGACATCATTGTTGGGATGTATTTTGGTATAAACTTTACAGAAAGTTATTTGACAGTATGTGTCGTCTTGCTTAAAATACATCTTTTTTTCCAACTATGGAATGAAATTTATTATAACAATAAACAATGTATACTATGCAACATAAAATGTAATAATACACTAAGTGAAAAATGATTTGTAATTAATGTATAGTAAAATGGAAAAAGCGAAAGAAATGCTTTGTAATAATCTTTTCCAAACCATGGGAAGATGGGAGCAGGAAGCAGACACTCCAGCAGAGCGTGCTGGGCCCTATGAAGAGCTTGTCCAACGCCCAAGCCCACAGTCTGAAAGCCTCGCTTTGGGTGTCTGTGCCGGCTGATGTGCGGTGGCATGCTCAATACCTTTTTGAAGAATCCTCATTTCTGCTCAAAGTGGAAGATTGAAACAAATTCTGTCAAAAGCTGCAAGTACTGTGGAAAAATAGTTTTCAGTTTAATAATCAGGAAAGAGAAGGAGAAATAGAAGCCAAATGTAGTTCTGAGGATTCAAGTCTCCAGTTAGGGAGAAAATCTCAGGCAGGAAGATAGTGTGACCAATCCCCATGCTGCCTCCGCCATCCTCCTCCTCAGCGCTTGGTCCTCTAGAACATGGCAGCCTTTGATAGTACTGGGTGAGGGGTTTGTTCTGTTTAAGAATATATCTTTTAAAATGCGTATGCCTTTCCAATTCTTCTAGACACTCTCGAAAGTATATAATTGATATAAGTGTAAAGTTTCAGCTACATGGTCGTTCTCAGACTTTAGGAAAGGAAACAAACTCATCAAATGTTTGTGGATTGGAGACCGGGAAGATGGGTTGGCTGAGAAAGTGCTGGAAAGGCAAGCATAAGGACTGAGCTTGGGTGCCGAGCGCTTACACAGGAAGCCAGCACGCCATCCCGGGCTGTAATCCCAGCCCTGGGGAGGCAAGGTCCACGGGGCTGTCAGCCTGCCTAGTGTAGCTCAGCACGGTCCCAGCTCCGTGGATGCCTCCGGCTTAAAAATCAAGGTGGGAGCCGCGCGTGGTGGCGCATGCCTGTAATCCCAGCACTTGGGAGGCAGAGGCAGGCGGATTTCTGAGTTCGAGGCCAGCCTGGTCTACAGAGTGAGTTCCAGGACAGCCATGACTACACAGAGAAACCTTGTCTCAAAAAAACCAAAAAAAAAAAAAAAAAAAAAAAAAAATCAAGGTGGGGAGTGACTGAGGAGGGCACTCCACAGACAGGGCACACATGTGCATGCAAATACCATACAACATGCAAATGTGCATGCTTACACACACACACACACACACACACACACAGAGAGAGAGAGAGAGAGAGAGAGAGACAGAGACAGAGACAGAGACAGAGACAGAGACACAGAGAGAGAGAGAGGTTGTGAATTGACAAAATAGCATTTCTTAAATACAGGGTAACACACATCACATAGTTGGGGTTACTGCTCTCTAAATAGGGTGTGCCTTGGCACACAATAAAGATGTGCAAACACTTATGGTGGAAGGGTGCTTTAGGAAGGACCACTTTCCTGCATCCTTTCCTTCCCACTCCTTTATAGGACAAACCAGAGTTAATGGGAAAACTCGTCATTTGAGCCACAGGTCTGAAGAGGAACTTGGAAGGGGAGAAAACGGGGCGATAACAAGGGGCAAAAAGGCAGAAGGCAAGGAAGGAGGCAGGGGAGAGGCCCTTCTGGATGCCGCAGAGTCGGTGGTTCCAGGAGCCCAGGACGACTCGCTTGCGCCACCTTCTGAGAACCACGTGTAAATGCACCAGAGAGATCTCATTCTCATGGACAGCACTTCTGCTCCTTTAAATGGCTAGTATACAGTGAGCGTTTCCTAATGAGATTCTGCTGTACTTATAGGTTGGTGCCCGGTGCAATTGGCATCAGAGAGGCTTCATCCAGCAGCTGATGCAAACAGGTGCAGAGACCCACAGACAAACATTAGGCAGAGCTGGGAGAATCCTATAGAAGCCAGGGAGGAAGGGAAGGATTGTAGGAGCCAGAGGGGCTAAGGACACCACAAGAAAACCTACAGAACCCACTAGCCTGGGTGCACAGGGGCTAACAGAGGCTGAGTCAGGGAGCCTTCGTGGACTGACCTAGGCACTCCGCATATATGTTACCCTTGTGTACCTTGGACTTCATGTGCGATTCCTTCATAACAGGGGAAGCAGGGGTTGTTTCTGGCTCTTTGCCTGTCTTTGGGAAGTCTTTTCTCAGTCTGGGTTGCCTCAATCAGCCTTAGTACGAGGGTAGGTGCCTGCAACTTGATTTGTCATGTTTGGTTGATATCTATGGGAGGCCTTCCCTTTTCTGACAAGAAATAGAGGGTGGGGGGAGAGGGGAGGTGGGAGGGGAGGGGAGGGACGAGGAGGAAAGGAAGGGGGAAACTGTGGTTGGGAGGCATATTATAATAATTAAAATAATTAAAGAGTTTAGAGTAGCAAACAAGGAAAAGATAGAGCATTGAAAGATAGTTTGAGAAAATGTTTAATATTTGTTAACATGAAGAAAATAGCCTGGATAGAAAATGGACCAAGGTCTAAGTAGACATTTCTCAAAAGAAGACCAAAAGCACATGAAGACACGTGTATGTATATATTTGAATGAGAGACGCAGGAAACAAAAAAGGTGCACAGTAACTTTTACTATAAAAACCAACACACACACACACACACAAGCTGTGGAATGAGACACTTTAAGAAAGTGATAGATACAGGGCCTAAGATCAGTGTAGCATCTGGGACGGAAGTCTTCCTGCCACCATTGGCACCAAGGAGCCAGGAACTCCACAGCCTTCTTCTGTACACAGCCGGCCAGGAGAGAGTGATCTCCCAGCAGTGCTTTCACTTCTGAGCTCAGAGGAGTAAGGACACAGGCTTACAGGCCCACAGGAGGAATTCCAGCCAGAGACAGCAAGACCAATTAGCACCAGAGATAATCAGATGGCAAAAGGCAAGCACAAGAACCCTACCAACAGAAATCAAGGCCTCATGGCAACATCAGAACCCAGTTCTCCCACCACAGCAAGTCCCGGATACCCCAACACACTGGAAAAGCAAGACTTGGATTTTAAATTGTATCTCATGATGCTGATAGAGGGCTTTAAGAAAGACTTAAATAGCTCCCTTAAATAAATACAGGAGAACATCGGTCAACAGGTAAAAGCCCTTAAAGAGGAAACACAAAAATCCCTTAAAGCATTAGAGGAGATCAAGGCAGAAGCCCTTAAAGAAGAAACACAAAAATCCCTTAAAGAATTACAGGAAAGCACAAACAATCAAGTGAAGGAACTGAAAAGCATCCAGGATCTAAAAGTGGAAGTAGAAACAATAAAGAAATCACAAAGTGAGACATCTCTGGAGATAGAAAACTTTGGAAGGAATTCAGGAGTCATAGATGCAAGCATCAATAACAATACAAGAGATAGAAGAAAGAACCTCAGGTGCTGAAGATACCATAGAAAACATTGACTCAACAGTCAAAGAAAATGCATAATGCATAAAGCTGATAACCCAAAACATCCAGGAACTCCAGGACACAATGAGAAGACCAAACCTAAGGATTATTGGTATACACGAGAGCGAAGATTTCCAACTTAAAGGGCCAGTGAATATCTTCAACAAAATTATAGAAGAAAACTTCCCTAACCTAGAGAAAGAGATGCCAATAAAAATACAAGAAGCCTTCAGAACTCCAAATAAACTGGATTAGAACAGAAAGTCCTCCCAGCACATAATAATCAAAACACCAAATTCACTAAACAAAGAAAGAATATTAAAGCTGGTGGTGGTAGCACATGCCTTTAATCCTAGCACTTGGGAGGCAGAGACAGGTGGATTTCTGAGTTAGATGCCAGCCTGGTCTACAGAGTGAGTTCCAGGACAGCCAGGACTACACTGAGAAACCCTGTCTTGAAAAAACAAACAAAAACAAACAAACCAAAAAATACCAAAAAAAAAAAAACCCAAAAAACAAAAAAAGAAAGAAAGAAAGAAAGAAAGAAAGAAAGAAAGAAAGATAGAAAGAAAGAATATTAAAAGCAGTGAGGGAAAAAGGGCAAGTAACTTATAAAGGCAGAGCTATCAGAACTATACCAGACTTCTCGCCAGAGACGATGAAAGCTAGAAGATTCTGGGCAGACCTCACACAGACCCTAAGAGAACACAAATGCCAGCCCAGGCTACTATAGCCAGCAAAACTCTCAATCATCATAGGTGGAGAAGGCAAGATATTCCACGATAAAAACAAATTTACAAAATATCTGTCCACAAATCCAGCCCTACAAAGGATAATTGATGGAAAATGCCAACACAAGGAGGGAAACTACACCCTAGAAAAAACAAGAAAGTAATCTTCTTCCAACAAACCCAAAAGAAGATACCCACATAAACATATAAATAACATTAAAAATAACAAGAAGCAACAATCACTATTCTTTTTTTTTTTTTTTTTTTTTTTTTTTTTTTGGTTTTTTTTTGGTTTTTTGAGACAGGGTTTCTCTGTGTAGTCCTGGCTGTCCTGGAACTCACTCTGTAGACCAGGCTGGCCTCGAACTCAGAAATCCGCCTGCCTCTGCCTCCCAAGTACTGGGATTACAGACGTGCGCCACCAGGCCCGGCAACAATCACTATTCTTTAATATCTCTTAACAACAATGGACTCAACTCCCCAATAAAAAGACATAGACTAACAGAAATATTTCTCATGTAAATCTTCAATTTTATCAGAAAATGTTTGTAATTCCCCTTTTAATTAATTTAGTAATTTTTTTTTAGGTCTACCACTTTATCTGCATTATTTTTCATGATAATCTTCAATTTTAATATGTCTTTCTATATATTTCCCTATTTTATCAGAAATGCTTTCAATATAAATCTTTTTTATCACAAATGTTTATAATTCCACCTTCAATTAATTTAGAGTTTTTATATCTACCATTTTTTGTAAAATTTTCCATGAAATAGTCAATTTTAACATGTTTTTCTATTTATTTCTTGAATTTTACCAGAAATATTTTCCATGTAAATCTTCAATTGTATCTGAAAATGTTTATAATTCCACCTTCAATTAACTTACAATTATCTTTATGCTTATCACTTTATCTGTATAATTTCCATGATAATCTTTAATTTTAACATGTTTTTCTGAATATTTCTTCAATTTTATCAGGAATGTTTTCCATGTAATTCTTCAAGTTTATCAGAAAATGTTTATAATTCCACTTTCAATCAACTTCGGAATACTCTTATGCCTACCATTATTACATCTATATAAAAATTTCCATGATAATCTTCAATTCTAACACGTTTAAAATTTTTAACACCTAAAATTTTTCTACAATTTTATCAGAAATATTTTCCATGTAAATCTTCAATTCTATCATAAAATGTTGCTATTTCATATTTCAATTAATTTAGCAATGTTTTACATGTCTACCACTTTACTCTGTCATTTTCCATGAAAATTGTCAATTTTAATGTGTTTTTCTATGTATCTCTTTGATTTTATCTGAAATATTTTCCATATAAATCTTTAATTTTTTTTAAAAGAAAGTGATAGAATTCTAGGCACCGGATTTAGATATTGTATAACAGCACATAGACAAAACCCCTCTCATATACTCCTCATTCCCATAGGGAAATGTGGCATGAAAATCTATCAAAATCAGTTAATTGGATAATATTAAGTTAATCTGATATAAAGCCTGTACCACACACTGCTCTCATGCTAGAGATATAACAGTGTGAGCAGACTAGGGAGGCATGGCCTCTGCCCGACAGAGGAGTCAGTCCTCCCGAGAGGCAGACAGAGCAGGTTCAAGCTAACACGGTTACATGTTGTAACCATGTAGTGAGGGAGCCGCGATGATGGAGAAACAGGACCCATGACCTGGTTCCGAGAGTCAGTGATGGCCTTTGGAGGAAACCTGAGTTCACAGGGAAAAGACAAGCCATGCAGTTGAAGCTAGAGAGTCCCCCCCCCCCAAAAAAAAAGACCATGATGGTTTGGAAGCTTCCAGAAGGAAGGCCAGCTGGGGTACAGACGGCACACTTCTGGACGACCATTGATTCTCTGCCTGCAGTACTTAGAGTTTGTATGAATGGAATAGTGAGGGGGGGAAAGGGTGGAGAGGGAATATTTGGACTTGACCTTGAGTCATCTTTCAGAGGTCACCATCAATGGTTGATGGTTTAGTAAATGGGTTAACCTTACTGTCTACTCTATAGGAAGAAACCATTATTTATTCATTAAAAGAGGCCGGTGGTTGGTTGGTGAGATGGCTCAGTGGTTAGGAGCACTTACTGCTTACTCTTTCAGAGGTCCTGAGTTCAATTCCCAGCAACCACATGGTGGCTCACCACCATCTGTAATGGGATCCGATGCCCTCTTCTGGTGTATCTGAAGACAGTGTACTCACATTAAATACATACATACATACATACATACATACATGCATACATACATACAAAAAGAAAGAGTAAGATCTTTATGAACCATCACAACAATTAAACAACAATAACAACAAGAAAAATAAAGAAAAGAGCCCTAATAATCAGGGTCTTGCTATCCTGCTCATTCTGGTTTTTTAAGTCCCAGATCTACACAGGCTTCATTCTTGTGGGAAAATATGTAACACAAAAATATAATAAATGCTTCTGTATATACTAATTTGTTTCAAATCAATCTCTGAAGGATATTCAATCATGTGAAAATTGATTTTCCTTAGCATTTTAAAAAGCAAGACATATAACATAATCCCATTATGCAAAAAAGTGTAGATAAGGCATATGTTATACATAATATACAGAAAACTGTTTGGGGGAATATGCTAAACCAAAATGTAAGCATGGGTATCTAAAGAGATAGCATTTTTTGTACATTTCTGTATTTTCCAAAACTTCTATAAAGAATAACTATTATTTACTAAATAGTACTTAAAAGACATTTAAATGTATATGCACTGTATTTAGGGTCAGAAAATGGTATTCTAAGAGTTAAAAGTTGATAATTCTCCTTATGACGAAGAGGAGACATGCACTCTTCTGAAGAAATTACCAGACTTGGTGCTGCAGCTTAGATCAGATTCCAGACTCTTTGAGATTCATTTTTTTCTCTCCTAATGATCCAAATGATAGTATCTTTCTTTTGATAATACAACATAACTTTCCTAATTCCCAGATAAACCTTACCTGTGCAACTAATATATGCACATAGGTTTGCATATATAATCATTTCATTTGCATATGACTTAGACTTCTAAGCCTGTGGTTCTCAACCTGTGAGTCTCAACCTTTGGGGTCCTCATATCAGATATTCTGCTTGTCAGATATTTAGGTTAACATTCATAACAGCAACAACAGTACAAAGTAGCAATGAAATAATTTTATGCTTGAGGAATCATCACAGCACGAGGAACTATATTAAAAGGTCATAATATAAGAAGGTTGGGAATCAGTGCTGGTTCCAAACCGTGCTTAGAGGGATTGTGAGCCACACTGGCTGCATTTGTTGAGCAGAGCAAGAAATTTACATTAGACCAGTCCCAGAGAACTTCCCAGTGTGTGTGTGTGTGGGGGGGGAAGCATGTCAGTGACCTTGGGTTTTCTACAGCACTGTTTCCCAGAGTCACTAATAGGCATAAGCAACAACTGTGTGGACCCACTAACCCTGTTGATTTAGGATACTGATCCCTCTTTGTAGAACTTAACAGTGTCTTAATAGGAGAATAAAGACTAATCTTTAAATGCCAGTAACGTTAATCTTACAGGATTTACAAAGGAATGCCTCAACCTGGACAGTAGGAGAGCTGAGGCTGGATTTCTGTTTGAGGCAAAGCTGGAGGGAACTTTCGATGAGCTGTGCAAAGGATATTCTGGAGGGAAATGATTCTGCAGAGTGGGAAGTAGGTGAAACAGAGAGAGTGGGGATTTTAACGGCAAGGGGGGGGGTGCTATGCCTACAGGCTGCCATTAGTCCTTCCGTACAATTTATTCTTCTCTCATACATCTGGCCAGAGTTTCCCTTCTCTACACCCTTCCCCCATCTGCTCCTCTCCCCCAGTCCCACTCCTCTGTTTCCTTGCAGAAAAGATCAGGCCTCCCAGTGATATAAACTGAACATGGCATATCAAGTCAAGATTAGGCACAGACTCTCATATCAAAGTGGGATAAGGCAACCCAGGAGGAGGAAAAAATGTCCCAAGTCAGAGACACCCCCATTTCCACTGTTAGGAGCCCCACAAGAATACCAAGCTATACAACCATAACATATATATGCAGAGGACCTAGCCCAGACCCATGTAGGCTCTGTGATTGTTGCTTCATTCTCTGTAAGTCTCTGTGAGCCCTGCTTAGTTGAGTTTATGGATGTCTTAGTCAGGGTTTTTATTCCTGCACAAACATCATGACCAAGAAGCAAGTTGGGGAGGAAAGGGTTTATTGAGCTTACACTTCCACACAGCTGTTCATTACCAAAGGAAGTCAGGACTGGAACTCAAGCAGGTCAGAAGCAGGAGCTGATGCAGAGGCCATGGGGGGATGTTCCTTACTGGCTTGCTTCCCCTGGCTTGCTCAGCCTGCTCTCTTATAGAACCCAAGAATACCAGCCCAGAGACGGTACCACCCACAAGAGGCCCTCCCCCAGTTGATCACTAATTGAGAAAATGCCCCACAGCTGGATCTCATGGAGGCACTTCCCCAACTGAAGCTCCTTTTCCTATGATAACTCCAGCCTGTGTCAAGTTGACACACAAAATTAACCAGTACAATGGACCATGTTCTCCTGGTATCCTCCACCCATCTGGCTCCAACAAGCCCCCCCCTCCTGTGCTTCTACAGGGTTTCCTGAGATCTGCCTAATGTTTGGTTAACGGTCTCTGCAGTAATTGCTGAGTGAAGCCTCTCTGTGACCGTTGGGCTAGGCACCGATCTATGAATCTGACAGAGTGCCATCACTTTCCTACAAGTTAAACCCTTCAACCCAACTTTCAACAATACACAAGCTAGGGAATAGGACCGTGTTATGCTCAGTGGCGACACTGAGGTAGGTTCTTTAGCTTCCGTTTCCTTACAGGTTATTCTCCTTTACCAACTTTCACAAAGACTTAGGGAGGTTTTGAGTTGCTGCACGCGGTGGTAATTTTTTGTTGTGCTCACTTTTAAGGCTAAAGTTTAGATTCAGAATTTGAAGTGATTCTATGAAGACAGGCCTTCTGTCCTTTGTGTACAATATTTGTAATAAGATGCAGAAAATAGTCTATTAGCATAAGGCCTGGGTAGATAGTACCAAGAAATTCTTCTGGAGACTGTAGAGAAATTGAAGAGGCAACCAATTGTGGCCCCACATAACCAGAAGCTACTGTCTGGGCTTGGACAAGGCCAGGTCCTGAGGGAGCCCATGGACAGAGAGTACGCAGGAGTTAAGATACAGTTGCTAGCAAGTAAAGTAGAAAGATAAGTCTAAAGATACGGGAACACACAGAGAAATAGCTAAGATACTTATCATTTTAAGGGAAGGCTGGGATGAGAGAGTTTCAAGAAGGTGGTTTATTTCATTTGGCAAGGACATAAGAAGACAAATCCCTGGAGAGGGAAGGAAAAATATAACTGTCTTTTCTTAACAGGAGTGCAAATGTTTCTAGAAACTCCATCATTAAGTAAGTGTGTTTTACAAAATAGAGCAGGTGTTCCTCCTTGGATGAGTATTGTAGTGGAGTAACATCTTGTTCCTAATAGAGCTGTAAATGTAGAAAACTACTACATGTGATAAAAGCAAAGCAAAGGAATGAACTGACTAACCACCTAAAATTAAGATGTTCCTTAAGTCCAACAAAGCAGGCTTGGATGTAACACATACAGAATTCTTAAAGATTCTGGTAAAGAAGGTAAATAACCAGAAAATAACTAATGAAACATATTTACCATGGAGTGCTGAGTGTTAAGTTTTCTATAATTAAAGAGACTTAGATGAAAATGATTTTGCCTCTTTAGTTCTTAAATGTGGCTTTATGACTTAACAAATACAACTCTTGAGAGCACCATTCAAGGACATTCTAGTTTGCTGCTGTTTGGGGACTGGATGATGGTCCCTGGATTTAGTAGTGTTGCTTGAAGCTTAGTAGTTAAGCCAGAACCAGAAAGGAGCACAGTAGTTATTACTAACTAGGTTTGTTATGCCATTGTTGATGATGACAACAAAAACAACTTATTTTTAGAAGACAACAAATGTTATATAACAATAACAAATGTTATTGTTATATAAAGCTCTGTGACAGAGGACTCTGAAATGAAGGACTGATTGAACTGTGACAAATGATAAAACGTGCCCAGGCCAACAGGAATGAGACTAGAGAGTGGGTGGGAAATTTTTTTCTGATTTTACGGGATAGGTTGATATAGCATGGATTGAAGGGGTAAAGGCACACATGGTTGACCCTGCACAAACATAGGCTACATGTAAGAGGGTCATGACTAGCAAAGTGGTCGAAGTCCTTGGTAGGAAGTTTGTCCATGAAGAGATGGTTTTTCTACATCTTGACTGGCTGTTCCTGGAAGCAGAAAGCCATGTAGCCTTAATAGACCACCTTCTGCCCATTTCAGTGAATGTGGGAATAATTGCGTCTTTGATTTAGGTTCATGCTGTGGGTTACAGTGGATTTCTGTGGGTTCTCTGGCCTGCAACTCAGTTTAGGGCACCTCTGCATCCTCTTACAACAACATTCAGAGCAAAGTATTAAAATACAACCAGAACAGGCTACCACTGTCATTGAGAATGACAACCACACTGACCCCACCCAGAAACAGACCTTTCCAAACCAGGATCAGCTCAGTGGTGTGCGTGGGCTTTGAGTTCTCATCTGGGTCTCTCTCACCTCTAGATAATGGTCTGTTAAAGCCATGGCATGAAGGTTTTGAAGGAGACTCGAGTAAGAGAAATATTAGTGTATTGAACCACACTTAGCTAGCTACAAAGTCCAACCAAAAACAAAGATTCGCTCTGTCTCTGGTGGTGCGAGTGGCCAAAGGCACAGAAGAGATGGATAAAACACCAAATTTTGTTTGTTTGTTTGTTTGTTTGTTTGTTTTTGTTTTGACGTTTTCTGTCTGGTGCTGAGCACATTTTTTTCTCTGGGTTGCTCAGTGTCTAATGGTCCATCCAAGGCTCCGTAGGTCTTTCCAAAGTTGTTCCTACTGTAAGGAAACCTTCCACCTTATTCATATCCCATAATCCCTCACTTCTGCTCCTCTTTTGTCTCAGACCACTCAAACTACCCAGGAAGGCTAATTTCATACTTTTTAACCTTGTACTCCACAGAGAGGTTGCAGTTCTGGAAAGCAGAATGTCTCCTCCCTTAAAACATGCCTATCCCCTAATATGTTACAGGAGTGACTTTGCAAATGTGAATGAGATGGGGAATTACCTGAAATACCCAGTGGGTCCAATACAACCTTGGGAATCCTCATAATCAAAAGAGGGGCCTAGAGGGTCAGGAGAAAGATCCGAGGAGGCTCTGTGGCTGACTTTCAGATGAGGAAGGAGCAAGAGCTGAGGGATGCCAGCATCCTGTAGAAGCTAGTGAAGGCAAGAAATGGAATCCTGCCCACAGCTTCCAGAAGACAGGCAGCCTGGACGACAACCCGAGTGCAGACACTGACGTGTTTTGTCAGACTTCTGGTGCCCAGCACTGGGACACACTGCCCTGTTGTTGCAAGACACAACACCCTACTCATGCCAGAAAATTAACCACATAAACACTGCAGGGACTATCCTCACCTCTCCCTCTGTCTTTCATTATCCACTGGTTTCTTAGTGCACAGGCTCAGTAGCTGGCACTCACAAGTACAGGATACATAGCTGTAAACTTACTGTACTCTAGAGGAGCCAACTGTAAGGGCGGGGAGAGGTGGATCTTCACAACACACAACTCGGATCAAAATCCGTGTTGGCTATTCTTTCTTTCAACTGTTGCTTGAGTGTCTCCATTACTTTCCAGACAATCAAGACAAGATGGAGAACAAAAGTGATCCAGCCTCTCCCTCAATGAGAAGGCCTGACTGCACCTGTGTGTGTGTCCCAAACAACTGAGGAGTGGAGTGTGCTGCTGACATTTGATGAAAACTTTGCTTTATATTTTCCCTACCATTTGTACAAACAAACAAACAAACAAACAACAAACAAAAACCAGAAAGGTTTCATACCTGGAAGGTGTGTCAGGAAGTTGCTGGTATGTTCAAGTCCTGCCTAGGAAGTTGCTTGAGAAAGTGAAGATTCCATAAATGTTGGGTAATGTCATGGCAGCTCCAGTACATTCTGTGTGACAGAGTTCCACAGATTGAGGTGGGAAGAATTGTCTCGTGGAGCCTATGAACCCCCCCCCCCCCAGCTAGAAGCTGAAGCCTCTCACTTGGCAATTTGCTTTGCTTCCAAACTTCCGTCTTCCTAGTAGGCGGGGCTGAGAAAATTGGACCAAGTAAGTTGTAATCCATTTTTGAAGTAAAATCACTGGCCCAAAAACTCTTTTCTTAGAACTGCAATGCTATGCCTCAGTCGTTTACATAATTATGTTTACCTCCCAACAATATGTAAATGAGAGTGGTTCTGACTCTGTTGTATGAAAAGCATTGATTAAGCACTGCGAATCTCAGGTTTTTACAGATAAAAGCTAGGTGTCAGGTAAAGTTTACTCACGGAAACTCATTTAGACCCAGGGGTTCTTACCAAAGGTTCTTTGAACTCTCTTTGAAAATTTGTTAACTACTAGAGATTCTATATCAGGAAGACCCTCTACATCTGTTACACCTGAAACATTTTACCTGGTTGATTTTACATTTCCTCGTGCCAAATGGCTATGCTAATTGTTCCTTGTGTCTGCCTTACTGGATACATCTTTTGATATGGAAATGTCCATCCCTCATGCTTAAAGGCTCTTGCCTCAAAGCAGCAAAATACACTCAGATTCCAAACCACCTCTGTGTTGGTGTCTGTCTGTCATCACTGAATCCAAACCTTCCTGCATCCAAGAACCCTGGTTTTCCCGAGACCACAATTCCGTGCTGGGTTGGTCTGAGGCAGGGTAAGTATGGATAAATGTCAGTGTCTCTCAAAAGAAAAGAAACGGGCTCCAAGAAGAGGTTCCTGCTGGTGGAAACTGAATGTGCTAACAGGCTGGCCATGACTTTCCCCGTTCACTCACGACTTTATGTGATCAATTTCTCTTTTCTACCAAGTAAATGGCTAGAAGTGACACAGACTAGAAAAGTAATAGAGCAATACTGAAAAGTGCAAACACTTTATAACTGATGGGACACGACCCCATGCACGAATCCCTTTACACCTGCAAAATAAAGAACAGTTTTTCTTTTTTCTGTTTTATACTTTTTTATTGTTTTCTAACTCTAGGGTTGTCTCCCTTTGTGTTTTTTTTTTTATGTTTCTATTTCCATTTTTAGATCTTGGGTGGTATTGTTCAATTCCTTCACCTGTTTTTGGTTGTGTTTTCCTATAATTCTTTAAGGCTTTTTTGTGTTTCCTCTTTAAGGGCTTCTACCTGTTCACTGTGTTCTCCTGTATTTCTTTAAGGGAGTTATTTATGTCCTTTTTAAAGTCTTCTATCATCATCATGAGATGTGATTTTTAAATCAGAGCCTTGCTTCTCTGGCATGTTGGGGTATCCAGGCCAGGGCTCACGTGGTGGGAGAACTGGGTTTCTGTTAGAAGCTTCGCCATCTGGCTATCTCTGGTGTTAGCTGGTCTTGCTGTCTCCGACCGTTAGCTTGTCTCCCTCTTGCTAGCCTGTGTGTCAGCACTCTGGGAGACCAGCTCTCTCCTAGTGGGACTTGGGTATGGAGAGCTGTGTCACAGGGTGAGCTCTGGGGTGCAGGTGGAAACCAGAAGGATCCTGTTCCCAGCTGTCCCTTGGTTACTGTGTTCTGATGACTCTGGTCTGGTCGCTCTCGGGCCAGGAATTTGAGCAGAAGTGGTGGTCCTACCTGTGCTCACAGGCATGTCTGCACTCCTGGGAGCCCAGCTCTCTCCTGGGGGTATTTGGGTATGCAGTGCTGTGGCACAGGTCAGCTCTGGGCACAGAAGGAAATCAAGAAGGATCCTGTCCCACACTGCTCTTCAGTTCCTGTGTCCTGAGTTCTCCATAGTAGTTTTTCTTAAAATGGAGGTTTCAATCTTGCTATAAACTCCAAGAAAATATGGTAAGCTTCATAATTTTTGGAATTATATTGCTTTGTAGATGTTTCGAGCTGCAACATTGATATATAACAAATTATTAAAATAAGATTTAAGAGCCAGCATTGTAGAAGGGGCATTACTCAATATAATAATACTCTATAATAGCTTAATTAAAATACTTTAACGCCAGTGGATAGTGCATTAAAATGAGTTGAAATAGATTCTATAAGCATTAGATAATGTGCTTTTCTGTGATCTGAGGGGAGACTTACGCTGTAACTCTCTTCCTCAGTGATGACAGTACTATCCTAGTGTTTAATTCAAAACCTGGGTTAAACCGAGCAGGGGCAGAGCATGCTGGTTGGCTGAGCTGCTGAACACTCCGGCGCAGCACGGAGATGGCCAGTGACGGGACAGTGAGGGACGACAGGTGGGGGAGCCGAGGCTGGAGGGCAGCCAGTGTCTGAGGCCCTGCCGTCCAGAGAGCACACACCTGCCTCATGTTATTATTTATTTTAGAAATGCCCAGTCCCAGCCTGAAAAATCCCAGGGTGCTCTTCACTGCCACCTGCTGTTGATGGTGGGGAGGTCTTCACAATGGTCAGCTGGAAAGTTTCAGATCAAGAGGACTTCGGGTAGAGAAAACAATGTGAAAGCCCACCTGTTCTAACAGCACGGACAACACATGGTAAACTTGTAGATCGGTTTCCACCCTGGTGGCACCTCTCTCGTGCTCACTGAAAAGGCTGACCATGTTCCCACGCACTTATGCACAGTACTTACATATAACCCATTCAGATCTCACCACACACGCCAAACCTGCACTAGGAGACACATAGTACCTTCTGCGGTGTAGGTGAAATGTAAACAGTTGTTAAACTGTATTGTTTAGGAAACAGGAAAGAGGGAAAAGTGTTTCTGTCTACGTGTGTTCAGTTTGGACACACAAAATAAATTTTGACACACAGCTAAATCTTTGGATCTCAGATTTTGGAGGGCTGACTGTATTTATTTGAAGGTAGGAATGGTATGTTGGTTTCAGTCACCATGGAAAAAATATGCCTGAGAAAGCTCAGAGGAGAGATTAGCTGAGTTCACTCTCAGAGGTGTTATCTCACAGACAGCTGGAATCACTGCTTGGTTGATGAGGCAAAACATCATGGTGGAGGCATGCACAGCAGCAAGAAGCTGCTCGCCTCAGGGCTGCTGGGAAGCTGAGACAGGAGGCTAAGGGCCCTTCAGAAACACCCTTCCCCCCACCCCCCACCCCAAATAAAAACCCGTTTCCTAATAACCCATTTGGCATGAATTCATCGATGGATAAAGCCATTGCATGATCCAGTCACCTCTCATTAGCATCACTACCTGAGAACCAAGATTTCAATACCCGGGCTTCCGGGAGCCATAGTTCATATCCAGTTCAGCTAGGAAACGTCGCTTGGCTGACTCTCCGTGTGGTCGAGATGGGAGTGACGTAGGGATCTTTCATCCTTTCAACTTCATCCTCCCAAACCTGAGACTGTCCCGTGTGCCTTTGTGTGATGGACAGGTGAGCACAGCTATGAGGAGAACACATGAGCATTCGCTCTACTCTCAGGTTCTAGAAACAGAAGGCAGAGGGCAGGGTCGCACGGGAAAGCACCCAGGGGCAGGCAGGAGGGGATTCATACCCTTATTTGGGATTTCTAAGGAAAAGGCAGTGCAAGGCAGGGCAACAGGTTCAGGACAGCAGAATTTGGATAATCTCAGGGCTCTGAGCCAGCCAGTGATTCCTCCTTTCCCGGCCCTGGGTTGATCTAGGCAGAGGAATGGTCCCCCCTGAGGTGTGGCTTAGGGTGGATTAGTGTGTATAATACGCCCCAGGCATGCTTCTACCCAAGGTCTCTAGTTCTAAGAACTGGCTCTAAGAGGAGCAGAGTCCCCCAGCAAGAAAGATTAAGGAGCTGAAACATTATAGTATTATGAAAAACAAAAAGCAAAAACAGTATGTCTACTCTATTCAAATTACTCCTGCTACTTATATGGTCATTCTATAAGTTCTATTCCTCTAGAGAACTAAGATTAATACACTCCTCTTATATAGGAATATATATTACTACTACTACTACTACTACTACTACTACTACTACTACTATTATTATTATTTTGGTTTTTTCAAGACAGGGCTTCTCTGTGTAGCCCTAGCTGTCCTGGAACTCACTCTGTAGACCAGGGTGGCCTCAAAATCAGAAATCCACCTGCCTCTGCCTCCCAAGTGCTGGGATTAAAGGCATGTGCCACCACCACCTGGCTATAATATAAATTCTTAGTATATTAATTACTCTTTGGGAAACCCCTAGTGAGCCAGGAATCCTATATCTGGTAAACATACAGCAATTTTCCTGATAGTGAAAACCTCTCATTTGAACTCCCCGCTGTTTCTGGCAGACTTTGGCGCACGGCTGTTAAGCTACTCTGCTTCCTGCTTCCTGTTCTGTGATGTGGACTTCCCCTTAGATGATGCTGGTCAATAGTTACAGGCAGGAAACTGACACAAGCTTCCTGTTTGAAAGCTCTAAGTAGGTCCCCAGCCTGGCTTTCTGCAACGGCAGGGGTCTGTTTATACCAGTATTTGAGGGGATTGCCGATGAGCAGGATACGAAGTGCACAAGCGTTTAAAGGAGCCCTCGAGGGCTTGTTCTAGTGTGGTGTGAGTGGAAGATATAGCCAGGGCTGCTAGGAAATGG
Organism: Apodemus agrarius; assembly: GCA_964023405.1. Lineage (NCBI taxonomy): Eukaryota > Metazoa > Chordata > Mammalia > Rodentia > Muridae > Apodemus > Apodemus agrarius. The sequence goes on along the minus strand of OZ030009.1, from coordinate 140,708,423 downwards.
GTGAGAGTGTTAAAGGCGCTATAGAAATAAACAGAAGGAAACAAACCAAGGGAAAACCACGCACCCGAGCAGCGCACGGGACTTAAAAAAGTGGGTGTCTTAGTCAGGCTTTCTTCTGCTGCCATGAAACACCATGACTAAGAAGCAAGTCGGGGAGGGAAGGCTTTATTAGCTTCCACTTCCACACTGCTGTTCCTCACCAAAGGAAGTTAGAACAGGCACTCACACAAGGCTGGGCCCTTCTCCCCTGATCACTAACTGAGAAAATGTCCAACAGTGGATCTCATGGAGCCGTTTCCTCAAGGGAGGCTCTTCTTTCCTCTGTGATAACTCCAGCTTGTGTCGAGTTGACACACAGAACCAGCTGGTGCAGTGAGGGCGCTGGGGACCAGGGCTGCCACACCTGCCACACCCTGTGAAACAGAAACATGTGCTACAAGGTATTAAGAAAAAATGAAGTTTTTGATAGTAACTATTTACTGTGGAAAGAAGGCTGAAATGATTCTAAGTACTTGAATTTAAAACACCAACCAAGCTGGGCGGTGGTGGCGCACGCCTGCAATCCTAGCACTTGGGAGGCAGAGGCAGGCGGATTTCTGAGTTCGAGGTCAGCCTGGTCTACAGAGTGAGTTCCAGGATAGCCAGGGCTACACAGAGAAACCCTGTCTCGAAAAACAAAAATAAAACAAAACAAAACAAAAAACCCCAAAACAGAAAACAAAAACAACAACAAAAAAACACCAACCAAAGAGTACACAGGGGTTACCCATGGCTCCATCTGCCTATGTAGCAGAGGATTGCCTTATCTGGCATCACTGGGAGGGGAGGACCTTGTTCCAGTGGAGGCTTGATGATGATTCAGGACAGGGGAAAACTAGGCAGCTCAGGCAGGAGTGGGAAGGGGGTTGGGGAGCACCCTCATAGAGGCAGGGGAGGGAGGAGGGGAGAGGGGGCTGGTGGAGGGGAAACTGGGAAGGGGGGTTGTTTGAAATGTAAATAATAAAAAAATAAACCTCCATGCTGCCTCATTTATTCACCACTGTAGCTTTTATAGACATCCCTGTTCTGTGGCCCTTCGGGAATCACAGTCCAAGGACTCCCCTTTTTCTCCTTCCCTCTTCTGTCCAGTTATCCACAGAACGAAAGATCCAGCCTGGGCAGTGGCCGGACACCCTGCCCTGGCAGCACTGCATTCCTGAATGCTAGTTCTTCTGGGAGACACAAATTGAACAGGAAATAGAAATGCAAACTATTTTATTATATATTTTCAGTTCACAAATATATACAGTATGTACACAGCATTGCGTTTAAGAGGTTACACAGCACATTGTAGAAAGCAGTTAGACATGTTGGTTGGCAATCGTTTTTCTGCACCAGGGCCCTCCAAGTATATGGTATGCCATTACTTAAGGGTATATTGAGGGGAAATAGAAAATGATTAACTATATGGTTCAGTTCTTACTTTAAATTATCTTGAATCCATTTTTTTTCCTTAGTAGAAAATAGCCTACTGACTCATGAAGCCCAAGTTTGCTTTGAATAAACTGGCCAATATAAGATGATATATTTATGGTCTATTATTTTTAATATTTAGTCATAATTGAAAAGCAACACTTTGGAGGAATACACTTAAAATATCAAAATGTGTGGAAAAAATCCTATGTTGTGAAAAATATCATCCAGTTTAACAAGTGTAAGTGACATCAGAGACCTGACATGAAGGACTGGGTCTGCAGCACACCATGCTGGGTCTGATGGGGGCCACTGACAGGCAGGGTGAGCTATTAGAGTCATCACTAATGCAAACCAAAATTATCAGTAAATTTGAAAATACATTTTAAAATTTATTTAACCACAAATATAAATAAAACATGTGGATACTGAACAGAACAGGAGTTTTGAGCCTAGAATCAAACATATTTGAAACTGTGAGGAAAAGCCGGCTGGTCATGTTCGGACACAATGGCAGGTGCTGGGACTAGCCTGCCACCCAGACCTGAGGGACAGGCGGGGCTGGGAGGGGTGTGTGTGTGTGTGTGTGTGTGTGTGTGTGTGTGTGTTTGCCTCCTGGTCAGTGTTCATGTATTATTTAGTAAATTAAATACGACACATAATGGGGAAATAGTATTTTTACTATATCTCATATTTTACAAGCTATAAAAATAAATCTTTCTGTGGATAAAAAACGGAAGAGTAATATGTATTACAAGTTTTAAAAAATATAGCAACATCATGACCTGACCACATTATACTGAATCCTTAAATTCTGTAATCACAAATTAGATCAGAAATCTTTCATCCACTAGTGTTTTGGTTGCCAAATTCTTTTGTCCTACTGTATTTCGGATAAATCGAAAAATCTGGAAAGCAAAACAATTAAGAAGAAAATTAAATATGCAAATCAATTTAAAGTAAATTAAACTAGCTAATTTTCCCAGCCACTTCATATCATGAATGAGATACTTTAATTATTAGATACAATTATTTTAAAATATACATATTAGTAAATGTTTTATGAATTAATATATACTTCTCATGCTCACAAGAGAGTATACGTAGTTGGAATTTAACTTCTGAAACTATGGAAAGATCAAAAACATCTCCCTGGTAAGGGCAGGATTTGCCTATGGTTTTAAATCCAGGAATCATAAACCATGGAGTGACTCACGGCCCCGTCTCGCAGGAGGGGTTTGGGTGCCATCTCTTGAAGCAGTCCACACAGGGAGGCTGTGTGCAGTTGGGAGCAGACGGGGACCACATCCCCAGTGCTTGCTCCTCCTGCCTAACGGGACTTAGGAAAAATCGTGCTCGCTTGTGGTATGTGGGAGACTGGTGGGAGTTAAGTATCTTCCTAGGGGATCAAGCCACTTCTTCCTTCCACTGGATCCTGGACCATTTTATTGTCCCCAGAGGCAGAGTGCACTGGGGGCTGTGGAATGGCTTTTCTTTCCTTTGGTAGTGTTAATCATATTCTAAATGTTCACCAAACCCTACTGAAAGTGGATGTTCTTTCCAACATTTCTGCTTGAGAAGAAATCAGGATATGCTGTTAGCTTTACCTCTTGTTGCAGGTAGGTGAGGAAAGATGCTAAAACAAAGTTCTGGCAAGCCAAGTCCACGACACAGAAGAACAACAGATCGAAGATGAGGAGTGTGGCCTCGTTCCCATAATACAGCACACTGCTGAAAGAATGGCCTTCATCTGCAGAAACCATGTGGGAGACGTGTCAGACAGTGACAGAAGGTCTGTGCTACCCTCTGGTGACAGACATTAAACATGAAGTTCGTATGGCTCCCACTGAAGTAAAAGGTGTTAAGACTACCAGTCCAAAATGCAGTCAAAGCACTCAGAAAACCCAGAGGCAGCAGTTCAGACATCACAGCAGAGCAGTGGTGCACACCTTTAATCCCAGCATGTGGGAGGCAGAGGCAGGCGGATTTCTGAGGCCAGCCTGGTCTACAGAGTGAGTTCCAGGACAATCAGGGCTACACAGAGAAACCCTGTCTAAAACAAACAAACAAACATCAAAGCAAATGTCAATTGCTATGGTGTGTGTATGCTATCAATGACTTTAAAGAGAAGTTAGTGAATATTTGTCCTCTGCTCATAGAACTAAAGGCTAAAATAATCTTAGAGATAGTGTCTAACATAAAGAAAAAAAGATACAAATCCATCATAGCGTGAGAATGTGAGAATTCCTGTGTCAGTTTCCACAGTTTTGTCCTCTTTGCACTAAACACACAATCCTGTCCTTTTGGAGATTTGAACACCTTTTTAAAAAGACCTGATAAATGCTACCATACCTGTTACCATGGAAAATAAACAAAATAATCCAAATGTGCCCGTCCCTTTCTCCCCAGAGCTGCTCATCATATTCCCTTAATGACTCCTCTTCCTAGATGTCTCAAACCATGGTCAGACACAATCTCTGTCCTCTTCCCCTCAAGCCTTGTTCCCCTCTGCAGCCCTGACTGGGAAGAGCTTCACTACTAATCACATCTAGACATCGAGGGAATTTGTGTCTTCCATTCTTCTCTTTTAAAAAGTTGTTGTGGGTGGTGGTAGTGGTAGTGATGTGTGCCCTAACACCCTCTCCTAGTGTACCCAACACCCTCCCTAGTGTACCCTAACACCCTCTCCTAGAATACCCTAACACCCTCCCTAGTGTACACAACACCCTCCCTAGTGTACCCTAACACCCTCTCCTAGTGTACACAACACCCTCCCTAGAGTGCCCTAACACCCTCTCCTAGTGTGCCCTAACACCCTCTCCTAGTGTACCCTAACACCCTCCCTAGTGTACCCAACACCCTCCCTAGTGTGCCCTAACACCCTCTCCTAGTGTACCCAACAGCCTCCCTAGTGTACCCTAACACCCTCCCTAGTGTACCCTAACACCCTCCCTAGTGTGCCCTAACACCCTTCCTAGTGTGCCCTAACACCCTCTCCTAGTGTACCCAACACCCTCCCTAGTGTGCCCTAACACCCTCTCCTAGTGTACCCAACACCCTCCCTAGTGTGCCCTAACACCCTCCCTAGTGTACCCTAACACCCTCTCCTAGTGTGCCCTAACACCCTCTCCTAGTGTACCCAACAGCCTCCCTAGTATACCCTAACAGCCTCCCTAGTGTACCCAACACCCTCCCTAGTGTGCCCTAACACCCTCTCCTAGTGTACCCAACACCGTCCCTAGTGTGCCCTAACACCGTCCCTAGTGTACCCTAACACCCTCTCCTAGTGTGCCCTAACACCCTCCCTAGTGTACCCAACACCCTCCCTAGTGTGCCCTAACACCCTCTCCTAGTGTACCCTAACACCCTCTCCTAGTGTACCCTAACACCCTCCCTAGTGTACCCAACACACTCCCTAGTGTGCCCTAACACCCTCTCCTAGTGTGCCCTAACACCCTCCCTAGTGTACCCTAACACCCTCCCTAGTGTACCCAACACCCTCCCTAGTGTACCCAACACCCTCCCTAGTGTGCCCTAACACCCTCTCCTAGTGTACCCTAACACCCTCCCTAGTGTGCCCTAACACCCTCTTCTAGTGTACCCAACACCCTCCCTAGTGTGCCCTAACACCCTCTCCTAGTGTACCCTAACACCCTCCCTAGTGTGCCCTAACACCCTCCCTAGTGTACCCAACACCCTCTCCTAGTGTGCCCTAACACCTTCTCCTAGTGTGCCCTAACACCCTTCCTAGTGTGCCCTAACACCCTCTCCTAGTGTACCGTAACACCCTCTCCTAGTGTGCCCTAACACCCTCCCTAGTGTACCCAACACCCTCTCCTAGTGTGCCCTAACACCCTCCCTAGTGTGCCCTAACACCCTCTCCTAGTGTGTCCTAATACCCTCTCCTAGTGTACCCTAACACCCTCCCTAGTGTACCCAACACCCTCTCCTAGTGTGCCCTAACACCCTCCCTAGTGTGCCCTAACACCCTCTCCTAGTATACCCAACACCCTCCCTAGTGTACCCAACAGCCTCCCTAGTGTGCCCTAACACCCTCCCTAGTGTGCCCTAACACCCTCTCCTAGTGTGCCCTAACACCCTCTTCTAGTGTGTCCTAACACCCTCTCCTAGTGTGTCCTAACACCCTCTCCTAGTGTACCCTAACACCCTCCCTAGTGTGCCCTAACACCCTCCCTAGTGTACCCAACACCCTTTCTAGTGTACCCAACAGCCTCCCTAGTGTGCCCTAACACCCTCCCTAGTGTACCCTAACACCCTCCCTAGTGTGCCCTAACACCCTGCCTAGTGTACCCAATAGCCTCCCTAGTGTGCCCTAACACCCTCTCCTAGTGTACCCAACACCCTCCCTAGTGTGCCCTAACACCCTCCCTAGTGTGCCCTAACACCCTCCCTAGTGTACCCAACAGCCTCTCTAGTGTGCCCTAACACCCTCCCTAATGTACCCCAACACCCTCTCCTAGTGTGCCCTAACACCCTCTCCTAGTGTGCCCTAACACCCTCCCTATGTGTCCTAACACCCTCGGCTAGTGTGCCGTGACACCCTCTCCTAGTGTACCCAACACCCTCCCTAGTGTACCCTAACACCCTCCCTAGTGTGCCCTAACACCCTCCCTAGTGTACCCTAACACCCTCCCTAGTGTGCCCTAACACCCTCTCCTAGTGTGCCCTAACACCCTCTCCTAGTGTACCCTAACACCCTCCCTAGTGTACCCAACACCCTCCCTAGTGTACCCAACAGCCTCCCTAGTGTGCCCTAACACCCTCCCTAGTGTGCCCTAATACCCTCCCTAGTGTGCCCTAACACCCTCTCCTAGTGTACCCTAACACCCTCCCTAGTGTACCCAACACCCTCCCTAGTGTGCCCTAACACCCTCTCCTAGTGTACCCTAACACCCTCCCTAGTGTGCCCTAACACCCTCTCCTAGTGTACCCTAACACCCTCTCCTAGTGTACCCTAACACCCTCCCTAGTGTGCCCTAACACCCTCTCCTAGTGTACCCTAACACCCTCCCTAGTGTGCCCTAACACCCTCTCCTAGTGTACCCTAACACACTCCCTAGTGTGCCCTAACACCCTCTCCTAGTGTACCCAACAGCCTCCCTAGTGTACCCTAACACCCTCTCCTAGTGTACCCTAACACCCTCTCCTAGTGTACCCTAACACCCTCCCTAGTGTACCCAACACCCTCCCTAGTGTGCCCTAACACCCTCTCCTAGTGTACCCTAACACCCTCCCTAGTGTGCCCTAACACCCTCTCCTAGTGTGCCCTAACACCCTCTCCTAGTGTACCCTAACACCCTCCCTAGTGTACCCAACACCCTCCCTAGTGTACCCAACAGCCTCCCTAGTGTGCCCTAACACCCTCCCTAGTGTGCCCTAATACCCTCCCTAGTGTGCCCTAACACCCTCTCCTAGTGTACCCTAACACCCTCCCTAGTGTACCCAACACCCTCCCTAGTGTGCCCTAACACCCTCTCCTAGTGTACCCTGACACCCTCCCTAGTGTGCCCTAACACCCTCTCCTAGTGTACCCTAACACCCTCTCCTAGTGTACCCTAACACCCTCCCTAGTGTGCCCTAACACCCTCTCCTAGTGTACCCTAACACCCTCTCCTAGTGTGCCCTAACACCCTCTCCTAGTGTACCCTAACACACTCCCTAGTGTGCCCTAACACCCTCTCCTAGTGTACCCTAACACCCTCTCCTAGTGTACCCTAACACCCTCCCTAGTGTACCCTAACACCCTCTCCTAGTGTGCCCTAACACCCTCTCCTAGTGTACCCAACAGCCTCCCTAGTGTGCCCTAACACCCTCTCCTAGTGTACCCTAACACCCTCTCCTAGTGTACCCTAACACCCTCCCTAGTGTACCCAACACCCTCCCTAGTGTGCCCTAACACCCTCTCCTAGTGTACCCTAACACCCTCCCTAGTGTGCCCTAACACCCTCTCCTAGTGTACCCTAACACCCTCTCCTAGTGTACCCTAACACCCTCCCTAGTGTGCCCTAACACCCTCTCCTAGTGTACCCTAACACCCTCCCTAGTGTACCCAACACCCTCCCTAGTGTGCCCTAACACCCTCTCCTAGTGTGCCCTAACACCCTCCCTAGTGTGCCCTAACACCCTCTCCTAGTGTACCCTAACACCCTCTCCTAGTGTACCCTAACACCCTCCCTAGTGTACCCAACACCCTCCCTAGTGTGCCCTAACACCCTCTCCTAGTGTACCCTAACACCCTCTCCTAGTGTACCCTAACACCCTCCCTAGTGTGCCCTAACACCCTCTCCTAGTGTACCCTAACACCCTCCCTAGTGTACCCAACACCCTCCCTAGTGTGCCCTAACACCCTCTCCTAGTGTACCCTAACACCCTCCCTAGTGTGCCCTAACACCCTCTCCTAGTGTACCCTAACACCCTCTCCTAGTGTACCCTAACACCCTCCCTAGTGTACCCAACACCCTCCCTAGTGTGCCCTAACACCCTCTCCTAGTGTACCCTAACACCCTCCCTAGTGTGCCCTAACACCCTCTCCTAGTGTGCCCTAACACCCTCCCTAGTGTACCCAACACCCTCCCTAGTGTACCCAACACCCTCTCCTAGTGTACCCTAACACCCTCCCTAGTGTACCCTAACACCCTCCCTAGTGTGCCCTAACACCCTCCCTAGTGTACCCAACACCCTCTCCTAGTGTACCCTAACACCCTCCCTAGTGTGCCCTAACACCTTCTCCAGAGTGTGCCCTAACACTCTCTCCTAGTGTACCCTAACACCCTCTCCTAGTGTGCCCTAACACCCTCTCCTAGTGTACCCTAACACCCTCTCCTAGTGTACCCTAACACCCTGTCCTAATGTACCCTAACACCCTCCCTAGTGTACCCTAACACCCTCTCCTAGTGTAGTGACTATAGTTCCATCAGATTGACTTAATTAAGTTCCCTAATTAAGTTTCTATATACAATTACAAAAATCAATGAAGAAATGACTGCCAGCATCCCGCCTCCCCAAACTCAAGACCATGAGGAGTCACCGTTGTAGAAGATGCTCTTCTCCATGGGCTCCATGAATTCCATCCCAAGGATTCTTTCAAGAAGCAACTTATCTTTTATAAAGTAATCCATTTCCTTATGAACCTAGTTTGAGAAGACAGTCAGGTAAAAAAACATAATGAAATAAATGTTTTCTAATTAATGAAAAATTAGAAGTAGAAAAACTGAGGAATGAATAATACACAAAGGAAAACTTGAGTAAAGTGAATCACTACACTAGAATTTAAATTAATATTAATTTTTAAATGTTAAAAAATATTTTAGAAGCTGGGCGTGGTGGCGCACGCCTGTAATCCCAGCACTTGGGAGGCAAAGGCAGGCAGATTTCTGAGTTCGAGGCCACCCTGGTCTATAGAGTGAGTTCCAGGACAGCCAGGACTACACAGAGAAACCCTGTCTCGAAAAACCAAAACCAAAAACAACAACAAAAAAAATTTAGAAATGTTTTAAATCTTAATTTCTTAAATTTAAGATTAAAAACCTTTAAGATTTTGTTTAGTATAAAATTAAGATTTTAAATCTTTAAAATTTAAATTTAAGGCTAGATATTCTGAAAATTGACTTATATGATGCTTTTTAAAATACAATCATAGTCAAAGGATTTCAATGAGAAATAACATTTTGGTGACATAAAATTCCAGTATAGTTTAAATTCTCCTATAGAATTTTATCGGACATATATGAGAGAGTCATCATTTGCTGATGGACACTTTAAAATCACAATTTTTTTTTAAGATAATCTAACTTTATGTCTAAACCTTAAGTTGTTGGTGACTATAAATGGTTTAAAAAATATTATTCCTAAGTATTAAATGTGACAGAAAACAAAAACATGGAGTTCTGACATGGCTGACTGAAAATATAACTGAGTTCCCATTTAACTTTTCAAAATCAGCAGACAACCCTGGCTTGCACACAGACACGGAGTACTCACGTGGTCGATGAAGGAGCCGAGGAACTTGTTCATCGCGTGGTAGGCCTTCACGCTTTGTTCAAAGGTGCTCCCTGATGAGCTGAGCAGCCTGGCCGGCCCATTTCTCTACCACGCAAAAGAGAGACGTAAAAATGGAACACACCGTATGCTTTGGAATTTAATGAGCTTCAGTATGGTAAAATACACGGGAGCAATACTGTATACAAACCCTTGTCAAAGTCTCGTGAATCCTGTCGTAGTGCTGTCTCATCTGACTAGAAACCGCAATCTGAAACGTCTGCCCATCCGTGTTGGGCACCAAACCTCTTTGGCTGCACAAATTTTCCTGAAAAAAAAAATTAAGTATTTAAATCAAGATAGAAATGATTGCCAAAGGCCTTTCCTAAAAAGAAAGCATACATTTTCCTTCAGTTTGTACTGCATGTTACAAGATTCACTAGCCTAGTGCAATCTTGCTGATAGTGTACTGGAGACAAAGGCTAGCATTACTCAAGGCTCCCGACTGGGCAGTAGCCTTGAGTAATTCCTCTCCACTCTCACTCGGGCTTCCTTGGGGTCCCTGTCACCCCCTTTACTCTGCTCTACTGAAACCACCGAGTCCACTGTATATTTGGTATTCCCAGTTTTCATGGTGATAACCTTACTGTCCTTTAATGTCTGTAAGAAAGGACCAAACAGTGAAAGTTGTGGACAGGCCACCTTCCCACAAGGTTACAGACTGACAAACACAAACTCGCCGCTTTTGCACTAGCTCTGTGCCTCGCCAGTTGCCACTGATGGTTCATGGTCCCTTCAGATTCTGGCTCCCCGACACCTGCTCACCTACTTCAGAACTTGCCACTCGGTTTCATCTGATCCCAATCAGTGAGCAGTACAATAACTTAAAGGAAGATAAACATAATGAGCTTCTCTATTTTAAATAAAAATTTAAATTAAAAAAGTACAGCCAATTGTGGAGAATGAAGATTGTATAAACTATGAAGAGGAACCAAGAAAAGAAGATTAGCTATAAATTTCAACATCTGGACTAAATATTTTTAAAGCACTTCATTTCCAGCTCTTTTCTAAGTCACAAACACAGGTGACAAGAACCACCACAACAAACTGGAATCACACTTTTCTTTGTTAAACATCATATCCTGAGCAATTTTCCATGTTACTACATATCTGTAAACCATCTGCGGGATGCAGAAAAAGGCAACTTTATTTATATATAAAAAGTGGCATCATAGAAACGACACCTAGGTACAGTCCAACTCATCTGCTAGTCGGTTTGGATGAGTCCCCCAGTCTTCATAGCTTCCGTCTGGCAGGTAAAGCCAATCATGATGGGGGATCTTTGGGGCCTTGAGTTCCTTCACTGTGATGAGGAAAGGGTCTCCCTCCCCCTCGCGCGCCCCCATCTCTGAGGAACACCCAGAGAACTGGAGTGCTCAGGGGCCCGGCACACACTGGCTGGCCAGTACTTGATCATGTGTGAAATAGTGATGCTTGGTGACCTTCAGATGCCCCAGTCCTCCTAGGCATTTTCCAAGACATGCATGCCTTCCTTCCTTCCTCCTCCTCCTCTTCCTTCTCCTCCTCCTCCTCTTCAAAGTCATCGCCACTAAAATTGTCCTCATTGTCTGACATGAGGACAGTGGATTCCCATCTTTAATATAAAATATTTAATCACTAACTCCAGAGGTTTTACTGTAAAGATAAACCATTTTATATAATAATCTCAAACTTTCACATGCTTTCTTCTTGTGTAAAAATCTTGACTCTAAGTAGCTACTGTATTTTGAATTTTCTACAAGTTAAAATCCATGTAATCAGTCAGACTACAGAGTCCCAGGAAGCTCCTAGCATTTATTACTCAAAACAGTTTCCATTTGTAAAATTTTTCCTGATAGAACTTGTTTATGGGTGTCCATTTTATTAACTATTAGCTTCAAAAAAGTACGGTAAGTTGAAGAGGGAAAAACCATGGTTTTGGATATCAGTATTGCTGACATATTAGTCATATGTACTTTCCTAATTTGCTGTCTTTTCCTTATGACTGATATATATGTCCTTTGATAGCAGAGTAAATAGACTGCCACTCGCTGCCTAAGGCTTTCTATCTGTTATGCTCTTAATGGCATTCCTCAGTTGGACATCTTTATTCCCAGGGCTTATGGTTTAAATTATTACATGTAACCTTCAACCCAGGCTCACTTCCAAGAGCTAAGCAAGGGTTTAGCTGATAAATTCTCCAAGTCACAGATATGGGCTCAGTGAACCCCCGAGGCTTTAGCGTAAGGCTTGTTCAGTTTGAGGAAGTTCTTAGGGTGCACAGTGGAAAGAGCAGAGACCCAGCCCTCACTCCAGCCCCAGCATTACCAACATTAACCGATCTTTGTTTCACTATCTCCCCAGATTTCTTTCTTCTTAGGATATTTTACAGCAGACTTCAGATCCTGTCATTTCACTTGTGAATCCCTAATAAGGACTTAATAAAACAACTACCACTGTCATTTTTATAACTAACAAAATTAATGACCGCTTATTATAAGTTAACAGCAAATCCATTAAATCAGGCTTTATTCAAAGTCCCTCTCTTGAGTTTCACTGCTTTGTCCCCTCGGCGTCCTTCATGCACAGCACCTCCTCCCCCCACATCAGCCCTCCTCCTCCTTTCATACCACTGGTTCGTTAAGGACAGTCACGGGCTCGGTGGCACTCTGCACACTGGGTGTGCTAAGTTCGTCCCTCAGTTCTGTCTAAGTTGCTGCTCTAGTCTTTGCTTCTTCCCATAGAACTGTGGCTACATCTAGAGATCTGATTATCCTCGCGCTCCATACAATCATTACAGGAAGTGGACAGTGCCAGCTTGCTTCGTTTTAACTTACTAAAAAGGAGTCACTGTGTCCAGATCATGTCAGCCTGACCCTTCGTTAGAGTCTGCCACTGGCAGGCACTTGTTTCAGCACCCACTGATGGCTGCAGCCTGTTCTCGTCCCTCTACTAGTCACAGTGGAAGGGTGATCTAACGCAAGTGTCCTCCTCCTCTCCCCGCTGAGGAAGAGCTTTCCCGCTGAACTCGGTAACTCTGAAATGCAGTTCCAGTGGAAACTACAGGATAAAGCCAGGGGCTGTTCATACTTAGGTCATGACTTGGTAGCCCTGCAGTTTCAAGTCACCTGGAGGACTACATTCCCAACTTACAGATGAGGTAGAACGCGTTCTTACCGCCTCTCGCTTGAGGTTCATATTCATTTCTTCCATGTTCGTGTCTGCATGGCCATGGACCGACCTTCCATGGATGTAATATCCAAAACACCTGTGGGACAGTAGGAACACTGACACCTGCAGAAAGAGAAGAGAAAGGAGCAGTCAGGAGCTCCTCCATAAAACTACCAAGTAGATTGTTAAAATTGCCCTCCTTTACCCAAAACACCAGGATTGAATTTTAGGAAGTGTATGAAGTGTAAACCAAAGCAGCAAGGACAACGATGACGGCGACAGAAAGAAGACAGTAGCTGTTTTCTGAGACTGTGTGCAAAAAGCCTTAGGGGCTGTAGGATGAGTGAATCATTAATTATTCATAATTAAGAGCTGCAGGTAAAGAAGAAAAAAAGTAAGCCAGGAGTATTAACTTGTGGGACAGTGTATCTGTTCTTCAGATGAACAGCTGTTTGAAAGTTAGGTTAGCAATGACTCATCACAAGCCAGCTTACTGGACTGCCATAGAACGGCTTGGGGGCATGTAGGGGCATTTTACTGCTTCCCCACACATACCTATGTCTTTCCAAAGCGGAAAAGTAACAATTGCAAGATGATATCAGAAAGTACTCACGTTACTCATGGAGCACAGATCAACAAACTGCCGGATTTTGTCTTCTATGAATCTCTCATAAAAGGCAGCAAAGAAAACAACCTGAAACAGTAAGTCCAGTCACACGATGCCTCCTTCGGGACGCCCTCCTTCCTTAAGAACCACGGAGGTTCCAGCCAAGTCGCAGTGGCCTCTAAAGGTCCCCATGGGATAAAATCCCATCTGTCTGTTCCGAGTCTATCCTCAAAGGAAGCAAGATTTAGAATTATGCTAAGAGTTCCGGAGTGACCATTCTGAACAGTACCATATCTGGAGCCCTCCCCACACACTCCTAACCTCTGCTCTTCGTTGTTAACTGTCTCACATTCCTGTAAACTATCTCCATAGCATGCGCCACACTCTAGTTAGCTCTTGTCAGTGTTAGGGCTTTCACACAGATTCAACAGTGTCTATTACATAAAACGTGCTTAAACCTAAGGATAGATTAGAGACTCCATAGCAGCTCATTTATAGTATGTCCTTAAACTAAACAACACCAACAACACATCTACTTTTAAAACATAAAATGATGACAGTCATGACTTAAAATATAAAAGCGAACACTAAAGCCTGCCTGCCTGTTAGACCATTGGTAAAGAGGTTGGACGCTGTGTGTAGTTGTGTGTACCGCCTTCGCCTGGGACCTCGGCCACCCTACCGGCCCCTCTCTCCACACCCAGCTTTGCTCCAGGAGGGGTCGCATTACCAGCCCACTCCCGAGACCCTCGAATCTGTGGATGAGAGAGACACACACAGCTCTGTTACCTTCAACTTGCCTACTAAGCACAGCTGCAGGGTGTAGATACCTCCCGCCTGGAGAGGAGTGCCTTTACCAATTTATTATCCGTTTCTCCTCCTGCCCTAATCTTAGTGGCTTGTCCCACCTAGACCCTGCCAAAAACCTTTGGCACCTGCCCATAGCGGAGGCCACAGGCGCTAGCTGGCCAGAGACCTTACATGACTGCTGCATTCTTCTCACTCCGCGCCGGGCAGAAAAGCCCTTCCCTTCTTCCCCGCGCTCCTTTTCCTCTTGGGACCCAGAGGGCCCACCTGTCCCTTCCACCCAGCAATTGGCTCCTGCTCTTCTTTATTGATAAATGAAGAACCAATTAGGGAACTAGACCTGAGTATCAGAACCAACCCGTACAGTCAGACCCACTTTCAAATGGGCAAAGGAACTCACAGATATTTGAGGTATGACCTTAGACCAGAAAGAAAGGCTTTATTATTGGTCTGAAGGCAAAGTGGGAGCACAGAACGAAGTTAGGCGGTGGCAAGATTGCCAGCTTCTGTCCTAACCACCTTCCCCTTTCTTCTTAGCCACAGACCTGTCCTTTAGTCAGGACACACAGATGCCCAGTTGAAGAGCATCCGCACAGTTAGGCCTGGCCACAGGAACAGCTGCTAGCCAGAGATACTGAGTGGTACTTCACAAAGGCTCTTTGGTGTTTTGTTTTTTTGTTTGGTTTGAAAAGTTTTACTTCTTCGAAGTGTGTGTGCATCTGCTGGTGAGTATGTAGATGTGCATGTCCATGCAGGTGTCTACAAAGGCCATCAATCCTCCAGAAACCGCAGTTATAGTAGGTTGTGGGGCACATAATTTGAGTGCTTGGAACCAAATTCTGGTCCTCTGCAGGAGTACCAAGGTGATTCTAGCCAGCTTAAATCACCAACTTGATAAGACCCAGAGTCACCTGAGAAGGGAGGTTAATTTGGACTACCCAGGTCAGACTGGCCTGTAGGCATGTCTGCTGGGATTGCCCTGATTGTTAACTGGTGTTGGAGAGCCCAGTTACCTCTGGGCAGTGCCATTCCCCGGGCAGGTGGTCCTGTGCTGTATGAGAAACCTAGTCACCGGTGAGTTCATGGGCAGGCCAGCAAGCAGCCTGCGACACAGGGAGGCTTCAAGTCCCTGCCCTCATATCCCCCCCGAGATCCTGTGACCTGGAAGTATAAGTCCAATGAATCTTTCGTCCCCTGAGTTGTTTTTGTCACTGGTGTATGTCACAGCCACAGAGTCGAAGTAGAATGTGCTCTTAACTACCGAGTCATTTCTCCTGCCCCAAGACTTAAAAAGGGAGAGGAAAAAACTCCCAATTAATTCCCTCCTATAAACTCATCAGCTGTTAGGGCCCAGGAGATGGACTTGGGGCTGGAGGTCCCACATGCAGAGAGCAGGCTCCTGGGTCCCGATGACCACAGTGGGCTGACACTCTGGCTTCTGCTCTTCTTTTTCACATGAAAGTGGAAGGGGAAGAACATATCTTGTTTATTTAATGAGTGGGAAATGCTTCAGATGGCATGCCGTGAAACTCCCTCCAACGAGGCTGCCTTCAACGCAGGCGCAGTGGCTCTGCTCACGGAACACGTGGCCTGTGCACAGCACTTCCATCCAGCCCACACTCATCAAAGGGTCTTACTTCAGCCTCCGTCATATGTGTGTCCTCTCCCTCGGTGTTAGACTCACCAGCTCTCACTAGCCCCGGCTCTGTAGCTTCAGGTTTGAACAGTGTCACCAATGCTCAAAAAATATACATCCCAAAAGTCAGGTCTCAGGCTGGGGGAGGAAGCCCACCCTCAGGTTGTGGAATGCCACATGAATCCAATCGAAAGGAAAATAATAATGTAAATAAACAGGTAAAGAAAATGTCCTATGAAAATATAAACAACAAGAGGAAGAAACTATAGTGCACATCTGCCCTGGATCTGAGTTTCTACAAAGAGCCCCTCAGAGTCCGCAACTGGTAAGACATGAACTCTAGTGCCAAACTGCCTGGGTTCAAATTCCAGCGTTGCCACGCCCAGGTGTGTGGCCTTAGCGCCCCTCCGGAGCCTCGTGTCTCCTGGCTGTAACATGAGGATGCGGACCTGACCCATCTGTGGAGCCTGACGGACGGATGAAGCAGTTAGCGTGTATAAAGCAGTCATGGATCCTCTCATGCCTGGGTCGTGACACAATATAGAGCTTCATTACTGCCTTTCTACCGCCTTCCTGCCGTGGGACTCAACACTGAGAGAGGTAGGTACACAAGCAGGGTTCCAGGCTGGCAATGACATTTACCTGTATCATTCCAATCACCAGCCAGATAGCAGTGGCCACGGCATACCTCAAAATGCGGCTGTAAGGGGCTGTGTAGTCTGACGGGTTTCTAGAAAGGCTGGAGGATGGGTCCATTAACGCCAGGTTTTTGAATCCCACAACCTGAGGGGAAAGGAAAGATGAGAATTTAAACATAGGAAGAGAAAAGTTTCTATACTGAAAATGAAATACTTTTCTCTACCCACCTGCCTTGAAAACAAGAGACAGTAGGAAACTTAGACACAAATCAAACCTAAATCTACCAATAAATTTAACAAACTCCTAGCAATTCATGAGTATTTAGCATGCACCAGGCACTATGCTAAATACTTTCTGTATTTCAAAACAATACATTCCAAAACGCCTTCCAAGGAATGTACCTTCTTGGATGAAATGAAGCCGTAGTTAAAGAACTCTATGGGTGCATTACACTGACAGCCAAGTCTCTTCCCTATGTTAAATAAAGCCAAGAGTTTAAAGAACTTTACAGTAAGGTTCCCATAACATTTTATTTACTCCAGTGTTTTGCAAAGTTAACTGCAGAGTCATGTACTACCTTTTAAGGCTCACCAAATATTCAAATTCTATTATTTATTTATTTAAATCTGGGTCTCCTTAACCTGGGCTAGGCTGGAACTTGCTATGTACATGAGCAGGACTTTGAATCTTTTTTTTTTTTTTTTTTTTTGGTGATGTCTTTGTTTTCAGTTTCACACTGGAAACACTGACACATAGGTGGATACATTGTTGTCACTTACTAGTGAAGAATAGATGTGCCTTGAAGAATAGATCTCTACCTTGAAAAGTGACCTATAATTAGCAACTGTGACATCTTGCAAGCTTATATCATCTCACAATATTACGTGTCATGGTTTGAAAGTACATCCCAAAAAGCATGTGGTGGGAACATACTTTTTCCTCAGTGTAACAGTTAAAGTGAGAGGCTTGCAGGAAGGGTTAAGACAGGAGGACTCCACCCTCAGCAGTGGGACAATGGGCATAGTAAAAGAGGCTTGGGCCGGCAAGGTGGATGACCTTGAATTCTTGATTTTCTTCTGCTTCTACCTCGAAGATTTGGGGTTACAATCTTGAACTACCACACCTGACTTCATTAAACAGTATTAAAACAAAAGAAACTCTGCTTACCAAAAAGATAAGTATGTGAAGCAAGAGAAATGTTGAGTAGCCATTCTACAATATATATGTATATTCTACAATATATATGCACACTGACAAGACATGCCGTATCCTATAAACATAGAATCTATGTGGAGGGTGTGCTGGAGAGTAAACCGAGGGCCCCTGGATGCTGGTAACTGCTCTGTGATTGGGCTCTCTCCTCCTGCACAGCATGCCCACTACCTATAACTCTTTAGAGAAGAGTCTTACTAAATTGTCCAGACTAGCCTGGACCTTATTCTCAAGGCCACACAGGGCTTGAACTTGTGACCCTCTCACCTCAAATCCCCAAGTAGAAACTGTACAATAGTGTAGAAACAGTACAATAGACATGAGGCAGGGGGGAGACTATGGATCATACAGAAGGGAAGTTTTTGAAACTATATAGAGGGCATCACCTGAAAGCCACTTCAACTCATCTGTAATGATAAGCAACACAGGTATTTATACAAGCTCACTGGCAATCCTGCCCAGATCGCGGTGCGCTGGCTTTAGGAGACATGAGGCAGAATGGTGGCACCCAGGGCTGCAGGGCAGGGGATGGGCACTGGGAAATGCTGCACAGGAAGGAGAGCTTGGTTAGAAAACAGGGCTCCGGAGGCCGATACGGTGAGAATCTGCTGTAATGGGGATGGCCCCACAGCACCGAGCTTCGCATTTAGAAGTGGTTCTGATGGTCAGCGTCTAGACCCTGTCACAGCCTATTTAAGTTTTGCTGTGTCTGTTTCATAGGAAGGATAAAGGGGGAATATAAAAGACATTTCCTTATACTGTTTTGCCAACAATACTTCACCGCTGAGAAATCACTTGAGATGATAACGACACTTGTGCAGTGCTGAGAAGCCGCGCCGTATGATAATCTAGCAGCTCTCACGCACCTCCAAGAAGAAGAGCGTGGTGAGGACTTGAAAGAGTGGATTAATTTTCCTCACAGTCTGAATCTCATTCCACTCATTCGCCACGAAGTACGTTCTCCATATGCTCACAGGGACAGTGGCGCTCCGCACTCCGCCTTCCCCTGGAGGGAGATCACGTGGGTAAGGTCTTTGCCTGCTCGCCGCGGGCAGCTAGAGAATCAGGGCACAGACGCGGACTTCCGTTACCTTCCACAGCTTTAAGGACTTTTCCTTTCGGTCGTTCCCAATCAATAAAGAATATATCTATGGTAATCTGGGATATGAGCTTATGCAAAAATTGCAGAGCCTAAAAACAACAGACAACAAGACACTCAAAAAGAATCATCACTCAAGAGTAATTAAAGCTACGTATTCCTTACCAAGCACAGTGTAATCACAAGAACACATCATATACCAAGTGTACTGAACTGCCACACCCGTGTTAATTCACCTTTTTTTTTTTTCCTTTTTTCCCTTAAAATAGGAACATGAAGAGGAGGATATACCCTCCTTCCCCGTCTCCTACAGGCCCCTTGCATCTAGGTGCTGCACGTTATCTGACTTCTATATACAAAAGGAAGGCTGCAGAGCCCGTGGCAGCAGCGATACCCCTGCTGTCCTTTCTGTCTCTGGGAGGGAGATAGAAAGCAGTGTGCTGTTGAAAGACGTTCCTCTCAGTTAGAGGAGGAGTGCGTCCAAACAGAGCTCTCATCCTGGGGCAGTCTTGACCAAGGGATAAGAATCCAAGCACAGGAAGGTAACTCTCGACTGAAGAGTTCCTTTCTCAGTGGGTAAAGCAGACGTCACTTCCAGAGCCAGTGGGATGCAGCCTACCAGACAGGCCTGTGAGCTGTCAGCTACATGGGTGAGGACATGGCTTGAGGGGTGGAGCCGCACAAAGACGAGGAGGGAAGGTTAATACTAATTTCTACAATTCCAACACATCACCAGACTTAGCTTTTACTCCTCCTTAACAAAGAGACAAAATCCACTATGGAAGGTATTTCGTCTCATTGTGATTTTAAAGAAAAAGTGAAACAGTGAAATCTCATTTTGTCAAATTAGCTGTAAGTCATGATTGCTAATGTAAATTTATAACTTCTTTGGAGATATAATTTAAGGTATAACTTTAATTATACCTTTATAAATAAAGGCACATTTATAAATAATGGCTCATTTCCTATCTTAGATAAAATAACTGATGCTTTCTTTCAAAACCAAAAATATTGTACACTAAAAATTTTAAATGAATTTGAAAACTGAGATTTTAGCAGGCTTTTGAAATTGGGTAAGCTGTCCTTTGAAACATACCTTCATAGCAAAGGCGCACCCCACATAAGTAACGAAACGTTCTTCCTGAACTGGCATTGGCAGCAAGACAGAGACAGACTTCTGTGCCTATGGTACCAAGCACACAAGGCTTTTACTACACAATTTATAAACTGTAGGAAGCACACATGCAGCAAGTCCTGTTGTCCTCCAGACACGGGACACAAAGGGCGGGCGGGGGGGGCGGGGCTGGGGATTGGCAGCTGTCTCAGTGAGCTTAAATAGAGTTAGGTCTCTTACAAAACTGCTGACTAGTTGTTCAGAGATTGACATTTAGGTTAAATTCAGAAACTCACTCACTTTGAAGAAAATAAGCCAATAAAGACCTGTTCCCACTGTGATAATAAAAAACACATTGGCCAGATCACCAGCATAATACAGCAGGAATTTCATAACTGTCTGCAATTTAAAAAGAATTACAATTGTTAAAGATTCAATTTGTTACCTGCTTATTACATTTATTTGTGCTAAACAATTGAGCAGAAAATATAAGCTCTATTTCACTTTTATCATATATAAAATAGGAATAATAAAAGCATGCTTTTCAATTTTCCAAGACTCAACCCCCAGAATAGAAGAGGAAGGGCCCAAGCTTAGCAGAAGGGACACGTGGGACCCCAGCTGACATGTCCTGGAGTGTTACTGTCCCACTCAGTAGACACTGCTGTCTTCTGTCCAACTGTAACACTGCCGCGGCCAGTTCTCAGGGCAATCTCTTCAGACCTACAGATCTACTTAAACTCCAGAAAATTCAGAGGCAACTTTCTCCTTCATCTTCTGTATCTTATGAGAAAGATCCAAAATAGTCAAAAGATTAAAAAATTCATCTAAAAACGAAAGTGTACCTGTAAATCAATCATGGGGCTCCCAATGCGCCTCTTCCATCCTGCAGTCTTCAGGAGAGATGATAACACAGCCAGCCCACCTAGCACACCCAAAGCAATCTAAAACAGAAAAAGCAAAACAGACAAAAGAAAAGAAAACATGTAGAATGTACATACTTCCTCTCATTGGTACTAAAACCCCTGTAAGTAGAAAGCGAAAGTTTCTCGGACACACATGGGGAGCGCTTGTACTGTCATGGGAGCCGAAGAGATTCCAGTGGCTAAGACTGGGGGAAACTGAGCGAGGACAATGAACAGCAGTGGAGTGTAAAATCACCCACATTAAATAGCCATGAGGTCATATTGACTGAAAAATCTAAATAAATAATTTCTGAGGGAAGGGGAAGAAAGCTCTGCTTTATAATAAAGTTCCAATTTATCTATCAGAGGAATGAAGGAAACACTTCAGGCAAACGCCGCAGCGATGCTCTCTGCAGACAGGCATCACCAGTGGGCACCAGAACCCATGTAACAGCCGCATGACAAGCAGAGTGTCATGTGACTGCAGAGACAGAGATAGAGACTGAGAACCTCTGCGGCTTGCTGGTTCGCTAGGCATGCTAAATCTGTGAGCTCGAAGTTCAGTGAGATTTATCTTAGAAAAGAGAAAGGTGTAGATCTGCAGCTTCACACACACACACACACACACACACACACACACACACACACGATCTGCAGCTTCACACACACACACACACACACACACACACAAACACACACACACACACACACACACACACACACACACACACACCCTGACTCCAGGCACCGAGCCAGGCCTGATGTGTTCCTTTGGCATCTTTAACAAAACTACAACAAACTCAATTTAATCATGGGAAACTTCCAGAAATCAAACTGATGGTCAAAAAATGCTAACACAGTATTATGGCCGTGAAAGACAAAGAAACACCGAGTCCCAGTCCAGTCACAGTCACAGACTGGAGGACGGACCGAAGATGTGACAACCGAAAGCAAAGTAGAATTAGGAAAATGATGAGACAAACTTGTAATGTGTAATACCACCCAAATGCAGTCTGTGTCACTGGTAATGTGTAATAGCACCCAAATGCAGTCTGTGTCAACTTGTAATGTGTAATAGCACCCAAATGCAGGTCTGCGTCACTAGTAATGTGTAATAGCACCCAAATGCAGGTCTGCGTCACTAGTAATGTGTAATAGCACCCAAATGCAGTCTGTGTCACTGGTAATCGGTTGGTCACCATCACTGCATCGTGGGGAAGCCAGGATAAAAGCACATGACAAATCTATTTTCACGTTACTTATATCTGCACATCTGTGAGCTCAGTTGAAATGAGTGGATATTGAACAAGTTAAAAGGCACTCACATCTGTCTGAACAAACGCATCTCCTTGATTCATCTCATATTTCACTGAGAAGGAAATCTGCGTTTTAAAAGAGAACAGATTAAATCATACTAAAATTCAATACCATACACCTATGCTCATAATAATAAATTTGTACTGGATTTTGCCAAGAATGCTGTATTTTTAACAATCACTATTGTGGATGTTGGCCTTTATTTACACAGAGATATGCTTTTCTGAGAACTTTTACACTGCACTAAGTCTCTCTTGAACATGCAGGAGAGGAGAGAAAGGTTCCTTGGGACGGAGGTCTCTGGCACTAAGTAGTTTAAGCCACGCTAATTGCAGTTCACTTCCAGACAGGCTTTTGTTACTGATAAATGACTGACCTTGTAACACAAATTTATCAACCAGCTAAACAACCATCCCCTAAGAAGGCAGAATACTCAAATATCTGAACAGGAATCCTGTGGACTGCACGGTATTAAGATACAAGAGAAAGCATGGGGCTCACAGAGACTGAAGCGACCATCACAGGCTCTGTATGGCTAGAGTCAGGTCTCTGCATATGCCATGGTTGTGTGGCCGAGTGTTCTTGTGGGACTGACAGTGTGTGTGTGGGGGGGTAGGGGGGAGGGCAGATCTCTGGAGCTCTCGCTTGTGTGTGGGACTTCTTCCTCATACTGTGTTGCCTCATCTAGCCTAGGTATGAAAATTTGTGCCTGCCTTTTGAAAAGGGGAAACTGAGGAGGAGTGGATCTGAAGGAGAGGGGAGGTGTGTGTGGGCACTGGACAGAGCGGAGGGAGAGCAGTTCCTTTGGCTTTATCATGGCTACGGAAGAGTGGGTTCAGGGGACAGCGGAGTCGAGAGTGCAGTGTCAGATGTAGAGTACCTAGGTAAAGATGGCCGACCTTCATGCTCCCATGAAGAGAATAAAGATGTCAAGAGCTGGAGTGGAAGCAATGAGTCAAATGGTTGGGAAATGGAAGGAAAAGAAGCGGTGCAGGCTGGGGAGCTAGCAACACCGACGAAAGACCTGTCTGGCTGTTAGCTGCTTCAGCGTGCTGTCTGAGGAAGCACGCGAGAGGTTTACAAGAAAGGAAAGGATCTCTCAGAGATGCTGGCTGAATCCCAGCTGGGGAGAAAGTGGCATCACACAGGCACAGGGGTAGCTGAGGAGTGGAGGGGACAAGTAAGACCAGGAGACAAAGTGCAGGAAAGAGGAAAGCCAAGGGGACTCCTGCTGGACGGCTGACGCTGTGAGGCGGGAAGTGAACCCAGCGGTTGAGGATACAGGAAAGGACAGCTGGGCGCTCAAAACTCAGACACAGCTTTTGTCATGGCTGGCATAAGGAGCATAAGAGGCATAATTATACTTAAATTAAAATGTACTATAATTTAAAATGATGAAACAACTGCATGTTTTGCACTTACTATAAATTTGAGGTGAGCCTCATATCAAATTGAGGTAGTTCATTACTCTAAATTTCTCTTTTTTGTCTATCTTTAAATTTTTATTTATTTATTTATTTATTTATTTATTTATTTATTTAGTGTGTGTGTGTGTGTGTGTGTGTGTATGTGTGTGTGTGTGTGTCTGAGTATGTAGGGGCACATGCAATGCCATATCACACATGTGAAGGTCAGAGGTCAGCTTTGGGCAGTCAGTTCTCTCCTTCCAGCGTTAGGGGGTTCTGGGGTTGGGGCCATGCTGTCCGCGTCTGCGGAGCACCCTTACCCACCGAGGAACCAGCTGGCACTCCTCTTTTATTTCTTATGTTGCAGTTTCTTGGGACTTAGCTTGCAAACTGTGAGCAATAATAATATTTAAAGAAAAGAGGGCTCGCATTAAAATGAGTGTACTTACTAGGACATTTTACTCTAGGAGCCTTTTGTTGCTGTTGTTTGTATGTTTCTGGATTTTCTTCTCTAGTAATAGTGTATTAAATCCAGTGAATAGAAGCTGATTTGACGTAATTGGTTTTGGTACTACAGATGAGGAAAAGGACTCGTGTAAGTTGTATTCTGTCCCTCTTTTGCAGTGGTTCTCAGCCTGTGGGTCATTACCACTGCAGGGGTCTCATAGATTATTTATTCCCAACTCATAACAGTGGCAAAATTAGTTATGAAATAGCAACAAAAATAATTTGTGTGTCTGAGAGCCCCGCCTATGAGAGAGAGGACGCTCATACATCCACATAGCATGAGGAACTGTAATAAAGGGTCGCAGCGTTAGGAAGGTCACCAATCACTGCTCTTTTATGAGAGTCTGGTCACAAACACGGTAAGAGCACCACCCCAGTTAAGCAACGTAGAAGACTAATAATAAAGATAATAATAAAAAGTAGAATGACAGAAATCAAAAGTTCTTTGTGAGTGTTGTGATCAGGAAAGCTTTTCTCCTACTTCACACGTCCCAGAGGACAGGGAATCTCCTATACATTTCCAGGAGAAAACAAAGCATCCAGGATGTCCTGTTTCCCTCTGTCCCGCTCTCATTTATCTGTCCTCCGAGGAGGAATGCTCTCTCCGAGGGACAGACCGAGGGAGGCGGTGGCCATGTGTGGCCGGGGTTATTCTCCAGGACGGCCTGCATTTTGGACGTCTGAGCTGTCTTTCATAGGTAGGCCCTCGGCCTCAGAGGGCCTTCACTCTAGAGAATCAGGGCTGCAGGTCCAAACTTCACTCTCTGATCCATCTGTGTCCCACTAGTTACAAGGCTGATGACTTTCATCTGTCTGTTGAAACACCTCTATCCAGCAACTCATGGAATGTAGAGCCCGCATATACCCACTGTAATTTCTGAGTTGCTGGTTCAACCAGGCAAGGAAACAAAAAGCAAAATGATCAGAAAAGATGGCGGCAGATGCTATGTGCCTCAGTGTAAACTATAATAGGGGTGCTTAGCCGCTGGTAATCCTCCTCTGAGACACCGAAAGAATGGCCCAGGGGGTAAGAGTGCACACAGCGGCCCTGAGTTCAATTCCCATGTCCAGGCTGAGTAAGCCATCCTCAGTTCCACCTCAGCCCAGCTCAATCACGGGGGAATCTGACGGCTCTGGCCCGCGTGGAAACCTATACTCACTTGCCGCCCCTCCCCCACCACACATATATGCACATAAGAAAAAATAAAAATCTCATTCACTATTGCCTTTTAATATTCAACATCCTTAAGAGCCCAGCTTCTTTCATTAGACACCAATAATTAATATCTGAATATATACACAAAGGGATTGGTTTAAAACTTTAAAAAATATTACCTTTTGACCGTGCATTATAGTAGTATTTGTAAGGGCACCGACTAATTAAGAACTCACCTTCACAGACTGGCTATGATCACTTTTGACGTCAATGTCACTGTAGGCAATGGTAAGTAAGGGAGTGTAGATGTTTCCATTTTTTGTGTTGGGTACAAGGCATATGCTGTTAAAAGAAAATATACTCACACTTGTATATTTAAACCCTTAGGCATATATTTATCATTTCTTTTTAATTTGTATAGGCCATCTTGGTATTTTAGTAAGGACTAGAGGAGGCTCAGTATAAACTAAGAATTAAACCATAGCTCATCCTCATTGGTTAAAAATCATATTACTAAAGTATACTTCAGGAGACAAGATCTAGGCTCTGAGACATACACACGAACTCACTGAAGCACATCGAAGAGCCACACTACATGACACCCAAACAAAAGCAGGTAAAATGGATTTCAGATAAGAAAGATGAATTTTTACCAAGACACATGCTACATTTAGTTTTGTTTCAGGCATAACTTGGCAACTACAGTGTATTAGTAGCATATGGTTAGTGAGCCAAAAAAGAAAAATGCCAGCATGGCCTCACCAAGGACAAGTCTACCCTGATTAGGTTTGACTGCATCTTTATTAGGAATTCTACACTGGCAGACTGAGCATGTGTTAGAGCACAGGGCAAATGGGTGTCAGCTCTCACAGTGCCCAACGCATACGATTACTATGAAGCCAGATGAATGGCGAGAAAATGGCGAGCATGTGAAGGGCTTCAAGTGTAAAACTAGTGCATTCACAGCAAACACTAGAGCACGCTGGAGTGGGGGGTTCAGCCAAGATCTTACTATTACACGGAGAGGAGAACACAGGCTGCACGGTGGCACTAAGGTATTTAGAATGAGGGGATGCTGGGTAACCGAGGTCAATCCAGACTCTAGACTCTAGAGAGCCGGGACAGGAAACAGGGCTGGAGAGGCTGAGCACACGCGGCCCTAAGCCCTTACTAAGGTGCCACTGCGGCCACGGGGATCATGGGGATCACCCTTCTTCTCCCTCAGCCTGCTGTCACTTGCCAGGTACAGAGAGGCCAAGAACATGAACTGTGCCACCTCCCGAGGGCAGCTGGGTCAGTTCTCTGCTTTCGCCCTCATCCTTTATCGGACTCTGCCAGTCTACACATATCTAAGGAAAGCTCAGGCGTTGTTCTACCTCGGTTCTCCCTACCGCTCCAGCCTGAGAGTTACTGGTAAACACCTTCCTCATATACTCCCAAATCTAGCCATGAGGCAGTTTTTACCTCAGTGAAATCTGGGTGGCAACTCGAATTACTCTTGGCTGATTTCCTAGGTCATTTTCTCGTCCACTTACTGCATCCACTAAGAAAATGCGCCGAGTCAGAAGCCACTTGCTGGAGCTGCTGTCTTGATTATAAAAATGGAAAAGGTGGCATTAGGAAAGAAGCTTTCAAAGTGCTTACAATGGCACTCACCACACTTACTGAAGAAATCAGCATTAAAGCCTAGGCTTTTGTTTTATGTAAGATGGCCACAAAGAGCTATCCCAGTAAGAAACTGTCAGCCTGCTCTGCTTTCTGCCTAGGTCACATTTTGTAGCATGGGTAACAACAAAAGAAATTAGTTTGTTCCAAAAGAGGGTCGGAAACAGGGTCGAAAAAGTCCCAATTCATAATCCTACTCGTTTACCTAGGGATATACTCTCAGCAAGGGTGTGAGGTCTTAAAGTTCTGAAAATCAAGTTAATAAACATCCTACAGCTATAGAGGTAGCTTGATTATAGCCTGGTTCGTACAGTGTAAAATCATACACTAGGAGGATCTATAATTATTATCATCATCCTGCTTTCCTGAAATGAACATATTGGTGTACATCTATTGATTTCCGCTATGAGAGAACAGGGGAGAATGTCTCACCTTGGTTCACAAACATTTTATTATGCTGAAGATTTAGGTTTAACACTGGGATAGCCCAAAGGTAATGCTGTTGCTCTTCATCCGTATATTCGAGATAAACATCATAAAATACAGGACTGGGAAAGTCAGCCAAGAGTTTAGAGAGAGAGATTTCACACTAGGAAGTAAAATAAAAACAAACACACCACAACTCAAAATTAGAAAACATATTAAACATTTCTCTTTTTAACTTTGTAAAGTATCTTTATATTATTGGCATGTACTTCCAAGAGACGTCCAAAATATAAATTTCTAAAAGTATCACTCAAAAAAAAAAAAAAAAGCCAACCAACAAAGAACTTTTCTGTTTTTAATCTAACATGAGGGATTGGCTTTTACTTCCAATACAAAGTACATACCAAAGAAGAGGCTTGAAACCAGGGCTGCCCTATGGGAAGAACAGTTTCCCCCCGACATACACTCATGTGTATGACTGGCTCCCGCAGGAGGGCTGGCCTCCTCCCTGGCTGCTCCAGTCCAGCCCACACCGACCCAGCACAGTCCTTCCCAGGGAGGTGCCAGGCCCTCCCAGCCTCCCAACGTTGCAAATGTGGGCTCGGCATAAGGCCTTACTTCGTATGTTCCAGCCAAACTCTGCTCATTCTGTGCCTTGAGTATCACTGACTCTCCAGTCCTGCACATCCCTGAGAACTGACGTTGTATGCATATCTACAGTATAACATTTGAACAGTTTCTGCCATTCTCGGCCTGTAGAGCTAGTGTGGTTACTGAGCTGTGAACTACTTTTGTGAATAACAGCCAGTTACACTGCAATAATCTTGGTTTTACACCTATCAGAACATTTACCGGATGCAACCGTTTTATAGTCACCTAATATTGCTGAGGCCCACTGGAGCAGACAGCAAGGTCCTCACTCAGCTCTTTATAAACAGACTAAGAAAATGCCGAGCACAGCACTATGCACTTCACCCCTGTACAGCCTCTCTTGTCTTAGTCCACATTGTTATAAAAAGATGACAAAACACCCTATAAGACGACAGGCAGTGGTGGCGCATGCCTTTAATCCCAGAACTTGGGAGGCAGAGGCAGAAGGATTTCTGAGTTCCAAGCCAGCTTGGTCTACAGAGTGAGTTCCAGGACAACCAGGGCTATACAGAGAAACCCTATCTCGAAAACAAAACAAAACAAAACAAAACAAAACAAGCAAACAAACAAAAAACAAACAAAACACCCTGTAAGTAATTTCTGATCATAAAATTCATGTTCATGGTAGAAAAATCGGAAAATATAAACTATAAACTAAAAATCATTTCTGACACAACTGTACAATATTAATCAATAAAAATGTTTATTTTCTTCCAATGAGTTTCTCATGAAGGCCCTGTTCACTGGTGTTTTGTTCTATGTGTATGCACATACAAGATGTTAAACATTTTTATATGCTCCTGAGGATCTTTCAAATGTTAAGTGGCTCACAAGATTCTTCTGTACCATATTGCAAAGTCAAAGTGAAAGAAAGTCATGACAGGAAGGAGAAAGAAACGTTTGGAAACAGGAATGTGTAAGGGGAGGTTCTGATAGGTCCAGTTCCCTAATTGGTTCCTAATTTGTCAACAAAGAAGAGTGGGAGCCAATTGCTGGCTGGAAGGTACAGGTGGGACCTCTGGGTCCCAAGAGGAAAAGGAGCGCGGGTAAGAAGGGAAGGGCTTTTCTGCCTGGCTTTGGGGGAAGGACGACACTGCTATCACATAAGTCCTCAGGGGGAGCTCGGGCCTGCAGCTTCAGGCCAGGGCCACGTGGAACAAGCCACTAAGTTTAGTGCGTTAGGAGAGAGGGAGACAATAAATTGGTAAGGGCACACATTTCCAGGCAGGAGATATTTGTGCCCAACAATTGTGCCTGATGGGCAAGTTGTAAAGTCGTAAAGAGCTGTCTGCGTGTCTTTTGTCCACAGATTCAAAGGTCTTGAGTGGAAGCTGGTGGGGCGATCCAGGAAGCAGAGGCGGTAGAGCAAGGCGGGGTTAGGGCTGACAGCAGCCATCCTGGAGCTAAGCCGGGTGGAGCCGAGAGGGGCTGGCAGCACCGCAGCTCAGGGGCAGAGGCGGTAGCGGTAGCGTGTTTTACAACTACACAACAGGGATGTGTTAACAGAAACAGAAGGAAGTGTTGCTGTTTATTGGGTGGTAAATTGAACAGGGAAGCACAGCTTTCGTAGCCTCTAAACAGAAAGTAGTATTTTAAATTTATTATAAAGTGCCCATCAGTGCCAGGCAGTATGTTTAAAAGGCATAAGCCCACAGGCAGCTAAACGCTGGCTATGAAAGCCGAACACTGGAGAATGTTTAAAACCAATGTGCCTTTGTCTTGATGATTAACATTTTCTGTGCCTGGATAATATGATTTATTAATTCATTATGTTGTTATTACCATTAAAATGAATTTATGAATTAAAAAAAATTCACCTATCATCCCAGTCACGTGAGCAAAGTGAAGACACAAGCTGGCTAGCAGAGTCACACTCACGTTTTGCTGGTACGTCGTTCCAAAGGAATATGCGGCGTCTTGTCTTCTCTCGGTGTCTGGACACAGCTTCGGCAGAGAATATATCGGATAAGTATACCCCATAATTCTTTACTGAAAGAGCCCTCTGGCTCCCATGGGAACATGCAATGTGTGAAGGCCACGGAAAGCTAAAGAAATATTAACTTGAAAAACCATTTTAAGAAACATCAACTTGGGGCTGGCAGGATGGCTCGGGAGATAAAGGCACCTGCCACCAAGCTTCACTCTCTGGGACCAGAAGGAGAGAACAGATTTCCACAAATTCTCCTCTGTCCTTCTTCATACATGTTACATGTATGCATGCACACGCACATGCACACACACACATGTTCTCTCTCTCTCTCTCTCTCTCTCACACACACACACACACACACACACACACACACACACTGTAATTTTAAAGTTCTCATTTAAAGCATCTGGAACCCTCCCACTGATTCTCTTCAAGCAATACTCTAGTCTGTTCTTTGCTTCAGACAAAAATAAAGTTCATATATAACATTTTAGCTGGAATCCTACTTACCTGTAAAACACCACCTTCTAGAGTTTGCCATTGGATGAAGTTTCCCCGTATGTCATAGGAAGCAGCAACAAACTTCAGCTTTATGTTTTGGTTAAAGAGCAACAAAAGTGAATTTATGTTAAATACTCCTTGGAGGGTATTTTTCATTATTGACTATCTTTTCAATATTAGCACTGTTTTTGTTGAAATTTTAAATTCCACTAAATTTATTCAAACATAAATTGATCCAACTATCTATACAATTCAAAGCACTTTAAGCAGGACTGGTGTTTTGCAAAGTGCTCTTAGGGTTTAGAGGGGCACTGTGCTATGTTAGGGTTTAGAGGGGCACTGTGCTAACTTAGGGTTTAGAGGAGCACTATGGCAGGTCCCTTTCTCTCACATCTGTTCCATGGGATGCATATGGGAAAGAGAGAGGCCCTCACTCTGGAAAGCCCAGCAGTCAGAGGTGAGGCCTAGGAGCTGTGACATTCTGCGAAGGTTCTGGAAGCTGTCTGAAAATGATGCTGGAGAGGCATTTGCATTCGGTGGGCAATCCCTCCTCAACCCTCCAAGTGCCTCCACACACACACACTCCAGATGTCTGCAGCAGAGTGGGCCAGCCCAACCCTTCACTCTGCAGTTGCTATGAGCAGCTGATATTTACAGAGTTGATATGGAAGCTTTTAAAAATAATCTTGGAAACTGACGAGTGTGGCTAGTGATTGTCCCTTTCCTGACACCGGGGACTGAGGGAATGAAGCCAGGGCCTGTGTATGCCAGGTAGGCTCAACACCCCTGAGCCCCAGCTCCAGTCACAGTCACTCTTATCGTAAAGTTGGGAGATCATGAGTAGTCATTGCTCTCGTGATTCAGGGACTTGTACCTGGTTTTGTCCTTTAAAACTGAAATTCGTAGGAAGAGGGGTGGTGCTGAGAACTTGAGGAGCCAAACCTGGCTGGTCTCCATAGAACAGCCAGGGAAGGTTCTGTCTCCTACAAACAATTAGACTCGTCTTAGTAAGTGGAAGAAATAGTTTATATTATTATCATTCATGAAATAACCACTTAATTTTTTTTTTTGGAGTATTTCGCCAATCCAAATATCCTCACCAGAATGGAATAGAGTGCACACTGATCAGTCCAGCAGTGCTTTCAAAGATGTAATGGAAGAGTCGGCAGGCATCGAATGTGGTCGAGTCGTAGGAGTTCATGTTCATCACACACATGTTTCCGAGAGCCTGGCAAGATGTCAGGTTGGCGTGAGTCTACACAAGGAAGCGAGCACATCATCAGCGTCAGCAAAATTTAATCGACAAATGATGTCTCAGTTTAATTGTATCTAATCTACTAATTAATATTTTCTTTTGCTTTGTAATACTTTTACTGAAGCTCAAGTAGACAATACACTTTTAAGTATTTTTATTTACATGTCTGTAGGCTTTGCCTGCATGTGTGTCTATATCATGACCATATACCAGAGGCTTCAGTTTCCCCGAATTTACAGATAGTCGTGGGTCACCATGTGGTTGCTGGAATTGAACCTGGGTCCTTTGCAAGAGCAGTCAGTGCCCTTAACTGCTGATCCATATCCCCAGCTCCCCCAACTCTTAATATTTGAAGATGAATATTAAGTAAATTGTAAATTTAAGGCAAATTATTAGCATGATTACCTGAAAGAAGCATAAATATAGAGAATCATATTTTAAGGGAACTATAAGCGAGAACAGTTACATTTTAAGGAATAATGTGACTGTACATTACATCTGAAATAGGATTTATTCTACTTTGCTTGAGTAAATTGTTTTTAAGAACAATAAAATAAGATTATTAGTAGAGTTTAATTGCTCACATTTCTTTCCCAGTTTTCCCTATCTGGAAAACAACAACTCCACTTTATTATTCAAGTAAAACACTTTAGAAAAAACTTATCTTTTCCCCTTCTCATATCTTGTTAGTGAGTCTTGTTGCTCAGTCTTCACCTAGGAGGCAGAGCTCAGCAATGCCCTTACCGCTCCAGCCCGTCAGCAGCCACGCTCCGCACCCACGCTCCGCACCCACACTCGGAACCCACGCTCCGCACCCACGCTCCGCACCCACACTCGGAACCCACGCTCAGCACCCACGCTCCGCACCCACACTCCGCACCCACGCTCTCCCAGATGATCCCCTGCTGTTGCCCCAGCACATCTGTTCTCCATACTACAGCTCCTTTAAAAGCCTGAAGCCAGGACTTCCTGAGAGCCCCACTCTGGAGCTGGGACTCAGCCATGCCCACTCTGCTCAGCCTCTCCAACCTACTCCCAGGCGTGCTCTCTTTCTCTCTCCCTCCCCCTTCCCCCCCCCTCTCTCTCTCTCTCTCACACACACACACACACACACACACACACACACACACACACACACACACACTTTCTTTGTTCTTTATTGATACATTGCCTTACGACACTATTAACAGCCTGACATAAATGTAGAGGAACAACACGTACACTGTGATTACTTATATAAGGGAGTTTTCTGTCTTCTTCTGAAGGTCAAAGCTGAGAACAGGCCTGGCACATACCATGTCACCTCCTTCCTAAAGGACACTCACTTTCTCCAGGCAGTAAATTACAACTGTGGAGGTCTGAATGAGAACCGGCCCCATAGACTCCTGTTTGAATACTCGGGTCCCAGTTCGTGGACCTGGGAAGGATTAGGAAGTGTGGCCATGTAGGAGGAAGTATGTCCCTGGGGGTGCCTCGAGGTTTCAAAAGACTCCTGTCATTCCCAGCGTTCTCTCGCTGTCTTCTACTTGTGGATTAGGAAAGATGTGAGCACTCAGCTGTCCCTGCCACCATGCAAGCCATCATGGACTGGAATCTGAAGTGCAAGTGCAGTTCAATGCTTTCTTTGATAAATTGTCTTGGCCATAGTGTTTTGTCATAGTAATTAAGAAGTAACGAGGACAACAATCAAATGACCCTGGAGACAGTATATGTAAACTACATAATATCTTAGGTAGTCTATTTCAACCCAATGGAAAGGCTTTATTCTTCTTATAGAAGATAAATATAAAGGTATGTATCTACTTAGAAAACATTTATTTAAATTAAAAAGAAGACACTGTAATTCATCAATGTAAAATTAATTTTAAAAACATTTAAGCTTACCCAGCATGCAGCTGCTGTTGCCTGCAAATACTTGGCAAACCATTCTGAGTTTAATGGCATGCCCTGTAAACAGAAAGATGAAGACAGGCTTAAATTCAAAGGAAGATTCCTTAGCCTTGTGTGTTAGTAAGACATGAATGCACACTGATTGAGAAAGGAGCAATGCCATTGCCTTATTGCATTAGAAAACTAGAGGCTACTGGGATCTTAAAAATGCTGATGAGTGTCTTCTACACTTAAAGCTGCATGACAAAATAGAGATACTCAGACAAAAGATTTAAGATGGCAAACTATGTATACACTCCTGAAATACACATGGGTACTGTCACTAATACAAAAGTAGCAAAATGATAGAGCCAGACTGAGTACTGAATGCTCAGTACTTAGGATTATTATAAGTGTATAAAATTGATGATCACTAAAAAAAATAGAATAATTTCTACACAATAGGAAAGTTGGGATCTACAGAGTAATATCTAGCATCTCCAAAGTGGTGCTTTATAAACAACAATGGACTTGAGGACAACCTTTGGAAGGTCCTAAAATCAGAAAATGCCTGATCTAACCAAAACCAACCAGAATCACCAGAAGGCCAAGGCAGGCATACGTAGTTTTTATTTTATTGACACTGGCTTCTTGTAGCCCAGATTGGTCTCAGACTTACTCCATAGCCACCTATGACCTTGAACTTCTAATTTCAAGGGCTACGGCAACAGGTGTGTCATCCGATCTGTTTTCATAACTGAATTCTAAGAGCTATAGCTATAAGCCTCTAGCCACGACTCAACACAAAGATCTGCCCATACATCTTGCTAAAAGCTGAGACACTGAGAACCCAAGAGTAAGTTGCAGATGAACAGAGGAGACACAAGCGGATTATCTGAAGAATCGCATTACAGCTATCAAACACATTTAAAATAAAACCATGAGGCATGGTTTTCGTATCTTCAGTAAGGAAAAGTTTCTCTTTTAAGAAAATGAGTAAATGTGTAGAATAAGGTTGAAGAAAACATACACATGCAGTGACACTCACATACACACTCATACATAGTCACGCATGCACAAATGTTTTCTATGAGAGAATGTCAGTGAATAACATGGAAGGTTGTTAAAGGAAAGAATCACAAAGGAGACAAGCTCGTGTGTTCAGAGCAAGTGAAGCATAAGCTTTGAAATGCTCCTCACGCCATCTGTGGCCATGCCGCCCTGACCGCACCTGATCTCAGGGTCAGCAGGGTCAGGCTTGGATAGTCCTTGGACAGAAGCACCCTAAGGCAGTGTTTGATTACAGAGGAGGGACGGAGCATTCAGGGAAGCTTCTTCATGGCAGCTCTTCAAAATGAAGAGTTCAGAGAGGACAGGTAGACAGGCACTGCATGCTCTCTGACATGGTGGAAAGTGCTGAGCTGAGCACACCATGGCTTTGTACAAAGCACACATTGAATGTAACAAAAGACAGCACAGATGCAGGCTGGGAGTCATCCCACAGGTGCAGGCTGGGAGTCATCCCACAGGTGCAGGCTGGGAGTCATCCCACAGGTGCATGCTGGGAGTCATCCCACAGATGCAGGCTGGGAGTCATCCCACAGGTGCAGGCTGGGAGTCATCCCACAGGTGCAGGCTGGGAATCATCCCACAGGTGGTAAGTCTTGGAACCTGAACTGTCACATTCATGAAGAACGGGACAACTGAGGACTTGTCTCACACTGGAGAACAGTAGGAAGGTATGACCTCCAAAAGTCTGGCCATTTCAAGAAAAAGACATGTTGTTGTGACTTTCTGGAAATTGTATTTCAGCTTTAATTATGTGAAAAGGAAATCCATGTAAATTAAAGGAAAGAGCTAAGGTACAGAGGAGAGCACACTTTTAAAACGGAGTGCCACGCCAGCCGACTCCGGTTTTTAGCTGTTTGTATTTTATAGTGAATTACACATACATCTTCCTCAATTTGTCTGAAATTAATCAAAAGAAGAAATGCAGA
Source organism: Apodemus agrarius (assembly GCA_964023405.1). Classification (NCBI taxonomy): domain Eukaryota; kingdom Metazoa; phylum Chordata; class Mammalia; order Rodentia; family Muridae; genus Apodemus; species Apodemus agrarius. Next base: position 140,673,064 of record OZ030009.1, on the reverse strand, counting down.
GCAACCTTTCTCAAACAAATACACAAAAGAAAACAAAACACAAAATCCCCAAAGAACCATACTCACAAGCTCTCCATAGCGTGCCGTGGAAATTACCCGTTGATGAAAATTCCCTGTGTTGCTGAAACACAATCCACCTGTCTTCAAAAATTAATAAGAGAAACATATCCAATTATAGAAATGTATCATCTATTGAAGTAAAAATATATACTTTATCCACTTGATTGTCCTTACTAAAACATGAGGCTCTGGACATGAACAGGATCTGCTTGTGTTCACAAATGTTGGTTCGCAGCGGACACACCTGGTCAATATAAAAAAATAATTTTTTAAAATGTTAATGAATTACACTGAACCTGATTTCACTGAGAACTTATCTTCCTAAATGGCACGGTAGAACATAATAAGCCAGCCAAGCAATTAATTATATCAGTTTAAGACATTAGCATGACTTTAAAGAGTTTTATATAATTTTTATAAGGCAAAGTATGAATCAAATTGTACCATTTTCTTAGCTACATACATGAAGATGTATAGAATGGTACATCTAAATATACCAAACAGCAAAGATTATAAAGTCATTAACCAACAGAAGAGCTCAACAAACTCATATAAATAGTGCTAAGTCAGCTTTATAAGAAGGTATATCAAATATACCTCTTCAGTGTAACCTGAGAACATAAACATGTTCTTAGAGTTTCACCAAACCTGCGAGAACACTTAGTTTGTTATTTTCAATTAAGGAATGAGATCGAGTGTTCTGGACTGGCTGGGATTCAGATGGGCTTATATAGACATAAATTACCAACAGTGGGCTTGGGAGGAAGGCTACTCTATGGCACGGAACTTGGACCAGGCCTGGGGAAGGATCAGAGGGGCAAATTTTGGTTGTTTTAGCTTGTCAACTAGAGTTTATAAATAATATGCTGCTAAGTTTCACGAAGAGATCTGTTATTTTCTATAATAAGTTTAGGAAGTGAAGAGAAAAACAGTGCCAAGAGGCAAGTTACCAATGTATACTTCTGAAAAAACTGAAAAGGTCGGAGTAGGTATAGCATGTTTACACTGAAGGACTGTGTGTGCAAAGGGATGTGCTTCTGAATTTGCATGCATGTGGTAAATGTGTACATAAGACAGGAACAGAAGCAATATATTCGGGCTATAAATCAGTGTACCTGAGTTATGACAACATTTATTAATACCCCCTTTTGTCGTTTTGAATGAGAATGGCCTCCACAGGCTTATATATTTAAATGTTTAGTTATCAGGGGATAGAACCGTTTGAGGAGGATTAGGAGGTGTAGCCTTGTTGGAGGTGGTGTGTTGCTGGGAGTGGGCTTTGGCGATTCAAAAACCAGGCCAGGCTCAGTCTCCTCCCCCGCCCCACCCTCTGTTGCCTGTATATCAGGATACAAAGCTCTCAGCTCCTGTTCCCATGGACCAAGCCTCTAAAACTCTAAGCAACCCCCCAACTAAATGCTTCTTTTTAAAATAGGGGCTATCTTGGCCATGGTTCCTCTTCACACCAGAAGAACAGTAACCAAGACATATTCCAATGTACAACTACAATCTAAAATGGCTTTAGATTCATACTCCATACATATTGTACTCATGTATAAATTACAGAATACCAAAAAGTAGTTGCCTTTTGCTAAGCAATTAGTAAAGCACTATGCTCAGATCTTTGCATGTTTATTTTAAGGCAGGACAGCTTATGAAGCCTACGAAATGGAGCGTACACTCCATTGTAAACACAGGAGACTGTGACTATCTAAAGCCAAAGGATTAGAAGGCTAATCTAGGACTTTAACCCAAGTTTTCATGGCTTCTGAATCTCAACTCCTTTAATGCCTACTCAGATTCGTTCTTGGGATATACAGATGGTACATACAAATAGTTTTATATTAATGAATTCGGTTTTCAGTATACTACTCACCTGGTTCCTAAAGCATTGGGTTTTGTAAACGAGTTTTCATTTTCATCACAAAGCTCGCAAGTTGCTTGGGATAACAAAGACCCACTAACATTTCTTTCCACTGTGTAAAATATAAAGCAATGAGTGCAGTATAACATACTGTGAAATATTCACACGCACCTGTAATTATTAGTATGACAATAATTCTTAAAGCAGTATCGTTTGCTTGAAAGACATGCCAAGCATGTATCTAATAAAATATACAAAAAAATCTTCTCCATTCCAACTGAAAACATATAGAACTAGGTTTCTAAGTGATTATAACAGTATATCAACATTTTCCCTAAACAAGATTTCTCAACATCTTTCCTTACACACTGGGATGAGGAGACTTATTATCTTCATAGATTGCTGGCAGGTTGTCAAAAACGTGAGGGCTTCTAAATAACTTCCAAATTCATATTCCCCACACAACACTAATTTTATTTTCAGACACAGAACCTACAGACATACATAACAGCATTCACTGACGTGTAGAACAGAACTAAAATAGCTAAAGCAGCAGAATGGTGAGACACCTATGATGATTTTTTTCAAGTTATAATAGATTTTGTCTCTAACTCTTGTGACTTTCAATATTTTAAACATTATAAGCCACAGGCAGGGTGTCACATGCCCATCTATCTCCATCATCCTAGCACATGGGAGGTGGAGGCAGGGGGATCAGGAATTCAGGTTCATCCCTGACTACACAGTGAGTCTTAAGCCAGTTTGATCTACATGAGTCCCTGCCTCAAAACAATCAAGATAGTAGACATCTTCTGGGTAGGGAGGAGGGAGGAAATACAAGGGTACAAGACATAAAAGAAGGTGGAGGCTGAGTATAATTAGAGTATGTTATATCCAAGTACAAAACTGTCAGTCAACAAATGTAATCAATAAAAGGTGAAAATATTACATACCTTAGTTAATAATCTATAGGATGATCCTAACATTTATTGAAGAACTAGGACCTCTAACTCTTGTCCACATAATAAACTTTCCTTTCATTTGCAGTTTGGTTTTAGGTACTTCTGTGTGTAGATGGACAGACTTAACTGTGTATTGGTGTGCAGAGGTCAAAGGGGAGTCTTCCTGCATAATGTTCTACCTTACTGTTTAAGAAAAGGTCTCTTGCCAAATTGTGCGCATGTGCTCATGTATACACCCCACTCCTGGTGCTAGTGTTATACATGTGTGCACACACTTGGCTTTCACACGGGTTCTGGGGACCCAAACGCAGGCCCACACGTTTGGTGGCAAGTACTTAGCCCACTGAGGCACCGCTGCACACATTTGCTTTGGTATTTCGTTTTTATGACATTTAACAACTTTTATGTAGTCAAATTTATCAATTTTTCTTTCTGAGGCTTTAGAGTGGTTGTTTTTCTATGCTTAGAAAAACTTACAAAGAATGCAAATTTATCTTTATTTTAAGACATTTTATGCTTTACAGTAAGTATTTAAGCAGTGGGTTTAGCTGGAATTTAAGGACTGAGGTAGAAGCCCGATTCAATCATAACTTCTTAGCGACAGTTAGCAGTCAGTCAGTCAGTCAGTCAGTCAGTCAGTCTGTCTCAGCCTCACTGATGGACATGCCAGTTTTTCACACCAAATTGCCACACTGATTGGACTTGATTGTCTCACATTCCACAAATGCTGTTTAAAGCATAACATACACATGATATCTGACAGCATAGTTTCCTCTTTCAGAATTTTTATATTTTGTGGTATAAACTTAAAAATCTGTGTATACATACATACATACATACATGTGTGTGTGTGTGTGTGTGTGTGTGTGTGTGTGTAATAAATGCTGGCTGAGTTTATTTATTTTCTTTAAAGATTTATTTTATTTATATGAGTCCACTGTAGGTTGTTTCCAGACATACCAGAATAGGGCATCAGATCCCATTACAGATGGTTGTGAGCCACCATGTGGTTGCTGGGAATTGAACTCAGGACCTTTGGAAGAGCAGTCGGTGCTCTTAACCACTGAGCCATCTCTCTAGCCCCTGAATTTATTATTAATACCATTCCTTAATATACAGTTTCGCAGGACAGCTGACAGTCTTTATAATATTTAATCATCTCAACCAAATATGAAGAGTATATTTTCATTATGAAAGCTTGCTTTTGGCAGCCCCTCGGATGCTGCCATGATGATCATGTGACCCACAGCCTTTCTTTTATCATTTTTTTTCCCTTCTTTTTCGGATATAGGCTGCAGCCATATGGCTGACTGATGTTCTCCTGCTCTGCTCTGAACACCAGCTGAGATTTACAACTTGCTGCCTCTGAGGGGTTTTTCTCTTAAACTCTAATAAAATTGTCCTTAGCTTGAAAAAAAAAGTCTTCCTTCCAAGGCCATTTAAATATATCGTCTATTAATTTGTCTTGTGCCTTTCTCAAAAGTCTGCTTCCGCTTCGCTGCTCCTTATTTTCTTACGTCACATTTTCTAAGGACTTGGTTTTTACATAGAATATACCTTTTGCATATTAATTTTGCAACTTAAGAATCTATGTTTTATAGGATTTTTAAATGATTTCCTTGGGTTTTCCAAACAACAGGGACTTTAAATTGAAATAATGACTTTTTAGAGAACTTCTCTTTGAGAAGCATAGTTCCAACTCTTATCTGAGTGTAATAGCTTCTATCCTTTTCCAAGTATGACATTAACAGGCATGCTTACAGCTTTTCCCTATTAGGGATTATGGGTGTTACGCCTGCTGCTGCCCATCTGTAAACCCAGCCCTTGAGAGGCAGAAGCAAGCACAGCTTGATCTACTGAATTGGGAAGAATTCTTAAAATTTTTCTTTTCATGTCTGCTGTGTTAAGCATCATGAACTTTTGTGCTACAACATTTTTTTTACATAACTACAAAGCCATTTAAATTAATATCCTTTACAAAATAAACACAAACATCCATTACCATTATTTTATAAATAGTATACTTACCTAATATATGGCCAGGGGGACAGTGGCACTTCCCCTCAGCAGTTAAACTACTAGGACAAGAAATGCAGTCCCAGCCATCCTTGGTAACGCCTTTCTAAAATTAAAAAAATTAAAAAAACGGAGATTTTTCTTTTTAGTTGATTTTATTCTTAGTTGATCATATAAACTCAAAATCTCAAGGTAATTTAGTAAATAAGAACCCGGTTATGTTTACTCTTACCAATTCCAAAGTACTCTAACTTTTTAAAAATCTAATTTTGTTGTCTTTTAAATTTTAAGTTATGATTCCAAGTGGGTTTATGACATGCCAACTATCTAATTATTAATTTGACTTAAGAAACCAGTAGAATACTGATCTAGTCACTTAGTAAAGTATTTGAACAAAGGTTTTAATAAGGTTTGGCATTATAAAGACTTGGCCTCATATCATGTGGTTTAGGAAAACTCTGGAATAACTTAGGAAATTAAACAGGTAGTGAGGAGAGAAGACAGGAACAGGTGACCAGAAGGTTAACTTCCTTGATTTGCATATATCAAGTCCAGCTTTGACTAGAGGTGCATTCTTGTGAATGAATGCAAGGAACATTCTGTGATACTTCAGGCATTGTTTTCAAATCTAATCTTTGGTAAACTGACTCCAGTTACCAGAAAGCCCAGAGATAAATTCTGAGCTCTGGTCATCGAAGCAGCCACGGCAAGCAGTGCTACTGGTGGTGACTGACAGCAACAGAGAAGGCAAAAGCAAACCCAATGAGCACAGAACCAGAACACTCACAAACAACAGTCAAGAACAATAGTCAGAAACAGACCATGGGGTGGCTGTGACACCGTTCACATATCCTACTGAGCCTGACCAGTTTGCATCTTGGCTCCCATATTTACAAATCTTCTGGATACACAGGAAAGCACAGACCTATCTGCACACAGAAAGCAGACAGATAAAACTTTCCAAACCAGATTCAGGTGGGTGGGCTACGTCTTCTTGCCTTTCGCCCTGCATGGGAGTGAAGGGTTTTGGAACCGGATGAGAGGGGAACGGTGCCTGGCTATAGAGGAGTTTGGGTGTCCCACACCCGGGACCCACCTGGGAAGCTGGTAATGGAAAGGATGTGTCAAATTGTGTGGTTTGGAGAAGGAGGAGGCGGGCACAGCTAGTGAACATGCTGTCAAGTGGATGGGGGAAGCAAAATAAATACAAGTTCCTACTTTAGCTGTGATGTCCCTTCCCAGGAAGGGGACAGGACTGGTTAGCACTTGGGGGGGGGTAGTTAAAGGGAACACCCCTAGAAATACAGCTAAGTGGTGGGGTTTGGTGGAGCTGGTAGGGAGCTTCCTCTACTCTGATAACAGAGGAACAAGAAGGATAGATGGGTTCCCCAAAACTCCATCGTTACTGAGAAGTGGCCCTGGTGTCTGGAAGGAAGCAGATGGATCCCCGCACATTCTGACTACCTGAGGCTCCTGCTGGAGGTGGCTGTGGTCAGGCCAAGGAAGTCAGGGTTTCCTTGGTTCTCCGTGGCCAGATCAAGGAGGTCAGCTAGAGGTGATTTGGGCTTGATGCCTTCGCGTGGCGAAGGACCACAAGGACAGCCAGCAGCCCAACTTCCCTCTTGATGGCACTGGGAGGCATGGGTGAAATGGTTTGTGAGGGTTTAGACAGACTGGGCCCAGTGAACCTCCTAACAGTGTTGGACAGGGACGCAGAGGCTCTTGGGCTTTGGCGGCTTGGCAGCAGCTATGGCTGGCTGATGGGCTTTAGCCTGCATCAGGTATTTTGTAGTCAAGCTTTTTCATCTCTCCCATGGGACAACCTTGAAGGCCACAGCTAAGACTTCAGGAGTCCTTTCTATAGACATTTAAGTTTGGCCCTATTAGTTTGGGCAATATTAGTTTGATAGATTTTATCTGCATGTGCGTTAGCCTGGTCCCAGACTTGCCTGCACTCCTGGGGAGAATATTGTTGGTGAGGGTCAGATAAAGGCCAGAAGGCAAGGACAAAAACTAAGCTCTAGGAGTGGGGACCCATGCACAGGGAAAGGTTGGAAAACAGTCACAAAAGCCATGGGGCCCCGGGGAAGCTATGGGATTCCAGGCAGCTCCAAAGGGAAGGTGGGAGAAGCGGGCAGGAGGGGGCACACTAGCCCAGCAGGATGGGGACAGGTGAAGAGGGTCGGACACAGCCTTAATGACTGTGGCTGGGGGTACATCCGCTTCCAAAAGTACCAGAGGGGTGCTGGACACTCAAGGGTAACTTCCTCAGACTCAGGGAAATGATTACACCAACCGAAGGGGAACTAATTGGTAGGTAAGGAGCTGATCGATCAGTGAATCTGTTGTGGGTAGACCAGAGAGGAGGGATAGGATCCCAGAGAGGACCTATCCAGTCACAGGACCAATGTAAGCGTTACAGCTCTGAAGGGAAAGGAATCCCGACAGTCTGGAACCAAGAAATACCACAAAAATCACATCGCACCATACAACGTATCTCACACAAGAGATTCATTGAGAGGGAAAAACCCAGGAGGGCAGCTGCCTCTGCTTGAATGAGAAGCAGCAAAGAAATGAGCAGAAGACAGGGTTTATATAACGTTTCTTGGGAGCAGAACTTTCCAGGGTGAAAATTTCCAGGGTTGGGATTAGTGGGATTTCAAGTCCTGAGTTTGGGCATTTTCACTCTTTAGGGTGGGGTTGGGTCCAGCTGTTAGGGCGGTTAGTGTGTTCTGTGGATAGAACCTGGTGATTTGATGTTCTCAGGGGAGGGGCCTGGCCACTCCTGTGCCACCTCAGGGGCTTATAGTTATAACTGAAGTCAACAGAGACTAATGCTAAAACGGACACAAATTGGAGCCAGGCGGTGGTGGTGCACACCTTTAATCCCAGCACTTGGGAGGCAGAGGCAGGCAGATTTCTGAGTTCGTGGCCAGCCTGGTCTAGAGAGTGAGTTCCAGGACAGCCAGGGCTATAGAGAGAAACCTTGTCTTGAAAAAAACCAAATCAAAAAAAAAAAAAACCAAACAACAACAACAACAAAACCCACCCAAAAACCTGACACAAATTAGACTTTGCTGAAGAGACCGGACTTATTAATGTTTTTATATTTGGCATGTTTCCGTAACACTAAAAACCTACAACAGCTTTAACAAACTTGTAGACTGTAAGTGAACTTACCCCTGGAACTATATTCTATCCATAACCCTTCATTATCAATCACTTAACAACTAGTACTTCCAAAAACATGAACTAAATACAAATATAGCAACCAGATCTACAGGACGAACAGTCCAGAGGATGACCGCTAATGATATTAGATTCTTAGATTTAATTTTTCTAACAGAATAAGAAACAACACTACAATAGAACTCAGAACTGTTAGAGACTCCTGATTAGCTTAAAGGATTAGCAAACACATTTCTAGTAACTGATAATTAGCCCATGAAATTAGCCCACTAGTTGAATTTCCCTGAACCAATATGTAACGAGGAGACTGACCAAACTGAATGATTAGATTCCTAGTGATGCAACTGGCATGCCATCAACTTACTGTGCCTTACGTAGCATGATGAGTGTCAGTCACCAGGTAAGGTGACCATTGCGGCACACCTAAGATGGTGAATGCCATCTGCAGCAAAGAGATTTTACCTGAATGGCTCTACAGAGGTGACACTCACCTACACTTCTTTATATCCTCGTGACTCAGTTCACAGCTTTGTACTCTGGGATATCTGACTCAAACACTTTCATAACAAAATAAATTTGTTTTTTTTCCCCCAAAGTCTTCTTCTTTGCTGTATTGATCTCTCAAAATGTACACTAATAAAGTTAGCCTAATAAGTTTAAAGTATGTGGACAAACGGGAAAGATTATATTGACATTTGAGAGAGAGACATTTATTACTTTTTATCAAAAGTTATTGTAAAGTAAATTATTCATACCATGTTTTCTGGACACTTTTTACAAATAATGGAAGGTCCTCCATTATTAGAGATCATATGATATCCTGGGAGACATACACAGGAAGTTCCTGAAAAGAAAAGGAGATTTTGTCCTTAGTAAACAAAACTCCAAGACAGAAGTTGACAGTCCTTAGATCTTGGAGCTTGGACTGGGGGTGTGTCCTGTCACCTCAGTACTTGGGAGGAAGAGGCAAGACGTTCAGGCAAGAGGTCAAAGGTTATCCTCCCTCACAGAGAGTGGGAGGCCAGACTGGGCATTATATGAGACCACATATAGTGTCTCTTGGTCTGTCTGTCTGTGAATGTGTGTGTGTCTATGATTCTGTGTGTGTACATGCAAACACTGAGTGGGTTAATGAACTTTATACTTTGGCTTCTTGTTTAGTAAAATGGAGAAAAAAACAGGACCTACCTAATAGAGTCAAGGCTTGGTGCACGCCTTTAATCCCAGCACTTGGGAGGCAGAGGCAGGGGGATTTCTGAGTTCAAGGCCAGCCTGGTCTACAGAGTGAGTTCCAGGATAGTCAGGGCTACACAGAGAAACCCTGTCTCGAACCTCCCCCCACTCCCCCCCCAAAAAAAAGAAAAAAAGAAGTATGTCTGGCATTATGGCGCTACTTTTTAAATTGCAATTATTATTAAACTATAAAAACTACTTGCCTGTTCTAGGAATTACATTTCTACATCACGAAACCATTTGTGTGTTTAGTGAGTTTTAATTTTGTCAATATGTTATTGGAAAATTACTTTCATTCAAATATATCATGGCTACTCTTTGTTTAGAAAGACAATAAATGTTTGTAATTACAATTAAACTCAGCTGGTTAGGGAAAGAATTCTCTAAGGACCCTAACAAGAACCAGCCCCTGTAGGAGTCTATGTACATTACACATGTCTTTATTCACAGTCATGAAACCAACACAACGCAAAATACATTTGCTCTTCGCACTTCTTCTGACACAATGATCGGCACTGCTCAGTGCCTTAAGAGAGACTGTGTCAGCCCTAAAGCCGTACAGTGAACCAAGCTGAGATTCACAGCACCTTAGACCTTAGTAAACAGAAAAAGACTTATTCTGACTAGTTTAAGTGAGAACTAGACCAATTGATGGCATTAGTCTAAAACAAACTAACAATCAACAACCTAAGGGACTGCTCCTCAGGAAATCTGTAACCAGAGATCCCAAGGCACTGCTGGGAATACACAGGTCGACAGCGAGGGGAGAGACCAGAGTTCTCGCAGCTTCCAGTGGACGTCACAACATCTGGGTTTCAGTTTCCTTTGCTTACAAAATCTGAACATAGTCACGGTTGCAAACAGCTTTAAATATCTTGAATTTAGAAGTAGAATTAACGGTCACATGAGCTTACTAATTCACTTTTCCTCCCTTGCTTTCCAGTCAGGGTGCCTCACTAGACGCCTCAGGCGATTTCTTTACTATTTCTATTCTGCTTTTCTTAGGAGGCTTTCAAATGTCACCCTAAGGATTCCCTGCCAGGGACTGACCCCTGGAAAAGGATGAGGGTGGGGTGCTGGGGACAGGGTTATTGATCTCATTAGTGTGCCAACTGCAATCCAAGAGGAAACCTTTTCTTAGGCTTGGTGGCTGTGCATTTTCTAAAACATTCTTCTAACAAGATATCTGGCTGTCAGGAGTGCTTCATTTTGGTCAGAGTCCATCCTCTCCCAAACCCGCTTACCTAATGCATCCCGCCGCTGGTTGGCGCCACAGGGGACACAGGAGAGCGACGAGATGTCAAAGTACTGGCTGAGATCGCAGGTCTCCGGCCGCCGGAAGGGGAAGGAGAAGATGTGGGCCCATGAGACTTGGCAGAGAACTAAGAGAAGGTACGCGGTGCCAGTCCGGGATGAAGAACTAGATCTGCCCGCCATGGCCGCCACAGGCCTCGTACGCGTCACCATGGTACCCGTACCCAGTCTCCTGCTCCCCAGCAGCCTCCTCGGTGAGTCCGCGGAGCTGATTGGACAAAGGAGTTAAAAAAAAAAAAAAAAAGACACAACCTTACCGCGTTTGGTTGCTAGGTTACCGCGCACCAGGAAACAAAGAATCAGCTGTATCCTAAATAAATTAGGAGCGGATATTTAAAATGTATTTCAAACTCTTAGACGCAGTCAATTTAGCATGCGAGGAAATATTACTACAGCAACGGAAAATATCTGGATATGGCACTTAAAAGCGTTTCAGGAAGGGGGCAATGGCACCTAAACGAGAGATAACCAGGAAAAATAATTTTCACAACAAAGGAGATGCCGTGTGTTTTTATATTATTTAAATCCCACCAGGGGTGGGGGTTGTTCCAGGTCCTGAGCTTGAGTTTTCGCAAAACAGCAGACAAAACCCTCATTGATTTTGATATGCAATGCCAGCACATCTTTATGACAAAAGCCTAGGGAAAACCCTTGCCTCCTAGAACTTGTTTTGCTTCTTTCTTCGTTTTGTGCATAGAGCGCCCTACACACACACCTCATCTCACGTGGTGTGAAAACCAAATTTGGACATACATGTTGTCTATTGATGTACACAGCCTTGCGGACTGTTAGTGCAACATTACATTGGCCTAATGCAAGCCTTATTCTCCCTTTCTCCCCGGTCCCTTCGCTCCTCCCTCTCCCAGAGGATAACTCTATTTCTCCTCCCATTAACCTCCCACGTGAGAACTGCCACAGAGTGTGATTTGTTGGAAGTTGTCACAAACGTCTAAGAGCTCAGTAAAAGCCCTCTGAGGGGCTGCTTTCTGTAATACGGACATCTGGCAAGCAGCCTGCAGGCCTGTTCTAAATACCCCGTGCTTTCATCAGTCTGTGCAAATGCCATGTTTTTCTCAGCTCTAACAGAAATTGCAGCAGTAGAGGGTAAAGAGATCTCCAGCTTTCCAATATCACGGCTTTTGCATATCATGAAAAGAAAAGAAGCCTGTTTGGTTTGTACATTTTTGCTACATAGTCCCGGGGATTGGAATTTTGCAGGGGTGGGTCCAGGCTAACGGATTGGCTAGGAATAGAGCATGCGCAGAAGCTTCCTATTACCCAGGGACCATCCTTCTTCAATCACCAATCACAGGAAACGACGCTTTGTGTCTGCGCACGCGCGCAACCAACGCCTGGGGATGCACTTTGGAACCTGGACTGCGCATGAGCAGACAAATGGTGCGTCGGTTTGTCGGGACCGGAGGGAAGCGTAGTCTCCATTTTGTTCCGGCCGTGTTGGGGCCGCGGTGGTCCTGTGGAGGCTGCTGCATCGAGGAGCGTCCCAATCTCCGTTTGTGTGGTGTGTGGTCATTGCCCAGTGCGAAGCACTTCTCCTCAGGATGCCGGGCCGGGGGGAAGGGAGGGGGTGAGAGCCGGAAGCACGGGCATGCTGGGCGGGGGGCGAGCGCGGCTTGTGCCCTGTGCGGTGCGGGCGGCGCTCGCTGACCCCGGCTTCCTCCTGTCAGCCCCGGTGCGGCAGTGTGTGAACTTCCAGGGATCTGGACGGCGAGAGTCGGGAGCATCGCCTAGGTATTTCCTTTCTTTGCCATGTCCACGTCGGTAGCGGCGCGGGAAGCCCGGCGGGCCGGTTTTCTCGGGCTGGATGTGCGCAGAGCGGGTCCCCTCGGGCGAGCTGGGGTGGTCGTTTGCCCTCGGGACCGCGGGACGCAGAGGAAGGCTGGTTGGCGGTCCTGGTCAATCAAACCCGATTTGGGCCCAGAGTCTGGGGACAGTATCGGATCCGAGATAGGAAGCTGGCCTGGCGCGAAAAGAAGCAGACCCTGATCCTTGGAGCATGGACAAAGTCGAGTCTCTGTCTTCGGAGGATTGCCCCGTGACGATGACGGATGACGTGGGAAGTTGTGTGCCCCGTGGGATCGTCCTCACTTAACAGTTCCTGACCCGGAACTATGGCCCTGTGTGGTCATGAAGCTTTTTTATTTTAAACATCTACATCATAAAAGGCAGATTTTGTCAGAGAATATTTGTGGACTGAGGTAGATTTTCTGCAAGGAAAATTCATATTTGGGATTTTAGTGGCTCTTAATACTGTAAGACATAGTTGGAGGCACATAGTGAAACTTTTGTGTCTCTTGGCAGGTCTGGAAAGTGACTTTGTTAGTTAAAATCAAGTGGAACTGAAATGATAGGTCATGAGTAAAAGATGCACACATAAGAGCATTTGTTTAAGGTGATTTAAATGGAAGGATGGCTTGGTAAAATTAGCAGAGTTGTTTAAATTATGTTTATCATTAAATGAAATTTCAAGGATCCCCTTCGAACTTCATAGCAGTTGATAGAGTTCTGACAGCAACAGCATCATGAAACAACAGGGCTATTGTGTTGTTCGATATTTGTGCAGTGGCATCCAAAACTAGAACAGGATAAGTTGTGTTTTGACTCTGGTGCAGGCTAATGTGTCAGTAGACTTTCTGGAGATTGTAAGGAAATAGTGAATACTTTGACTCTCTTGAGATGCTCTCCTAGATGTTACTGATTGTGGGTAAGTGATAACTTACCCTACTATGGCAAGGACAAAGAACTTTAAGCACTAGCTTTTATTTGGCAAATTAGAACAAAAACATGGACCGTTGGATTGGAATTCAGTAGTTTTGTGCCTGTGAAAACTGCTTAATGAAGAAGGCTTTAGTTAAGACAAATAGGAAAAGTGATTTTTAAGTGAGGACATGTTGTGAGAGGCCCTGTAACCTGGTGTGTACTTTTTTCCGTGAATGTTTCTGCATTTATGTATTTGTAGCTGAATTGTTGTCCTCAGCATATAGAGCTCCTTTGGGTTTGAACAATGTTTAAGAACAGACATTAAAAAGCAGCCAAGCCAGTTTTTATAGGAGTCTTAGAATTTGGATGTGGGCAACTTTCAAGCAGCCTTTTTTAGTTTTTGTTGAAGATTGTGGATATTGACTTCTTAAAAGCAGGCTTACAGTTTTAATTTTTTGTGTTCTGTTTTTTCACTGTTTTTATTTGTACTGCAAAGATTTTAATAACAAACCTCAATTATTTTCAGATGTAGCATGTACCATTATTTTTACTGATTAACTTTTAGTTTAAGCATTTAATCTGTAGACCCTCCCTACCTTCTTTTTAAAGACAACCTTTCAAATTTGAAGGTAGTGATACTTAACTTGAAGGGAAACAAAATTTTTATTTGAATATTAATATTAATTATAACGATCAATTTGGCACTTTTGGGGGGGGATTTGGATTTTTTTTTCTGAGACATGGTTTCTCCGTATAGCCCTGGCTGTCTTGGAACTCACTCTGTAGACCAGGCTGGCCTCAAACTCAGAAATCTGCCTGCCTCTGCCTCCCAAGTGCTGGGATTAGAGACGTGCGCCACCACCGTCCCATCAGTTTGGCACTTTTTAAAGGTTATTCGGTAAATAATCTTTGGTTGCCTGTGAAAGTGCTGCAAGTAAGTTTTTTTTTTTTTTTTTTTTTTAAAAAATATTGTTGAAGTTTTGCTTTAAATTGGCAATCCCAATATTCCAACCTAGTAAGTTTTTATATTGTTTACTTTTCTATACTATTAGTAAGGCTTTCATAATGTACGTGTGCAGGATAGTTTTTAAAAGTGTCTCTTGGCATAGTAAAATTCAAAATTGATATAGTCTCTGTGTTTGTATATTCCTGAGATAAATTTTAGTAATCTACTGACTGTGGTAAGCATATGAAATGAGTGGCATTGAATTTTTAAATTTAACTTTAGGGATGAAATAGTATATTCCTAATTATATCATAATATTATTTATTTCTGTATTTTAATATGCAGATCTAAAAATTGGCTCCATATAATAGCCATTGGTTTAGAATAATCGCATAGTTGATAGTTTTTGCGCTTTGGTATTCTTATTCACTATATTATTCTGAACTGTTGCTTTGTTTAATTTAGTATTATGTTTTGGAAGGGTGCTGTATGCCATGTGAATAGGATAAAAGTATGCAGTACATGTTTGGATCACTGTTATATGCAGGGACATAAGCCTTTAAAATACTGTTCTTTGAGCTGGAGAGATGGCACAGCAGTTAAGAACACTGACTGCTCTTTAAGAGGTCATGAGTTCAATTCCCAGCAACAATGTGGTGGCTCACGAACATCTGGAATGGAATCCGATACCCTCTTCTGGTGTGTCTGGAGACAGCTACAGTGTATTCATCATATATATATAAATAAATGACATCAAAAAATAATCTTAAAAAAATTAAAAAACAAAAGATAAAAAAATTTCAAACCTATGTTTTACTTATAAAACAGATTTTTAAGTACATGTAAAACTTCAGTATATCAGCATGTTATAAACTAGGACTTTATTTAATGATAGAATTCAATAGGCTTTGCTATATATACTCATGTAAAGACCACTACACTCAAAATTATCTAATATTTCCTTCATAATTATTTAAGCTAATTCCAACCATGTAATATAACTTTCAGTGCACAATTTTTATTTTTTATACCATCCAGTTGTCTGTTATGATGTTACACTTCCTTTTCCCAAAGTATTATTAATTTCTCTTTGGTACAAAAAACACAATTTGTAATGGCTGTAATTGTGATGCCTTATATTGTTGTACTTTAATAGGTAATTCTGAAGTGGATATCAGGCATTGAAATTGATAGCAGAATTCAAAGATTAATTCTGTTTCATTTTCTTTCCACAGTTAAGTTGCTTTTACAGAATAAACAGGTCTCCAAGAAATATAAAGCAAAGGTAAGACATAAGAGTGTAAGGCTTTGCACAGAAGTGTGACAAAATCAGATAGACTAGTGGATGCTTGTACCCGTCATTCTGTTGTTTACATGGTGACCAGTTGATAAAGTGTTAGGCAGCTGATTATCAGGAGCAGAAATTGTATTCTGACTATAGTTGGCTTTTCTGAATATGTAACCTACTGTGGTTAGTAAAAGGCAGACTGAGTTGGAGGCAATGCCTCTGAAGAGTCTGAAAGTAGTTTGGTCTTGTTGTGAAGCAGCATTTGGTGGACTTAGCAAGGAAGATTTGATATTTTTGATGATCCTATTGAATAGGCTAGGTGAAGTGAAAATTTTTGTGGCAGTTGGTTTATTTGTATGTTTATATAGGAGAACGTGTATTTGTTTTAAGAATTAGATAAGATCAGGTTTTTCTGTGAAGTAGTATTTTGTTTTCCATTTATGAACGCTGAAGAAGGCAGGAACCGGGTAATTATTAAGGTGGTTTGTGCTAAGGTATTGCAAAAATAAGACTTGCTGTTATGTGTACCTTTCTGTCTGCAGGTCATTATTGCTGTGGTTTGAGCTCAGCATGGCTGTAGTCATCCGTTTACTGGGGCTTCCTTTTATTGCGGGTCCTGTGGATATCCGTCACTTCTTCAAGGGATTGACTATTCCTGATGGAGGAGTGCATATAATTGGAGGGAAAATTGGGGAGGCTTTTATAATTTTTGCAACAGATGAAGATGCAAGACGTGCCATAAGTCGCTCAGGAGGGTTTATCAAGGACTCGTCTGTAGAGCTTTTTCTTAGTAGCAAGGTAGAAATGCAGAAGACCATAGAACTGAAGCGAACTGCTCGTGTAGGAAGAGGGCGGCCAGGATCTGGGGTATCAGGAGTTGGCAGCATGTATCATTTTATTGATTCCCTGAAGGAAGAGGACCGTTATTCTGGATATGGCTCTTCGGTTAATCAAGATGCTGGGTTTCATACAAATGGCACAGGACCTGACTTAAGGCCAAGAAAGACCAGGCCATTGAAGGCTGAGAATCCTTACTTGTTTCTACGTGGTCTGCCTTACTTAGTAAATGAAGATGATGTCCGTGTCTTTTTCTCTGGTTTGTGTGTAGATGGAGTAATTCTCTTAAAACACCATGATGGCCGAAATAATGGTGATGCTATAGTAAAATTTGCTTCATGTGTTGATGCTTCAGGAGGTCTTAAATGCCATAGAAGTTTCATGGGTTCAAGATTTATAGAAGTCATGCAGGGTTCAGAAGAACAATGGATTGAATTTGGAGGTACTGCAAGCAAGGGTGGTGACTCTCCTCGAATGAGATCTGAAGAACATTCTCCTTCAAGAAGGATTAATGGTAGACATTTTCGGAACCGGTCTCATTCAAAATCTCCTAGAACACGGTCTCGCTCTCCTGTTGAATTTTATGTTCACTTAAAAAACCTGTCATTAAATACTAGCAAAAGAGATTTAAGGAACCTCTTTAGAGGTACTGACCTGAGTAATGACCAGATTAAGTTTTTATATAAAGATGAACGAAGAACACGCTATGCCTTTGTGATGTTCAAGAATCAAAAAGACTATAATACTGCCCTGGGTTTGCATAAGACTGTTTTACAATATCGTCCAGTTCTTATCGATCCAGTCTCTAGAAAGGAAATGATGAAAATCTTTGAATACCATCAAAAGCAGAGGCCAGTGTCTTTAGAGAAAGAAAGGCCAGGACGTGTTTCACAAAAGTACTCTCAAGAAGGCTTCTCTTGCTCTGGTCAGAAGCTGTGCATATATATAAGGAATTTACCATTTGATGTTACAAAGGGTGAAGTGCAGAAGTTCTTTGCAGACTTTTCTCTTGGTGAGGATGACATTTACTTGCTTTGTGATGACAAGGGGGTTGGTTTGGGAGAAGCCCTGGTGAGATTTAAATCAGAAGAACAGGCCATGAAAGCTGAACGTTTGAACCGACAGAGATTCTTGGGGATAGAGGTGTTGTTAAGACTTATATCAGAGGAACAAATGCAGGAGTTTGGTGTTAATTTTTCCTGGATGCCTAGTGAAAAGACAGAAGCCTGTTCCTGGTCACACGATGGAGATGACTGTTCCTGTCTGTCTGACTTAAAAGATCCAGCAGCGTGTTCATTTGGCCGGTCTGACAGCATTCGTTATCAGCCGAAAGACTTAAGGAAAATGGGTCATTTCAAGCATCCCCAAGGGTATTTCCAGCAGTCTGATAGGCACTCTCCTGAGGACTTCAGGCACTCCCCAGAAGACTATAGGCACCCCCGGGAGGAACATACCAGGCGCTGTAGGGAGGAAGACTGGAGAAGGCCTCTGGAGGATTGGAAATGGTCACTGGAAGATGATTTTAGGCAGTCTCGTGAAAAAGATTGTAGGCAGCTACCAGAGAAGGACTTCAGATGCCCTTGGGAAGAAGACTTCAGGCGGCCATCTCAGGAGAACTTCAGGAGATCATATCAGGAGCACAGTAGACGGCCACCCCAAGAACATTTCAGGCATTCCCGGGAGGAAGATTTCAGGCATGTGGCAGATGAAGACTTTAGGCACCCTTCTGATGAGGACTTCAGAACCTCCCATGAAGATGTGAGATGTCCCACTGATGAGGACTTCAGGCAAATGTCTGTTGAAGACTTCAGGGAAGTTCCAGAGAAGGATCTTAGACTTACTGATCATTTTAGATCTCCTAGAGAGGATTTTTGGACTTCACCTGATTTCAGAGGTCACCATCCTTTTGTGAACTTTGGTCACCTACAAGGTGGCAGATTTGATTTTGGAAAGTATAATATGGGAAACTTTCGTCAAGGAAAATTTATGCCTGATCTAAATTTAAATTGTGGTTCAGATAGAATAATTCGTGTTATGATCTCCAATCTTCCATTCAAAGCCAATGCTAATGAGATTTTAGACTTTTTTCATGGTTATAAAGTCATACCTGATTCAGTTTCAATACAGTATAATGAGGAAGGATTGCCTTTAGGAGAAGCTATTGTGTCTATGACAAATTATAATGAAGCTTTAGCTGCTGTTAAAGAACTAAGTGGTAGACCAGTTGGTCCACGCAAGGTTAAGCTCAGTTTGCTTTAGAGGGTCCTTTAAAGTAAACAGTTTTCTTCCACAGTATTGATGTAGTGAAAGTATAGGGTTTTTTTTAAAGTTTAGTTTCAACAATTAAAAAGATATCAACTTGTGAATAGAAAAAATGTGGTATGTAAGTCTGATTTCCTTTTGCTCATCAATGGACATGCTTGTATCCCATAATTTAAAATTATGTATGTTCTGTTTTTGATAGGGCTCTTTCTTGGATTTATTAGGTTCATTGATGTTATCGATAAAACTCAAGTCTTGTAAAATGAAGAGATATGTTTGTGGGAACTGAATTTATCTCTGATTTTGTTTTTAACATCTTTTACTCAGCCCGTGTAAGGAAGTGAAGGTTGGTTAATTAATCAGGTTTGGCACTTTTATTCCTACTTGCCTGGTGAAGTGTTTGTGGAGACACTGTGCTAATGTCTCATAACTCTAACTAGTCCAGAAAATGGAATTACTGTGAAATGAAATTTACTTATGTGAAGCCTTAGGAAATTCTCAAAATTTGTGTTCACAATTTTGCAAAGTTTTATAAAAATAAAATTGCAAGTGAAATACTTAATAACTTTTATTTGTGTAACAAGAACAAAGATAAAAGAATTGCTGCTGAGTAGTATGACCTTCTCAACAGTATTAAAGTATGTGCTAAGCGGGACAAAGAATCTGTACTAATAATGTACAGGTATATGATTTCTTAAACATTTTATCCTAAACACTGGGGTCTAGGGTTTATCCTAAGTATCCTAAGTAAGTTAACACAAAATGTTGAGAAGACAGTAAATTCTATTTAGGGTAAAAGAGGAACTCTCGGGCTGTGAAGAATATAACAGTGTTTCTAGGAAGTACTTAGTAGTGGTTCATGGTGTTCAGTTTAGCTTCAGGCCTTACTCATAGACTCACTACGGATTTCTGAGTGAATTTGAAGTCTTTTGATACTCTGTTTTGCATATACTTACTTAGATTTTACTTATTCACAATAATACAACAAGCTGACTTAGGCAATGGGCATTTATATGTATAATATCAATGCTTATTATATCTATATTTTATAAATCAGAAAGTAAGATTAGACAAGTTAAGCAAGGTGCGTGAAGTTAGACGAAGTCAGGAAACCAATTTCAACACCAGAAGATTCCTGATTATGCCCTGTCCGTGAATATTTTTTGCTGTATCACTTTTCTTACATGCTATTTTTAAGCTCAGTAACATCATAATAATATTTTCAGAAGTAAATAATATTTTCTTCTATTTGCTTTTACTGTTGCATTTAAAGAATGATAAATTCTATGGTACTTAAAACTAAATTAGGGAGAAAGTGGGTATTTAACTTCTTTTGGGATACATTATATTGGTTTCAAAATCAAAATTCTTCCTTTTCATTTATGATTTTTGTAGTTTTTATGCAACAGTTTTACAAACTTTCTTTAGGCATTTCCCCCAATGTGCATTATGAACAAAGTTTATTTTTTATATGGTATATCATTTAGCTATTGCAGAAGTGTAGAATACTTTTAGTATCCTTTCAGTGACTAAAAGAAATCTGAGAAGCCTTCATAAGTTTTTGTTTTTACTAGTAAATATCCTACTTAGAATAAATCAGTAAATTTTGTAGAAAAAAAGACATCAACTTCAAAATAGTAAGTTTTTACAGGCAGAATGAAACATCGGAATGCCTAAGCCAAGCACAATTAGACAACTAAGGTAAAGCTTAAAGGGAAAGATTATTGAACATGTAATTGCTTCTCAAACTGGGCTGGGGTCAGGGGGTGGTAGTGGTGGATAGAGAACAGCTGGTACACACGAGCACTGTTTTTTGATTTTTGTTTATTTAACATTTCATATGTGTGCGTGATTTGTGTGTATGCATGTGAGCCATGTGTCTGTGGAGTTAAGAAGAGTTCATCAGATTGCCTGAAACTTGAACTACAGACAGTTGTGAGCCACCTTGAGCATGCTGGGGCGTGAACCTTACAACAGCAGTTTGTTCCCAACTGCTGAAACATCTCTCCAAGTCCCATGCCTTGATTTGAAATAATACTGTGCTGTTCTATTTTCTGAGCTATCAGGCTTACAATACATGTATTGGTGTATTTGTATGGAGGCTAGAATTTGAAGGTGGTGTCTTACTCAAATTCTTTTCACTTTTTTGATGCAAGGTCTCTCGCTGAAACTGGAGTTGACCAATTTGCTGGATGAACTGGCCAGCAAGTCTCCAGGATCTTCCTGTATTTGCGTTCTCGAAGCGTTCAGGTTCTTATGGTAGTGCAGCAAACACTTAACTGACTGAGCCGTCTCTGTCAGCTTCAGGCTTATTATTTTATAAACTTCATTATAAACATTTACTGTAGAAAATTTGTTTCCTAAGTAGTAGAATGGGAACTGTTCTTACATAACTCTTTCTAATATTGCCTTGAGTAACATGTTGATTTAACTCAATTGGCCATGATAGTAATATTTATGCCCTGGGACTTAGTAAATGGAGCAAGACAGAGTATTCTCCTGGATTGTCAACTCTTGGATACCGAACACAACTGTTTCAGACACATGAGAGACTAGTTTCATTTTCAGTATCCAGCTTCAGGAATTTCATAACCAGTTTTCTATCTAGCAACAGTAGGTATGCTGGGAGTGTATTCTTTTTAACAGGACACCCAATGTCAGTTTGCATTAACATTATACTTTTTTTTACTGTTCAGAGTGTACATCAATAATAATGAAACATATCTAGAAAGTAAACTTGATCCTGTATGATATATAAAATCATCTTAGAAATGTTCATCTACCAGGCAGCTGAGAATATTGTTAAAAAGCAGTGACTTTTGATCCTTATTACCTACTAAGCAGTGACCTTGTCACTTTTATTTTTACATTATATATAAGCTACTGATGTTCATAATTATTAATCTAATTTAATTTTTATTAGAGATGTAAAACTAGACTTTTTAACATGTTGGTGGTTGCCTGTTTTGGAGGGGACAGGTAATGTTACATTGTAACTAGTTGTGTAAATAGTCATATAATGGCTTTATTTTTGCCTTGCTGCCCACAAAATATATATAATATTCCTTTTATTTGTATAAACATGTTTATATAATGTTCATCTTTTGTGTTTTGACAGTCTCATGTAGGCAGTGTTGGTCCTGAACTCACTAAAGCCAAGGATGACAACTGATCCTCCTGCTTCTGGCTTCCAAGTAGTGGGATAACAACAGGCTTGTACCACCACACTTGTTCTTAGAACATTTTCTGAAGAACAGCAACTTGCCAGAATGTTTGCTGCCTTAGACATTAACTTGATAGATGAGTCAGTCGGTTGTTGCTTGAGAGAAGTTACTGTCTGGTGAGCAGTATCAGAAATACCATAGCTGTTTCCCCCTAACAATCAGTTTGAATACTGACCAAGAATATATAAAATTTCATTAATGACCTCATTTCAGTAATGACCTCACATCCTTAATATCTACCTAGGGGCTTTAAAGCATTCTGAGCATTTCATCTTAGGAGGTACCAAAGTAATTTTAAAAGTATTCTCAGGAAGCAATACTTTTTTGAAAACAAACTATTCTGTTTTGATCATTGCTTTGAGATTCATAAAAGCATGATTCTTTACCAAAAGAAAATGGTAAGATATAACAAAAGTTTTGTAGCTCTAGGAATAAAATATATACATGTTGACGGTGGGGGCTAGATAAGACAGTAGAGTGTGTTTAATGCTTTATGGCAGTCTACTATGAGGAAACATTTTTAACAAACTACTTGTCTTCCAATTATTAATAACTTACACAAGTAGAATGTGCAGAGTTGTAGAGTGAGCAGTTTAGTTTTAAAACAAGAAAGGTTGAGTGTGGCCTTTTAAAATTAGAAAGTAATCATATGTATACTTATAAAACTTGTTATCAGATCAGTATCTCATACCTTTATTGTGTTAAATTTTAGTTGAAAACACTAAATTGCCATACTAAATGATGAAACATAAATTATAATAAAAGTAAAAGAAGCAATGTTTTTACTAAAGGCATTAGGGCAAAGGTTTATTAAGTGACCCCTTCTGGTAATCAAAACCTGGAATTTTTTTCCTATAAGAAACTAAAAGGAATTATTAAATCTTTTGTTATGCATTTACTTTTTGCAACTTGAATTTTTATGTGTGTGCCACGCACATATTTATAGTGCATTAAATCTGAAATGCTTTGAACTATCAATCCTTTTTAATAGAACATTTACAGGAAAATTATATACTACCATATACAAGCTGATGAGTGAATAACTATGTAAATCAGAAAAAATTTTTCTAATCAGCATAATTTCCTTTAATTCTCCCCATTTTCATATTTGCATTTCATAGTTTAATCTGTAAAGTGAATATAAAGTGATCCTACATTTCAAGTTATTTGACATGAAAACAGAAATGTGAATTCTTTTTTAAATTAGTTTTCATCTTCTGTAACATCTATTTCTTCATCATCTTCATCTTCTACTTGTTGATCCTTGTTCAACAGGTTGATATCTGTTGAAAAATAACATGTGAAGAAATAAAATTTGTTTTACATGTCTGGCATCCTTTTACTTGTTGTTATGAGAAAGGTATTTCAGAAAATGATTAAGTTCTCTGTGATTTTTAAGGTTGAAGTATCTATTTCTATATCTAATTCTAGTAGTATGCTTCAGTAACATAAAATGCCTTTATTGTGTATTGTGAATTAAATGGTAAGTTGTAGTAAGGTAAGATGAAACAACCTTGTATTATTTGCATGATAGTCATCAAAGTACATGGTAGAACCAGGTAATTCTCTTAGACAGCAATGTTAACAATAGAAATGGTGTGTTATGGATTGAAAAGATACTATATATTTTAAGTTTCCCTTGGATATCTTACTTATAAATTCTCTGAGGGTGATTTACCCCACCCAGGATACACTGGGTAATGTTTACACAGCAGAGGTGTTCAGGTTGTGGATGTGTGTTGCTGTAGACAGATGTTGCTTTATATCTCTACAGTATACATAAGAACCTTAACTCTACCTAACCCCCAGGAACTTGATCTCAAGTTAGTAGGGCTAATATTTAAAATAGCATAGTGTACAACACTTTTAACTGATGTATAAGATTCACTTTTAAGTAGAATTTATATGAAATATAAACACTAACTATGGAATATGTGTGTCGAGGGTGAAACAGTTTAATTGTAATTTGGCAATGGGGGAGAGAGGAATGTAAAAGAAACAGTGACAATGAGAGCATGTTTTTCCTATACAAATTTTGCTTAAAATTGCATTTAGAGATTGTTTTATTCAGTTTTAAAATTCTGAGGCAAAGCAGATTTTGATACAGTCATTTTAAGGGTTTGGCTATTGATCTGAAGAGTTATATTCTGAGTCCCTAAGTTTTGCTTAGAAAAAAAAAAAACTCACAGTTCAACTCCAGAATTTGTGTTTATATTAGATGCAGCAAATCTTCATAAGCACTATTCTGTCTTTACCATCTGTTTTTCCAGTGTTCTGCCTCAGAGAGTAAGTAGAGTGTGATTACAGACACTTCATTTTCAGTGAAAGACTAAGGTGGGAGAGAATACACTGTATGAGGTTACCTAACAAGGGAAACACTTTTAGCACTGAACAACAAGGAAACAACTCAAATTTCTTTACAATTTTTTTCTTAACTCACCTGTCCAGTTCCAGATGTGCACTTCGTTGACAGTGTCTCTGAAGAGGTGACTTTGAATTTGCCCTTACAATCTCTAAACAAGATGAATAATCTGATAGATACAGAGAATTTCCGAAAACCTATTGCAACATAAAACATTTTAAATTGAATACTAAGTGAACGTCTAGATAAGCAATAAAACAACATTTTATATTGGACAGTAAATGAACATCTAGATAACCAACTTACCTTCTTAATTACAAGTCTGTTTAAATTAGAAAAGTAGGGTAAAAAACTGTACAAGAACCATGCAAATTGAACAACCATATAGAGCAGCCATGAACTCTCTGACAGGGAGCTGCAGACCAGTGTGCTGTGCATTTGTCATTGGCTCTGTTTGCTTTGCCTCCTCAGCTGTTCCTGACTTCACTGCAGGAATGCCATTATGCATAGTGCACACTGGAGCCACCCTGACACTATGAGGGTAACACAGCATTAGAGTCTGGACTTTCAATACTCCCAAGTGTTGTTATTGTTCCCCAAGTCTTCTTATCTCTACTTATTCCAGATGAGGAGTCAAGATTGTCAGGTGGAAATTTTAAACACCTCCCTGCAATCTCTTCAACTATTTCAAAATGCAATTCTTGTTCTGGTGCTTTTCCAATATGTGTTTTTCCTAAACCATCAAAACTACAAATTTACAAATATTTGGTTTCTATAGAATCCCTCTAGAACAGTGGTTCTTAATCTTCCTGTTTGTAACCTTTTTTTTTCTTTTTTTTTATTGTATATATTCTATATTTACAATTCATTTCCCTTTTTCTGGTTCCCCACCCCCAAAGGTCCCACATGTCCTTTTCCCTCCCCCTGCTCCCACATCCACCCCCTCCCACTTTACTGTTCTTGTACTCTCCCACAATGATGTTTTGGTCCATTCTAGCACCAGTGTCCACTCCTTTCTTCTTGTGAGACATCACTTGATATGTGATTTGTGTCTTTGGTGTTCCAAGCTTCTAGGCTAATATCCACTTATCAGTGACTGTATACCATGGGTATTCTTTTGATACTGGGTCACTTCACTTAGTATGACGTTCTCCAGCTCCATCCATTTCTCTAAGAATTTCATGAATTCATTGTTTCTAATGGCTGAATAGTACTCCATTGTGTATATATACCACATTTTTTGTATCCATTCCTCTGTTGAGGGACATCTGGGTTCTTTCCAGCTTCTGGCTATTATATATAAGGCTGCTATGAACATAGTGGAGAATGTATCCTTATTGCATGCTGGTGAATCTTCTGGGTATATTCCCAGGAGTGGTATGGCTGGGTCCTCCGGAAGTATCAGGCCCAGTTTTCTGAGGAACCACCAGACTGATTTCCAGAGTGGTTGTACCAGCTTGCATTCCCACCAGCAGTGGAGGAGTGTTCCTCTTTCTCCACATCCTCGCCAACACCTGATGTCTTCTGAGTTTTTAATCTTAGCCATTCTGACTGGTGTGAGGTGAAATCTCAGGGTTGTTTTAATTTGCATTTCCCTAATAACTAGTGATGTTGAACATTTTTTAAGGTGTTTCTCAGCCATCCGAATTTCTTCAGGTGAAAAGTCTCTGTTTAGCTCTGTACCCCATTTTTGGATAGGGTTATTTGGTTTTCTGGGGTCTAACCTCTTGAGTTCTTTGTATACATTGGAGATTAGCCCTCTGTCGGATGTGGGGTTGGTGAAGATTTTTTCCCAATTTGTTGGTTGCCGATTTATCTTTTTGACAGTGTCTTTTGCCTTACAGAAACTTTGTAGTTTTATGAGGTCCCATTTGTCTATTCTTGTTCTTAGAGTATAAGCAATTGGTGTTCTGTTCAAGAATTTTTCCCCTGAGCCGATGTCTTCAAGGGTCTTCCCCAGTTTCTTTTCTATTACTTTTAGTGTGTCTGGTTTTATGTGGAGATCCTTGATCCACTTGGAGTTGAGTTTAGTGCAAGGAGATAAGAGTGGATCAATTCTCATTCTTCTGCATGTTGACCTCCAGTTGAGCCAGCACCATCTGTTGAAAAGGCTATCTTTTTTTCCACTGGATGTTTTCAGCTCCTTTGTCGAAGATCAATTGGCCATAGATGTGTGGGTTCAATTCTGGGTCTTCGATCCTATTCCATTGATCCGCTTCCCTGTCACTGAACCAATACCATGCAGTTTTTAATACCACTGCTCTGTAATATTGCTTGAGGTCCGGGATATTGATTCCCCCAGAAGTTCTTTTGCTGTTGATGATAGTTTTAGCTATCCTGGGTTTTTTGTTATTCCAGATGAATTTGAGAATTGCTCTTTCTAGCTCTATGAAGAACTGAGTTGGGATTTTGATGGGGATTGCATTGAATCTGTATATTGCTTTGGGCAAGATTGCCATTTTGACTATATTAGTCCTGCCAACCCACGAGCATGGAAGATTTTCCCATTTTCTGATGTCTTCTTCAATTTCCCTCTTCAGAGACCTGAAGTTTTTGTCGTATAAATCTTTCACATGTTTGGTTAGCGTCACTCCAAGATACTTTATATCATTTGTGGCTATTGTGAAGGGTGTCATTTCCCTAATTTCTTTCTCGGCCTGCTTATCCTTCGCATATAGGAAGGCTACTGATTTACTTGAGTTGATTTTATAGCCAGCCACTTTGCTGAAGTTGTTTATCAGTTGCAGGAGTTCTCTGGTGGAGGTTTTTGGGTCACTTAAGTAAACTATCATATCATCTGCAAATAGGGATAGTTTGACTTCTTCCTTTCCGATTTGTATCCCTTTGACTTCCCTCTGTTGTCGAATTGCTCTAGCTAGTACCTCAAGTACTATATTGAAGAGATATGGCGAGAGGGGACAGCCTTGTCTAGTCCCTGATTTTAGAGGGATTGCTTCAAGTTTTTCTCCATTTACCTTGATGTTGGCTACTGGTCTGCTGTATATTGTTTTTACTATGTTTAGATATGGGCCTTGAATTCCTGTTCTTTCTAGGACCTTTAGCATGAAAGGATGCTGAATTTTTTCAAATGCTTTTTCAGCATCCAATGAGATGACCATGTGGTTTTTTTCTTTGAGTTTGTTTATGTAGTGGATTACGTTGATGGATTTCCGTATATTGAACCATCCCTGCATCCCTGGGATGAAGCCAACTTGATCATGGTGAATGATCGTTTTGATGTGTTCTTGGATTCGGTTGGCAAGTATTTTGTTTAGTATTTTTGCATCTATATTCATAAGAGAAATTGGCCTGTAGTTCTCTTTCTTAGTTGGATCTTTGTGTGGTTTTGGTTTCAGGGTAATTGTGGCTTCATAGAATGAGTTGGGTAGAGTTCCTTCTGTTTCTATTTTGTGGAATAATTTGAAGAGTATCGGTATCAGGACTTCTTTGAAGGTCTGATAGAATTCTGCACTAAAACCGTCTGGTCCTGTGCTCTTTTTGGTTGGAAGACTGTCTATGACCCCTTCTATTTCTTTGGGGGTTATGGGTCTATTTAGATGATCTATTTGATCCTGGTTTAATTTTGGTATTTGGTAACTGTCGAGGAAATTGTCCATTTCCTCCAGATTCTCCAGTTGTGTTGAGTATAGGTTTTTGTAGTAGGATCTGATGATTTTTTGAATTTCCTCAGTTTCTGTTGTTATATCTCCCTTTTCATTTCTAATTTTGTTAATTTGAATACTGTCTCTGTGCCCTTTAATAAGTCTGGCTAGGGGTTTATCTATCTTGTTGATCTTCTCAAAGAACCAGCTCCTGGTTTTGTTGATTCTTTGTATGGTTCTCTTTGTTTCAACTTGATTGATTTCAGCCCTGAGTTTGATGATTTCCTGTCTTCTACTCCTCCTGGGTGAAATTGCTTCTTTTTGTTCCAGAGCTTTCAAGTGCACCATTAAGTTGCTAGTATATGCTCTCTCCTGTTTCTTTTTGGAGACACTCAGGGCTATGAGTTTTCCTCTAAGCACTGCTTTCATTGTGTCCCATAGATTTGGGTATGTTGTACCTTCATTTTCATTAAGTTCTAAGAATTCTTTGATTTCTTTCTTTATTTCTTCCTGGACTAAGGTATCATTGAGTAGAATATTGTTCAGCCTCCAAGTGTATGGGGATTTTCTGTTGTTTTTGTTGCTATTGAAGAACACTCTTACTCCATGGTGATCTGATAAGAGGCATGGGATTAGTTCGATCTTTTTATATTTGTTGAGATCTGTCTTGTGTCCAATTATATGGTCAATTTTGGAGAAGGTACCATGAGGGGCTGAGAAAAAGGTATAGTCTTTTGCTTTAGGGTGAAATGTTCTATATATATCTGTTAAATCCAATTGCTCCAAAGTTTTGATGAGTTTCTCCGTGTCTCTGTTTAGTTTCTGTTTTCCTGGTCGGTCCACTGTGGATAGTGGAGTATTGAGGTCCCCCACAATCATTGTGTTAGGTGCAATGTGTGCTTTGAGCTTTAGTAAGGTTTCTTTTACAAATGAGGGTGCCCTTACATTTGGAGCGTAGATGTTTAGAATTGTGAGTTCTTCTTGGTGGATTCTTCCTTTGACTAGCAGGAAGTGACCTTCTGTGTCTCTTTTGATGACTTTGGGTTGAAAGTCAATTTTATCTGATATTAAAATGGCTACTCCACCTTGCTTCCTGTGACCATTTGCTTGCAAAATTGTCTTCCATCCTTTTACTCTAAGGTAGTGTTTGTCTTTGACTCTGAGGTGTGTTTCCTGTAAGCAGCAAAATGTAGGGTCCTGTTTCCGTATCCAGTCTGTTAGTCTATGTCTTTTTATTGGGGAATTGAGTCCATTGATGTTAAGAGATATTAAGGAATAGAGATTATTACTTCCTGACATTTTTGATGTTATTTTTGTTTTTGAGTAGTTATCTTCCTTTGAGTTTGATGGAAGAAGTTTACTGTCTTGCTTTTTCTTGGGTGCCATTTCCTTCCTTGTGTTGGAGTTTTCCTCCTATTATCCTTTGTAGAGCTGGGTTAGTGGAAAGATATTGTGTAAATTTGGTCCTGTCATGGAATATTTTGATTTCTCCATCTATGTTGATTGAGAGTTTTGCTGGGTATAGTAGTCTTGGCTGACATTTGTTTTCTCTTAGGGTCTGCATGAGGTCTGCCCAGGATCTTCTAGCTTTCATGGTTTCTGGAGAGAAGTCTGGTGTGATTCTGATAGGTCTTCCTTTATATGTTACTTGGCCCTTTTCTCTTACTGCCTTTAATATTCTTTCTTTGTTTAGTACATTTGGGGTTTTGATTATTATGTGACGGGAGGTGTTTCTGTTCTGGTCCAGTCTGTTTGGAGTTCTGTAGGCTTCTTGTATATTCATGGGCATCTCTCTCTTTAAGTTAGGAAAGTTTTCTTCCATAATTTTGTTAAAGATATTTGCTGGCCCTTTAAGTTGTAGATCTTCACTCTCATCTATCCCTATAATCCTTAGGTTTGGTCTTCTCATTGTGTCCTGGATTTCCTGGATGTTTTGGGTTACAAGCCTTTTGGATTTTGCGTTTTCTTTGACTGTGGAGTCAATGGTTACTATGTTATCTTCAGCATCAGAGATTCTTATTTCTATCTCTTGTATTCTGTTGTTTATGTTTGGATCTACGACCCCTGATTTCTTCCCAAGGTTTTCTATCTCCAAGGTTGCCTCCTTTTGTGATTTCTTAGTTGTTTCTACCTCTGTGTTCAGATCTTGGATGGTTTTGCTCAGTTCCATCATTTGTTTGTTTGTGTTTTCATGTAATTCTTTAATATATTTTTGTGCTCCCTCTTTCATGACTTCTGCCTGTTGTTTCAAGTTCTCCTGCATTTCTTTAACTGATTTTCTCATTTCCTCTTTATTGGTTTCTGTCTGATGGCCCATATTCTCCTGGAGTTCTTTAAGTGTTTTTTGTGTTTGGATTGTAAGAGCTTCTACCCTATTGATGTTCCCCTGCATTTCTTTAATAAGAGATTTGTTTATGTCTTTTTTGTGTTCCTCTAGGAGCATCATGACCTGTGCTTTTATATCAAACTCTTGTTTTGCTGGTGTGCTGGGGTATCCTGGACTTGCTGTGGTTGGCGAATTGGGTTCATATGGTGCCATATTGCCTTGATTTCTGTTAATAATGTTCCTATGTTTGCCTTTTGCCATCTCTTTATCTCTGGCGTTAGTTGGTCTTATTGTAGATGGCACCCTGCTGAAAGCACAGCACGCCTGTCCCCAGGAGACAGATCCCTTCTGGCAGCTTGTCTGTGCTGGACTATGCTCGCTCTGAGTCCAGGCCCCTGACTCCAGCTGCTAGAGTTCCGAGCTGTGCCCCGAGGTGGCCAGGTGGCCCCTCGCTGCTAGTCCGCTCAGAGAGCTGGTCCCAGCCGGTAGTCTGCACCCGTAGCTGAGCTTTCAGTGCCCAGATCTCCTGCAGAGCTAAGCTAAGCTATAACTTTGGCCACGCACCTGATTCCAGCCGCTCACTGCATCCAGTGTGCCCACTGTTTGCGCGCGCGCGGGGGTCTGGGGCAAGATGGCTGCCCCAGCTGAAGGCACTGTGTGACCTTGGTTGAGCTGCTGGTACCCGGCTCTGCTGCTCCCTTCTGGCTGCGTTGTCTGTGCTGGACTATGCTCGCTCTGAGTCCAGGCCCCTGAATCCAGCTGCTAGAGTTCTGAGCTGTGCCCTGAGGCGGCCAGGTGGCCCCTCCCTCCTAGTCCACTCAGAGTGCTGGTCCCGGCCTGTAGTCTGCACCCGCAGCTGAGCTTTCTGTGCCTGTTTGTAACCTTTTAATAAAAAGTTCCTCATGTTATGATAGTTCCCAATCCTAAAATTATTTCTTTGCTTTATAACTAACTTTGCTTCTGTGATTAGTTGTAGTTGAAATTTCTGTTTTCCTGATGGTCTCATGTGATCCGCACCTCCAAAGGCTTACAGTAGGTTGAGAACTGCTGGGCTAGAAATGAGCATCTACTTGTCTTGCTTTCTTAGTTTTATTACTTCAGGCATAACTTTAAAAAACTGATCAGTTACTTCACTGCATGTCCTCCCCGCACAGACTAGAATTGGACATTCATCCTGTTTTTGTTAGGGTTTTACTGCTGTGAACAGATACTGTGACCAAGACAAGTCTTTTAAACTACAGAATTTAATTGGGATTGGCTTACAGATTCAGAGCTTCAGTTCATTGTCATCAAGGCGGAAGCATAGCAGCATCCAGACAGGCATGGTGCAAGAGGAGCTGAGGGTTGTACATCTTCATCTGAAGGAAGCTAAGAACAGACTGGTCATCCTCAGGCAGCTAGGAGGAAGATCTCAAAGCCCACCCCCACAGTGACACACTTATTCCAACAAGACCACACCTTCTAATACTGCCACTCCCTGGGATGAGCATATGCAACCATCACACATCCCACAACAGTTTCTCAACAGAAACCTTGAATCCTTATCTTCTGACCCCAACTTTTCCTCCCATCACAAGCCAGTGCTAGCTTGCCCCTTATATTGCTTCATCTGTTTACAGCAATACCACCCAGAAAGAGTCTCTTCTACTATATGTTTTAAGGGTTTTTGTTACTTATGTTTTTACCTTTGCAGTGTTTAATATCAACTAATGAATTCTCTGAATAGTTCAAATGGTGTGTTTGGACAACCATATTCACATTCCCACCTACTTTGTATTATAGACTAACACTGTCCAATAACATGTCCTGTCCGTCATCATCTTCATCGTCATCGTTCCCTCACTGCCATCCCCTCCCCCCCCCAACAGGGTTTCTCTGTGTAGCTCTGGCTGTCCTGGAACTCACTCTGTAGACCAGGCTGGCCTGGAACTCAAAAATTCGCCTTCCTCTGCCTCTTCCCAAGTACTGGGATTAAAGGCGTGTGCCACCACCGCCCAGCCAACAGCATGTTCTAAGATGAAAGAATTGTTTGATGTACAAAAGAATGTGGTCGCTAATCACTTAGAATGGTTCCTGTAGAATTTTTTTTTTTTTAAAGATAGACACATAAAACTAGTTCTATTGTATTGGTGTGGATTCAGTTTTATAATGAAAGGCTTCCTCACAGCATGGGCATTCTGTTTGATTACCTACCTGAGGTACTTTATACTGACTCTACATATTTTTCATAGCCTGTTTAACATATTACTGCAGACAAAATATTCTCAACTAAACCTTTTTTTGTCCCTTATCTACCAGAGTCATGTGTTAGGTGACCTCCAACGGCCCCATGTTACTCAGACATCTATTGTTGCAGTAAGTCTCCAACCCAAATAGTTCCGTGTAAAAAAAACACAACTTTATATGAATACAAGCTTTGAGCCTAGATTGGGCAGATCTACCACTACACTACACTATTTTCCGGCTCTGAGATCCCTTATTATTTGTGGTTTCTCCAGGCCACCTCTGCCTCTTATCCTCTGTATCCCTTCTCCTCCCCCAAACTTTTCAGCTCTATCTTCCCTTCCCATCACCAGCTCTAGCCTTTATTTTTCAAAGTAAGGTGGAGAGAAGATTCATAAGAAGTTACCTGTGTATTAGATTCACTCTTTGTTTGCAGCCCCTCTTGGGAAAGTGGAATTTTCATCATCAAAATACAAAGAGCACTATCCACAACACTATCCAAGCTACACTTTCCCCTTTCTGTCCCATTAAAAGACTCTTTTATCTCAGATATAAATTGAGCACAACTATTACCAGTTTGTAATTTATAAAGTACAATAGAGACCTAACACCCAGTCCATTATTTTTGTCAGTTAAATAGAACACTTATCTATTCTAACTTAAAAAGACTTATAATTCTATACCTGACTTATGTCCTGGCTTTAGATTATATGTCATCTGGAAAACATCTCAAATCTATATTATCTTTCTCAATGCGAAACAGCTTGGGTTGGCTATGAGACAATCTTCAACCTGTCAGAAATTCAAGAATGACTAATGTTACCTGAAAATATGAGAAGCACAAAATAGAGCTTCCAAGACATAGCCAATTTTTAGAGACCGCTGATCACCTGGACAGTCTGTTATACTTCAAAACATTGGAGTATCAGTGTTCAGCCTTCTGGCCCAGGATTATCTGACAGATCTTTATAATGTAGAATTTTGAAGGACTGATTACCCTGTTCTGGGCGGGATTATCAAATAATTATTCTGCATAGTGTGTTTTTTTTTTTTCTAGACAGTATTCTGTAGGTGAATTGAGGCAATTCTTGCCTAGTGGTACTCTCGCCACAACTGATGTAATGCCATTGATGCTCAATTGTTTCTTTGAACCCAAGAAAGAGGTGCTGTCAGGAGCAGACAGGTCTCTAGTCAAAATATCTTTAATAAATGTCCATAAATGTCATATTTTGTGGACTTCTTACACTTTTGAAGACTACCCAAAGCATTTCTGAACTGTTAAGCCTTAACTACTCTCAGGCATTTCTAGTTAAAATATCTCAGAAATACCCTTTCAATTAGCTTAGAACCACGAGTTTGTTATCTGGTCCTTAATTTGTATTGCTTAGTCATCTAAAAACAGTTTATAATAGCAGCTATAGAAGGACTGTGTCTAAGCCTTATATTAAGTGTGTTTTACAGGTACAATGCCTATATGAGAGTAACAATATTAATCCCAATTTTCTATCAGTAAGAAATTCATGCCAATGAAAACTTTCAACTTGTATCAAATAAATTCTGTACCAATGTAAGAGATTATAACTTTAACTTGTACCAATGATAAAGATTACTACAAATGTAAGATATAGCTACGTGATATTTTGCTTAAGAGTAAATTTGCTAACCTATTTCTATTTGTTTCTATAATTTCTATATTACTGTATCCCCCCTTTCTCTTCCATCCCCTTCCCTTTTAACTAAGAAGGAAGGATAGAGAAGAGGACAGGAAAGATAAAAACCCTTGAGTGTAAGCTCTCTAGTTCCCTCCCTGCTCAAAGGTACATTTGTAAAGTGTCCCTTAAATGACCACAAATCTGTAATTCATAAAATAACCAGAACCATCCACGCTAACATAAGGAACTGGGACAATGATCTTTTGTCTGCTTCCAGCTGAATTGGGGCAATGGATCCCTTTCTGGGGCCCGGTCCTAAAAAGACTTGATCCAGTATGGTAGGGGAGTATCAGAACAAAGAAATGAGGGAGGGGGGTGATTGGGGAATGGGCGGAGGGAAGGGGACTTATGGGACATATGGTGAGGGGGGAACTGGGAAAGAGGAAAGCGTTTGGAATGTAAACAAAGAATATAGAAAAAAATTCCCTTCTGGGGGCCCAAAGGCAAATAGGAAAATTGGCTTTTTCAAAGGAGAGCTAGTTGGCATCATTTGCCTTCCATATATGCTAAGAAAAGTTCATTGTTTAGCTGACATCTTGATTGTAACAGTTTGAAAGGCTGGATAGACATTCTGTAAGCAAGTCTTTAAAAGAAGCAGCTTCCATGTATTTGAGGTAGAATTAAACACAAAGCTAGGATGGAAGGTCCCAGAATTTTGGCATCCTGGATTATGAATCTTTTCAGGGTTGTCTTTCTCTTCCTTCATCCTGCAATATACAAAACTTAAAAGCAACATATAGTTCTGTAAAGACATTTACATTGAGAGTGCAGGGTATACAGATTGGTTAATGAACAATAAAGACATCTGCTGTTCTTCAGGTTAGTTTGATCACATAAACCGCAATATAAGTTTGCATACATGTCATCATAAAGCAAGGTATGTAATAAGTCATGAGAAATGTGTACCCAATAAGTGTTATTGGCTGTGTATAGACATTTTAGTCTCAGCCTGTTCCAGAGCTATCTCCATATACAGAGATAATCATCCCCACATATACATCACCTATTCTGTTGATTGTGTTAGTCTCCCTTTTCTGTCAACAAGGTCTTCAGGAAGTCTCCCTTTGTCACGTCTGATTTTTATCACCTTGGAAAGAACCCACAGCTTTTCTTTTCCTGTGGAAACATAGGCATAACCCCTCCCCCAGTGTAACGCCTTTTCCATTCTGATGTCAGAATATCCTTAATATAAACAGGCTGGTTAGTTCAATAGTTTTTTTTTTCCACAATCCAATGGGTTTCAGCAGCTGTGGTGTTTGTTCATTAGCATTTAAAAAATTGAAGTTTAACAAAGCACTATGTAATTATATTTTGGGGTTCTTCTTGATCCCTTTTGTCTTAAAAGACAACTCCTTTAGAGTTAAATTAGGTCTCTCCACAGTTGCTTGTCCTGTAGCATTATGTGATATGCCTATAACACATTTTATATTATGCAAAAAACTTCGTTGTATTAGAGATGTACATTGAGCCATTGGCCATTTTAATTTGTATGGGTATTCCCATAATGGCCATAACTTCTAACAAATGTGTAATTAAAGAATCAGTGCTTTCTGATGCTAAGGCAGTGGACCATTGAAATCCTGAGTATGTGTCTATAGTATGGAGACATTCATAAACATTTCAGTTTACCAATGGATGTCTTCCATTGTAAAATGGAAGATATCTATTTGACAAATGTCATTACTTTGGGTATCCTTAGGGTTAGTTCATGTAGGCAATGGCATTTGGTTATATAATGAACAAGTAGGACATTGCCTCACAATTTCCTTGGCTTGTTGCCAAGTGATAGAGAATTCTTTCTTTAAACCTTTGTTGTTAGCGTGGTGTTTTTAATGGAATTCTGAAACCTCTAGTACACTTCCTATCAATAGCTGGTCAATTACATTATTTCCTTATGCCAAAGGGCCTGGCAGACCTGTATGGGGTCTTATGTGTATTATATATGGTGGAGAGCCCCTATTTCTGATCATTTGTTGTAGCAGAATAAATAGTCAATTTAGAGTCATGCTGAATGAGTTTAGCAGTCTCTATGTATAAAGCTTTCTGTATATTGAAAGTCAGTTACTATATTAATAGACTTGAAAATCTGACATGATTATGACACCATGATTATTGCATATAACTCAGATTTTTGAACCAACTTATTGATACTCAGTAACCTTATTTATATCTTCTGATTTATATCCTGCCTTTACTGATTTACTGGCATCAGTGTAAACTGTAGGGGCTCCAGATATTGGAGTTCCCTTTATTATATGAAGGAGAATACAATTAGTTCTTTTTATGAACTGACGCTCCTTGCTTTTAGGGCACCTGTTGTTAATCTCTCCTAAGAAGTTACTGTATGCTCTTTGCCAATGTTCATCTTGTGTCCATAACAAGACAATTTCTGTTTTAGTAAAAGCTCTCACAATTTCAGCCAGATCCTTCCTGACTAATTGTCGAAGTTTCATTTTTCCTTTTAGTATCAATTTAGAGACCTTCTCAATGTAGGATTTTAGTTTCTTAGCACTCTGTTTATGTGTTAAAAATATCCATTCTAAGATATAATCTTCCCTCTGCCTAAGAATTTCTGTAGAGGAATGAGTAGAAGGTAAGATAACTAAGATGCAGGCCATCTTTTGATCAATATGATCTAGATGTATATCATGTAATTTCTTTTCTAAAAATGTTAACTCCTCCTCAGTCTTAGCTGTAGTTTCCTTGGGCTATTTAAATCTTTATCACCTTGTAAGGTTTGAAATAAATTGTTTAACTCTTGAGTGGCCAAGCCAATTGCAGGCTGTAGCCAGTTGATAGCTCCGAGTAGTTTCTGAAAATCATTAAGGGTCCTTAATTCTGATTTGCACCTATTGTGGTCTAACCCTTTGTAGACTTACTTTATACCCTAGAATAATTAATAGAATCAATCTCCTTTTTGTATTTTTAGGGGCAATTTACAAACCCCAGCAATGCAAGTTTTTTGTTTGTTTGTTTTTTGTTTTTCTTCCATCAAACATTCTAACCACTCTATTTTCATCTGGATCAGCCAATAGGATGTTATCCATATAATGATAAATAATGGATTGGGGAAATTGTGAATCATCTCCAATAGCTTTTGTACAAAATATTGACACAAGGTAGGGCTATTTAACATTCATTGTTGCAGGACTTGCCACATCAGGGCTATCCGCAACAATCTAACAGTCTTATTCTACAGAAATGATTTATATGGGGAATGTACATTATACTGTGTCTTTTTAATTCTGGTTCCTTGGCAAGATATTTTTCTAAATTTACCAATCCTTAAGAGCCAAATCAAATGCAATCTTTCCCCTATCCAGTAGCTAGCAGCTCCTATTCTTACTTTTAATGGTAGTTGCAATGCCACTATTTTCTGTGCAGATGTCTCTCCAACTATCCTTAAGTTTCTCGAGTGAAAAATCCCCTGTTTTAACTTCGCAACTATTGCAAATAAATGGTGCTAATTAATTCCCTTTCATCCAGTGAATGCTAACACAAACATAACCCCCATTATGTTTGCAAGGAAGCAAACTAAGAGTCCCCTCATGCTTTGACCCTTTAATACAGTTCCTCTTGTTGTGGTTGACTGCAACTATAAAATAATTTTGCTAATTCATATCTGTAATTTTTCTGTAGCTATTGATCATAATGCAATATCTGTGTTTTCTAGTGGTCTTAGGTGACCCCTGTGAAAGTGTTTGATCCCCAAAGGCTTTTGTGACCCACAGGTTTGAGAACCACTGCTATGAGTCCTCCAATACTGCAGGATACAAATGGAATCAGGTGATACAATTTAATATATAAGAACTAGATTAGCTGGGCAGTGATGTCGCATGCCTTTAATCCCAGTGCTTGGGAGGCAAAGGCAGGTGTATTTCTGAGTTCGAGGCGAGCCTGCTCTACAAAGTGAGTTCCAAGACAGCCAGGGCTACACAGAGAAACCCTGTCTGGAAAACAAAAAACTATATTTTATGTCAGTTCAAGTGTAATTAGCAGATTTTACTATGAAGTCACTGAACACTGACTATAACAGATGGTTGGTTCATGGTCATGTAATATTGAAAGAGAATACATTTTTGTTGCAACATTCCTTTGTAAACTTTTCTAGCAAAAAGAACATGATATGGAACCCTTGATTTAAACAAACTAGTTTTAAAATGAACTCATTTACTGAAAAATCAATAGGTTTACAGAAAACCAGGCTATGTCCCTCTGCATTATTTTCTTGTTTGCAAGAAATCTTTAGGTTATGTGAATTTTTGTCATTATATTTCCCCTGGTTCCAGCATCATAGATGTTAGGTGGTGTATGTAGCAGAAGTGGGGAGCTTGCCTATGCCATCAAAGTTTTGCTAGGCATTCTCAAGCCTTTTGCCTTTAAGACTGGGACCTACCTTTTGGATTAATGAAATTATGTTTTAGTTGTAGCTATATTACTGGACAGAAAATACTACAACTGTACAAGTATGTGTGTCATAAAGGTTTTTTGAAAGGGAATTAATTAGTTTTCCATCTACACACTACATGTATTTTCATTCATTTAAACAATGGCTTCTAAAAGATTCTTTGTAGGTACGTCATCATATCCATTGAGAAACCACTCAATACGTAAGTTAGATATTTGAAAGGTACAGAACTAGTACACTAGTCCATGCTCACCCTATATCCTTAGCTAACCCCAAACCTACAATATGGTGGCATAGTGGTCTCCCTGCTGTTGTGTGTAATTATTAAAAAACCATCCATGCTAATGCTGGAAAGGCACCTGCCGTCTTGATCTGTTCCCAGCCCTGTATATAGGTCGAGACCTAGTGTTTCCCCTAGCCAGCATCTCTATCACAGACACTGACCTTGCCTCTCCAGAGCCGAGATGGCTCTCTCGGTCCCTGCAGCTAACCAGGGGTGCATTGTTGCTAGCCAGTGCATCAATGCAGTTACCTCTCCCCTGGAACCCACGAATGTAAAATACCAGACAACCTTAGTTTAGAATCAACAGATGACACAACTGCTTTGCGCGGACTCTACCATCCTAAACCATCAACTATTCTCTTAGAAATCTTCAATGTAGCCGGGCGGTGGTGGTGCACGCCTGTAATCCCAGCACTTGGGAGGCAGAGGCAGACGGATTTCTGAGTTCGAGGCCAGCCTGGTCTACAGAGTGAGTTCCAGGACAGCCAGAGCTACACAGAGAAACCCTGTCTCGAAAAAACAAAACAAAACAAAACAAAAAAAGAAAAAAGAAAAGAAAAAGAAAAGAAAAAAGAAAAAAAAGAAATCTTCAATGAATTAATCTGCCACCAATTCTAACAGTTCCTGGTCTATATCTTGCTTCCTTTCGCTCCCATCTCACCCTCCAAAGGGGCCATTCCTTCCTTCCTGTGTCCCTCTTCCTCTCTTGGACACAGAAGGCCTGCTTCCTCCTTGCCCAGCCTTTGCTTTGGCTTCTTGTCTTTATTATCCAATCAATTAGGGGGAAATTACGCTATACCCTGCCTTGTTTTCTTTTTCGGAGAGGATTGGGGGGGTGTTTACAGTGGAGGTGAAAAACTTTAGAAAGTGAAAATTTTCTGTAGTGAAAATATTCCTACCCACACTGCCATGGATAGTTGTCAAATGTTAGACTTTGCTCAGCATGACTGATCTAGTACAAGGTGCTTTGTCCTGATGTGCTCTGAACCTTGTCCTTACATAAAAGCAACAACTATGTTTTATGAGAAATGGGTCAGGCAAATAAAGCCAGCTTTTTTGTTCATCTTCTAATACAGCCATTTTCAATATGTATCATATTGTATCTGTACCATATGTTGGTAAGAGTCATGACATTCGAGGATGTTCTTGAGACAAGAACATGAAACAAAAATCAATAATGGTTTTAATATACAAGCTACTTTTCCTTATTCAATAAAAATGTAAAAATATGGGACATATTAAAACAAACAAAAGACAGGAAACTTCAATC
The DNA here is from genome assembly GCA_964023405.1 of Apodemus agrarius. Classification (NCBI taxonomy): domain Eukaryota; kingdom Metazoa; phylum Chordata; class Mammalia; order Rodentia; family Muridae; genus Apodemus; species Apodemus agrarius. The sequence goes on along the minus strand of OZ030009.1, from coordinate 140,632,965 downwards.
ACTCAATCACATAACAAATATAATGGAACTGCAACTTTAATGTTACTAGAATTTTTGTTTTCTCATATTGCTGGTGGATTGTAATTTGCCTTGGCAATATAGCACTTTGAATAGTACTTGGCATAATATGTGCTGCAGTTATTGCTCAGCTCACAACCCACATATCAAATCATTCCCAAGAAGAAAGGAAGGAGAGGGCCTGGGTCCTGGAAAGGCTTGATGCAGCATTGTAGGGGATTGCCAAGACAGAAGAGTGGGAGGGGGTTGATTGGGGAACTGGTGGAGGGAAGAGGGCTTATGGGACTTGGGGTGGGGGAGGGACCGGGAAAGGGAAAATTATTTGGAATGTAAACAAAGAATATAGAAAAAAAACCATACAGAATTTTATATATTATATAGTCTTAGTATTTTGGGTTAATAAGACCTAATTTTTGGAAAGAACAAAAGATAACTGAAATAAAAATTGTACTTAAATTGTGCAAAGTGTGGCTATACTCACTATCCACCTTTTCTTTTTAAATTACTTCTCTTTATACAAAATTATTGACATTTTTATGACTGAATTGTACATGACTATATAAACCAGTACTACATGCCTATAAATATTTGTGTTAAAAATTTGAAACTGATAAAAGACTAATTTCTGAAAATAGGCATGAAACTGCTGAACAGTGTTTCTTGGTGATGTAGGTCATGGCAGACTCTGGTACTAGTATGTACAACTGATTATCATAATGAATAGCACTATGTTTAGATACTATGAAATTTCATGCTAAGTATTTCCAGAGAACACCTTAAGTGTTGCATGGCTTCTGCTAAGAGTAGGAATTCCTTAATTTTTAGTTTCCTTAAGATAGAGTAAAAGAAAATCCACAAAGGAATGATGTCATTGTGCTACTATATAAGGACATGGTCAAATCAATAAGACTCCAGAAAAATGAAACATTTCAACAGTGTTGACTGCCAAAGCTATTATGGGATAAACGAAAAGAATGAATGTAAAAATAAGAGCTTCACAAACTTGTTAAGAGTGAAAATGGCAAAACAATTAGAGGAAAGCTCAGAGAAACTACCATTGGTTTGTCAATGGATACTTAGCTGTGACACTAAACCACAAGCAGCAGAAGAAACTGAATAGCTGTCCCTAAAATTGAAAATGTATGTTAATGATACCATCAGAAAGTACAGACAGCAGATGTTTGAAAAAGCACTGCCCTCTATTATGTAGTGTATTGGCTCGTTTTGTGTGTTTACTTGACAGAGAGAAAGGAGCTTCAGTTGGGGAAGTGCCTTCATGAGATCCAGCTGTGGGGCATTTTCTTGGTTGGTGATCAAGGGGGAGGGCCCATTGTGGGTAATGCCATCCCTGGGCTGGTGGTCTTGAGTTCTATAAGAAAACAAATTGAGCTAGCCAGGAGAATCAAGCCAGTAAGTAACATCCTCCATGGCCTCTACATTAGCTCCTGCTTCCTGACCTGCTTGATTTCTAGTCCTGAAGTCATTTGGTGATGAACAGCAATGTGGAAAGTGTAAGGTGAATAAACCCTTTCCTCCCCAACTTGCTTCTTTGTCATGATATTTGTGCAGGAATATTAACCCTGAGTAAGACATTTAGTATGGCACGTGTATCCAGAATATGATTAAAACAACTCTTATAACCCTATAGTAAACATCACCCAAGTGTAATATGCATAAAGGCCTGAATGGGTATTTCTCCAAGGAATATATACAAATGGTCAGTAAACAATATTCAGGATTGTAAGTCAAAACCACAATGAGATACTTTACACACACTGATACGGCTATAATATGATCATTCTACTAAGTACTGAGGGGTCAAAAGAATGTGGAACCATCATACAATGCTAGAAAGGATGTAAAATGACAAAGTCATCTTGGAAAAGTATGGAAATTCCTCAAATAGTTAAACATTTACTGTAGCATCCAGTAATTTAACACTTTACTTTTTTATTTTATATTCATACATATTCAATATATTCAATATATGTATTTCATATAAACATATGAAATGCAAAAATATATTTCCACACAAGAATGTGTTTATGAATGTTTAAACTTAACAGTATATCCCTCCTTTCCAACGACTAGCTTGTGTCAAGTTGACATTAACTAGCAAGCACAGAGATACTAATGGCAGTCTACTATAATGGAAATCACAGATTAAAAATACTGGTTTACACTTCACGTTTTTGGTTTGTGTTCTCAGAATAAGTGGCTTTGTGTAATTATTCTTAGTAAGTATCCTATCATCCAGTTGGCATAAAGGGCAGTAGTTTGTTTAAGGTGCCTAGATTAGTACATAAATATGTACATACAGAAATACATATGTTAGCTCTTGATATTGTTATCAAGGCTATATTGTTATAGCCTCTTGCTTCATTTTCCAGTCCTAAAATCTATCTGCTTACCTGGGGGCCACACTGGCACCAGGGACCCTAGGTATGAACCTGCTTTATGTCCACCAACTCTCCTTAAAACACAAACAGCCATAAACACCCTCTTTCCTGACATATATTCCAGCCTACAGCTTCAGCAAAAGATCTCTGTTTTCCAGAGGTTATTCTGGTTCTAGGAAACCCGGAGGCAATGTTGGCACCCAAAACACCAGAGATCATACAGGTCACAAAATCTCCTGGGGAGACCACCTACTGGACCTAAAGTACTGCTGGTCTCCTGAACACCAGGCTACATTGGCCAGAAAACAAGAGAAGAAACAAACTAAGGGTGTAAAACATCCAAAAAGCACCCATCTAATAAACATAAATACAGAAATCAGTTTCCAAACCTGTAATTACCTTGAAACCCAGATGACTGGAGGCCAGCATTACAGAAACAGACGGGGAAATGTGGCACCTCCAGAGTCCACCCATCATTCTACAGCAATTCCTGGGTATTCCTGCAGCAGATCCACAAGAAAATTACCTCAAATCCAATCTTATGATGTTGATAGAAGCCATTATAGATTAAATAAATGTCTCAAACAAAATACAGGAAAATACAGTCAAACAGGCATAGAAAACGAACAAAACTATTTAAAAATGGAAATAGAATCAATAAAGAAAACAAACTTAGGGAATCCTGAAGATGGAATATATCTAGGTAAGTGAACAGGAATTTAAAAAGCCAGCATAAGCAAAAGAATATAAGACATGAAAGAGAAAAATATCAGGCAAAGAACATACAACAGAAAAAAGTGATACATTAGTTAAAGAAAATGTTAACTCTAAAAAGTTCCTAACAAGACCTCCAGGACATCTGAGAAACTATGAAAAGACCACACCTAAAAATAGTAATATAAGGAGAAGACTCCCATCTCAAAGTGCTACAAAATATCTTCGACAAAATCATAGAAGAATATTATCCTACCCTAAAAAAAGATGCCTAATAACTGTATAAGAAGCTGAGCTCACCAACCAGATTGGACTAGAAAAGAAAATGGCTGGCTCCCCACCACATAATAAAACAATAAACATACAAAACCAAGAAAGAACAATACAAGCTTTAAGGGGAAAATGCCAAGTAACATATAAAGGCAGATTCATTAGAATTATATTCCACTTCTCAATGGCAACTCTAAAAGCCAGAAGGTCCAGATCAAATGTCTTGTAGACTCTAACACCATAGATACTGTACATACTAAAATATTAAATCATTATAGATGGAGAAAACAAACTATTCCAAGATAAAACCAAAATTAATAACCACAGAACCAGCCCTACAAAAGATAGTAGAAGGATAGCTCCAACCCAAAAAGATTAACTATACCCTGAAAAAAACAGGAAATGTATAATTTCACCTGAGCAAAAGAAGGGCACACAGACACACACACAAACACAATCACCACCATTGGTCATTAATATATCTTAGCCTCAATGGAGTCAATTCCATAATGGATCCAAAATCAGGATCCATCATTCTGCTGCATACAAGAAACATACCTCAACATCAAAGAGAGACATTACCTTAGAGTAAATGTTGAAAAAAATTGTTGAAGCAATGGACCTAAAAAGCCTGCAGATGTAACAATTGTAATAATCTAACAAAACAGCCTTTTAAACAAAATTAATCAAGAGAAATGATACGCATCAAAGGAAAAAATCCACCAATATGATGCCCCAATTCATTGCCCAAATGCAAGGGCACCTACATTTGTGAAAGAAACATTACTAAGAGTTAAATCACACATCAAACCCCACACATTAATAGTGGGAGACTTCAACATCCTACTCTCAACAAGGGACAGTAACTCCAGATAGTTAACTAAACAGAGAAATAATTGAACTAACAGACATTATTACTCAAATGGACCTAACAGATATCTACAGAACATTTCAACCAAACACTAAACAATGTACCTTCTCAGCACCTCACAGAACCTTCTCCAAAATTGACCATATAATTAGTCACAAAGCAAGACTCGGAAGACACAAGAAAATTAAAATAACTCCCTGTATCTTATCAGACCACCATAGATTAAAGCTGGATTTCAGCAACAGAAATACCTGAAATCATTCAAAATGATGGAAACTGAACACCTCTCTACACAATGACCTCTGAGTCAAGAAAGTGTTGAGGGTAGGATTATGGAGTCAGTGTTACTGATCTCATTAGTGTGCCACCTGCAATCCTCCCAGGAAACCCTTTTCTTAGGGTTGATGGATGTGCATTTTCTGAAATATTCTTCTAACAAGATATCTGGCTGCCAGGACTGCTTCATTTTGGTCGGAGTCCATCTACTCCCAAACTGCCTTAGTACACTGGAGGTGCCAAAGAGGGTACAGGAGAGCATTGAGACTTTGAAATACTGGTTGAAATTGCAGGTGTCTGGCCTCCAGAAAAATGGAGAAGATCTGTGCCTATGAGATTTCGAAGAGAACCAAGAGAAGGTATGCAGTGTCAGGTTGGGCTAAAGAACGGGATCTGAATGCCATGGTTGCCAAAGGCCTTGTAAGGGTCACCATGGTACCAGTACCCACAGTATACAGTATCCTGCTCCCCAGCAGCCTCCATGGTGAGTCTGCTTGAGTTGATTGAATAACAAGGTTCAGAAAAGAAAAATAATCTCAGACTTGAGGCACCTGGTTGCTCGGTTACCAGGCATACAGGTAAAGATGGATCAGATTTATAGGGCTGTCTATTTGAAATTTAATCAAACTCCAGGACACAGTCAACTTAGGTTGTCAGAAAATAATACTACAGCAATGGAAAACATCTGCTTCTAGCACCTAAACGTATGTGTTTCATTAAGGTGGCGATAGCAATTATATGAGAGTTTGTCCAAGGAATATAATATCCCCAACAAAGGAAATATGTTTTTAGAGTATTTAAATTCCAATGAGGGTGGAGGTTGTTTCCAGTCCTCAGCTTGAGTTTTAGCAAATCAATACAGACAAACCCCTCACTGATTTGATATGCAATAAGAGCATATCTTTACAGCAAATGATTTTCCTACTAGATCTTGTTTTTCCACTATGCATACAAAGCTCATTTGGATTGAAAAGTATATTTGCATGCATATGAATAATGTCTTTTACAGTAGACACCCTTGCAGACAGCACAAATACATTTTGGTATTACAGTCATGTATACCAAGACAAAATGGCTTTTGATCTTTAAAGCTCAATACTATTTTTCTATCCTTTTTGTTATGTTTGTATTTTATCTCTCTGTCCTTTTCTCCCCAGTAAAAGTGCTAGGCATACTTTTTTTTAATCATCATTAGCTTGCCACGGTTTTTGTTTATTCAGGCAAGGAAAGGATTTGTAATAAAAATGCTGCTCTGCCCTTGGTAAGGATAAGGAGGGTATATATTTAATTCTAGTGGTGTTATGGTTTGTACATCCTTTTCCTATGATAACTCCAGCCTGTGTCAAGTTGACACACAAAACTAGCCAGTACAATTGACCCCTTGTCAACTTGACACACCAACATATCACTATTAAGCCTCAACCCTTACTTTCTTATTCATCCCCAAGATGTAAATAACGTAAAAAGTCCCACAGTCTTTACATATTAAAAGTTCAACCCCTTTAAAATGTCCAATATCTTAAAATTCCAAGTTTTTAAAAAAATTCAAAGTCTCTTAACTGTGGGCTCCACTAAAATACCTTCTTTCAAGAGGGAAAAATATCAGGGCACAATCACAATCAAAAAAGCAAAACTCAAACTCCAATGGTTCAATGTCTGGGATCCAACTCACGATCTTCTGGGTTCCTCCAAGGGCTTGGGTCACTTCTCCAGCTCTTCCTATTGTAGCACGCAACTTGTCTTCTAGGCTCCAGCTGCCTGTACTCCACTGCTGCTGCTGTCCTTGGTGGTCATCACATAGTACTGGCATCTCCAAGTCTCAACTCTTTTGCATGACCCCTTCAGTCCTGGGCCATCAATTACAACTGAGGGTACACTTTCACCAATGGCCTTCCATGGCCTCTCACTGTATCAAGCCTCAGCTGTTCTTCATGATGCCTTCATGCCTTCAAAACCAGTACCACCTGGATGATTCTTACACGTTACCAAGTACAGCTTTAGCATGAGGCACAACCTTGGCTATCTGGAACACACCCTCTGTGCTCTCAGAAAACACTTCCCAGAAGATTTCACCTCAGTGATGCTGGTTTCTTCTTAATCACCGCTAATTTCTTAGCTCCAGCTAACCAGCATCAATAGTCCCAGTAACACAAAGGTTGACTTTAATGGTTTTGGTATCTTGTTACTCACAGCTGATTCTTCAGCCCCAGCTAACCAAAACCACAGAATCTTCATGGCCCTGATAAGAGTCTTTAATTTTCCCTCTGAAACTTCACAAGCCAGGCCTCCATCTTCTGCATTGTTCTCAACATAATCTTCTAAGCTCCTACACAACGGTCTCACAGAGGTCTCAACACTGAATGGACCATCTAGCCCAAAGTTCCAAAGTCCTTCCACAGTCCTCCCCAAAATATGGTCAGGTTGTCACAGGAATACCCCACTACACTGGTACCAATTTGTCTTAGTCAGGGTTTCTATTCCTGCACAAACATCATGACCAAGAAGCAAGTTGGGGAGGAAAGGGTTTATTGAGCTTACACTTCTACACAGCTGTTCATTACCAAAGGAAGTCAGGACTGGAACTCAAGCAAGCCAGTAAGGAACATCCCTCCATGGCCTCTGCATCAGCTCCTGCTTCCTGACCTGCTTGAATTAATGAAGACTAAGAAAAGAGAGTTAGAATGGTTGAGATTAATCTGCAAGCATGCTGTGGGTGCATTTTGACTCTAGTCTTCCTTGAAGATGTGCAACTTGACAAAGCTTCTAGTTATAGAAGACAGTAAAGATTCTCAACCTAAAGGTCCAATGAATACGTTCCACAAAAAGTATAGAAGAAAAGTCCCTAATCTAAAGAAAGAGATGTCCATAAACATTCAAGAAGGCTACAGTACTCCAAATAGATTAGACCAGAAAATAAATTTCTCCTGTCATATAATAGTCAAAACACCAAATACCCTAAACAAAGAAAGAATATTAAAAGCACTAAGGGAAAAAGTCAAGTAACATATAAAGGCAGACCTATCAGAATTACACCAGGCTTCTCACCAGAAACTACGAAATCTAGAAGATCCTGGACAGATGCCATACAGACACTAAAAGAACATAAATGTCAGCACATGCTACCATATTTGGAAAAACTCTCAGAGAAAATAAGATATTTCATGACAAAACCAAATTTACACAACGTCTTTCCCCAAACCCAGCTCTACAAAGGATATTAGATGGAAACCACCAACACAAGGAGGCAAACTACACCCTAGACAAAGCAAAAAGGTAATCTTTCAGCAAACCCAAAAGAATATAGATACACAAATATATTCTAACTCTAACAACAAAAATAACAGGAAGCAACAATCACTTTTCCTTAATATCTCTTAACATCCATGGATTCAATTCCCCAGTAAAACAACATAGACTAACAGACTAGACATGTAAACAGAACCCAGCATTTTGGTGCATAAAAAACCTCAATGACAAAGACAAAGACTACCTCAGAGTAAAAGGTTGGAAAACAATTTTCCAAGCAAATAGTCCCATGAAACAAGCTAGAGCAGCTATTCTAATATTGAAAAAAAAAACAACTCTCAACCAAAAGTTATCAAAAATGATAAGGAAGGACACTTCATACTGGTCAAAGGAAAAGTCTACCAAGATGAACTCTCAATTGTGAACATCTATGCTCCAAATGTAAGAGCACCCACATTCATAAAAGAAACTTTACTAAAGCTTAAAGCATACATCAAACCCCACACAATAATAGTGGGAGACTTCAACACCCCATTCTCAGCAATCAAGAGATCATTCCAACAAAAACAATAGAAAACACACATACACACGGAAGGTGAACAATGCTTTACTCAATGATAACTTGGTCAAGGAAGAAATCGAGAAACTAAAGACTTTTTAGAATTTAATAAAAATGAAGACACATCATACCAAACCTTATCAGACACAATGAAAGCAGTGGTAAGAGGAAAACTCATAGCTCTAAGTGCCTCCAAAAAGAAATTGGAGAGAGCTTACCCTAGCAGGTTGACAGCACACTTGAAAACTCTAGAATAAGAAGAAGCAAATACATACAAGAGGAGTAGATGGCAGGAAATAATCAAACTCAGGGCTGAAATCAAACAAATAGAACGAAAAAAAACTACATGAAGAATCAACCACAGGTGCTGGTTCTTTGAGAAAATCAACAAGATAGATAAACCCTTATCCAGACTAAACAGAGGGCACAGGGACAGTATCCAAATTAATAAAATCAGAAATGAAAAGGGAGACATAACAACAGAAACTCTGAAAATTGAAAAAAATCATCTGCTGCTACTACGAAAGATAATACTCAACAAAATTGTAAAATCTGGATGAAAGGGACAATTTTCTAGACACATATCAGTGGCCAAAGTTAAAACAGGATCTGATAGACCATCTAACCAGTCCCATAACCCCTAAAGAAATAGAAGCAGTCATTAATAGTATCTCAAGCAAAAAAAAAAAAAAAGCCCAGTAACAGATGGGTTTAGTGGAGAATTCAATTAGACCTTCAAAGAGCTAATACCAATATTCTTCAAACTATTCCACAAAATACAAACACTAGCCAATTTGTTCTATGAAGTCACAATTATGTTTATACCTAAACCACACAAAAACCAAAGAAAGAGAACTTCAGACCCATTTCCCTTATGAACATCGATGCAAAAACTCTCAATAAAATTCTTGCCAACCGAATCCAAGAACACATCAAAAAGATCATCCAATCACAATCAAGTAGGCTTTATCACAGGGATGCCTGGATGGTTCAATATATGGAAATCCATCAACCTAATCTGCTACATAAACAAACTCAAAGAAAAACCCCACATGATCATTTCATTAGATGCTGAAAAAGCATTTGACAAAATTCAGCATCTAGTCATGTAAAAAGTCTTGGAATGATCAGGAATTCAAGGCCCATACCTAAACATAGTAAAAACAATATACAGCCAACCAGTAGCCAACATCAAACTATATGGAGAGTAACTTGAAGCAATCCCACTAAAATCAGGGACTAGGAAATCCTGCCCTCTTTCTCCCTACCTGTTCAAAATAGTCCTTGAAGGCCTAGCTAGAGCAATTAGACAACAAAAGGAGGTCAAAGGGATTCAAGTTGCAAAGGAAGAAATCAAAATATCACTATTTGAAAATGATATGACAATATACTTAAGTGACCCCAAAAATTCCACCAGAGAAATCCTAAACCTGATAAACAACTTCAAAAAAGTATCTGGATATTAAGTTGATCCATTCATATACCTTCCTATACAAACCTCAAGTCCAAGTGTATCTAGGATCTCCACATAAAATCAGATACACTGAATCTAATCGAATAGAAAGTAGGGAAAATCTTGAATACATGAGCATAAAGGAAAAGTTCCTGAGCAGAGCACCAATGCCTTATGCTCTAAGATCAAAAATTGATAAATGGGACATCATGAAATTGTAAAGCTTTTGTAAGGCAAAGAACACTGTCAATAGTATAAAACAGCAACCAACAGACTTGTAAATCTTTACCAATCCTAAATCCGATGGATGGCTAATATCCAATATATACAAAGAACTAAGAAGGCAGACCCAACTTTGGTTTTTCTTCATTTTGAGCTTCATGTGGTCTGTGAGTTTTATCTTGTGAATTCCAAGCTTTTGGACTAATATCCACTTCTCAGCAATTGCATACTGTCGTGGCTATTCCTAGTTGTCAACTTGACTATATCTGGAATGAACTACAATCTAGAATTGGAAGGCTCACCTATGATCCTAATCTGGAGGCTCAGAGATATAAGTTTTTGACCTGGACTTAGCATGGAGATCTTGAAGCATGGTGGCTATGGATTCCAGTTCAAGATCATCTGGGATTAAAGGCATGGAGACATACACCTTTAATCCCAGATTATGGCTATTGATTCTAGTTCAAGATCATCTGGGATTAAAGGCATGGAGACACACACCTTTAATCTGGGCTACACCCTCTACTGGAGATTTACAGACTTTAATCTGGGCTACACTCTCTGCTGGAGACATATATAAGGACATTGAAAGAAGGAAGACTGATTCCTGCTTGCCGGCTTGCCTTGTGGGACTGAGCAACTGCAAGATCCTTGGACTTCATCCACAGCTGCTGCTGACTATTGTTGGGGAGTTGGACTACAGACTGTAAGTCATAGACAAATTCCCTAACTACATAGAGACTGCCCATATGTTCTGTAACTCTAGAGAACCCAGACTAATACACATACTGTGCGTATCTTTTGTGATTGGGCTACATCACTCAAGATGATAGTTGCTAGCTCCATCCATTTGCCTAAGAATTTCATGAATTCATTGTTTTTAATAGCTAAGTAGTATTGCATTGTGTAAATGTACCACATTTTCTGCATCCATTCCTCTGTTGAGGGACATCTGGGTTCTTTCCAGATTTTGGCTATTATAAATAAGGCTGCTATGAACATAATGGAGTATATGTCCTTATTACACATTGGAGCTTCTTCTGGGTATATGCCCAGGAGGCGTATAGCTGGGTCCTTAGGTAGTACTATGTCTAATTTTCTGAGGAATCCCCAAATTGATTTCCAGAGTGGTTTTACCAGCTTGCAATCCCACCAGCAGTGGAGGAGTATTCCTCTTTCTCCACATCCTCTCCAGCATTTGCTGTCCCCTGAGTTTTTGATCTTGGCCATTCTGACTGGTGTGAAGTGGAATCTCGGTGTAGTTTTGATTTGCATTTCCCTGATGATTAAGGATGTTGAACTTTATGTATTTCTCAGCCATCCGGTATTCCTCAGTTGAGAATTCTTTGTTTATCTCTGTACCCCATTTTGAATAGGGTTATTTGGTTCTCTGGAGTCTAACTTCTTGAGTTCTTTGTATGTGTTGGATATTAGCCCTCTATTGGATGTAGGGTTGGTAAAGATCTTTTCCCAATCTGTTGGTTGCTGTTCTGTCCTATTGACAGTGTCCTTTGCCTTATGGATACTTTGATCCTTATTGGAAAGTGGATCAAAATACCCTGACTCACAGCCAACCAATGGAATGAGAATAGGGTCCTCAGTGGAGCAAATAGAGAGAACACCCAAGGAGTTGAAGAGGTTTGCAGCTCCATAGGAGGAACAATAGTATGTACCAACTAGTATTCCCAGAGCTCCCAGGGACTAAACCATCAACCAAAGAGTACACATGGAGGGAGCCATGGCTCCATCTACATATGCAGCAGAAGATGACCATTTCAGACATCAATGAGAGGAGAAGCCATTGGTCCTGTGACGGCTCAATTCCTCAGAATAGGGGAACGTAAGACATAAAACTGGGGTGGGGTGAGCAGGGGGAGAGGAGATGGGATAGGGGGTTTTCGATGGGGTAACATTGAAAGGGGTTAACATTTGAAATGTAAATAAAACAAGTATCTAATAAAAAAAGAAGGTAGACCCAAGAGAAACAAATAACCCTGTTTTAAAAATGGGGAACAGAGCTAATCAGAGAATTCTCAACTGAAGAAACTCGAATGACTGAGAAGCATATAATGAAATGTTCAATATTTTTAGTCATCAGCAAAATGCAAATCAAAACAACCCTGAGATTCTATCTCATAGCAGTCAAAATGGCAAGATGAAAAGCTCATGTAACAGCAGGTGTTGGGGAAGATGTGGAGAAAGAGGCTCCTGCAATCCTGGTGGGATTGCAAGCTGGTACAATAACTCTAGAAATCATTCTGGTGGTTCAGAATAATTGTGTATAGTTTGTCCTGAGGACCCAACTATACCTCTCCTGGGCATATACTCAGAAGATGCTCCAACATGTAATAAGGACACATGCTCCACTATGTTCATCACAGCCATATTATAATAACCAGAAGCTGGAAATAAATTAGATGTCTCTCAACAGAGGAATGGCTACAGAAAATGTGGTATATTTACACAGTGGAGTACTTCTCAGCTATTAAAAACAAGTTCATGAAATTCTTAGGCAAATAGATGGAACTCGAAAATATTAGCCTGAGTGAGGTAACTCAGTCACAAAAGAACAACACATTGTTGGGAGAGTTATTTACTGATGGGTTCCTATTACCCCAAAAGTTTGGAATATACAAGATTCAATTCACAGACCATATGAAGCCTCAGAAGACCAAAATGTGGATGCTTCAGTGGTTTTTAGAAGAGTGAACAAAATACTCACAGGAGGAAATATGGAGACAAAGTGTGGAACAGAGACTGAAGGACAGGCCATCCAAAGACTCTTCCACCTGGGGATCCATCCCATATAGAGTCACCAAACTCCGATAATATTGTGGATACCAAGAAATGCTTGCTGATGGAAACCTGATATGGCGGTCTCCTGAGAGGCTCTGTGGCAAGAACCTTACAAATACAGAGTTGAATGCTTGCAACCAACCATTGGACTGAGCACTGGGTCCCCAATGGAGGAGTTAGAGAAAGGACTGAAGGAGGGCAAGGGGTTTGTAATCTCATAGGAAGGACAACAATTTCAACCAACCAGACCCCCCACCCCCAGAGCTCCCAGGGACTAATCCATCAACCAAGGAGTACAGATGGCTCCAGCTGCTTGTGTAGCAGAGGATTGCCTTGTCAGTAATCAATGGGAGGAGTTGTCCTTGGTTCTATGAAGGCTTGATAGATGTCCCAGTGTAGGGGAATCGAGGGCAGGGAGGTGGGAGTGGGGTGGAGGAACACCCTCAACGAAGCAGGGGGAGGGAGGATGGTGTAGTGACTATTCCTGGTTGTCAACTTGACTATATCTGGAATGAACTACAATCCAGAATTGGAAGGCTCACCTGTGATCCTAATCTGGAGGCTCAGAGATATAAGTTTCTGACCTGGATCTTGGCATGGAGATCTTGAGGCATAGTAACTATGAATCCCAGAAGATTAAGACAGGGAGATCTCTGAGTTCAAGGTCATCTGGGACAAAGGAAGTCCCAGATCCAGGAGTTGTGGCAAACACCTTTAATCTGGGTTACAGCTTCTGCTGGAGACCTACGTAAGGACATTGGAAGAAAGAAGATTCACTCTCTCTTCTTTGACTGCTTGCCTTAGACTGAGCAACTGCTAGATCCTTGGACTTCCTTCCACAGCTGCTTCTGACCATTGTTGGGAGTTGGACTAAAGACTATAAGTCATCACAAATTCCCTTCCTATATAGAGAGTACCAATATGTTCTGTGAATCTAGAGAACCCTGACTAATTCAGATGGGATAGGGGGTTTCCAGGAGGAGGGAAAATGGGAAAGAGGATAACATTTGAAATGTAAATAAAAAATATCCAATAAAAACAGAAAAAAGAAAAAATAGTGAATAGACAAATATTTTGAGGGATTTTGCAAAAGAAATGATAGTATAGAAGATTTTTAAAAATTAAATATGAAGAAATATATCTGTAAGAGAAGAGGAAATGCTCTTTCTACAGAGGAGATTTAAAATACTGAATTTTCTCTTGTTCAAGAAGAGTAAGGGCTTATCTGGAAGAACTTCACGGGTATATTAGTCAGGGTTCTCTAGAGTCAGAGAACTTGTGGAATGTGTCCATATATTAAAGGAATTTGTTGTGATGATTTAAAGTCTTTAATCCAACTCTCCCAACAATGGTCAGCTGTGACTGAGAAGTCCAAGGATCCAGTAGCTGCTCAGTCCCATGAGGCTACAGCTGGTCGTCTGCAGAATTAGATTCCAACAGATGTGCTGGCAAATAAATGCAAACAGGGAAGAAGAATGAATCAGGAAGATTCCAATGTGTTTATGTAGGTCTCCAGCAGAAGGTGTGGCCCAGATTAAAGGTGTGTCCCACCCTGCCTGGATCAGGGACTTGTTTTGTCCAAGGCTCACCTTGAACTGGGAGATCTCCTTGCCTCAGTGTCCTGGGATTAAAGGCATGTACTACCTTGCCTGGGCCTAAACTTTTCATAGCCAAGATCCAGATCAGAAAATTCTGTCTTCCAGCCTCACAATCTGTATCACAGGTGAGCCCTCCAATACTGGATTGTAGTTCATTCCAGATATAGTCAAGTTGACAACCAGGAATAGCCATTACAACAGGGACATGCATTCTTTCCCAGGGCCAGCAGAGAAAAGCGGAGAGATAAAGCAAGCTATAAATAATGAATGGAGAAGGCAGAAATTCAACATGACTGACTGGTTTTCTAAGAAAAGGACATGAAAACAAGTGAGAAAGGTTCTGAAATTCCATAGTGAGTAAAGGGAAGGGAAATCACTTTCAGATTTAAAAACAACACGTATTCTCCAGTGTAGGAGTGAATCATATTGACACAGGAGGACTGAGGAGGACATAGGGAAGTCCTAGAATAAAAAGTAACAATGTGGAAAATGGGTTGTTTACCTGCTGAGGGAGGAAGCACAGAAATGGGTTTGGACCAGGTCTCGTGTTTGGTGAAGTCGAACACAGTTGTTAGTTCACAAGGTTAAACTGAACTAAGAGAGAGAGAGAATCTCCTTAAAACATGACAACTCAAAAAGTCACTTAGCTTTGGAGGGGCATCCAATAATTTTTGAGACATTCCTTCAGCATGTTTGCGACATAGATACGTGTTTCTAAATGCCAGGGAAGAATCGGAGTCTTTATAGTTAAGTGTGGTTACTTAAGTTTGTTTTGTTGTTTTAAAACTGTTTTCTATTTATAAAAATGTTTAGAGTCAATAATGAGAACAGCATGTGGTTACAATGACAAGAATTTTCTTTTTATCTTATAATGACAGCGATGGCAGACATTACTCTAATATATGATTTGGGAGAGTGTGAGTTAACTGAAGGTGGATGATCAGCCCAGAGCAACATAGGAAGTAGTTGGAGGCTGGCAATGCCTGCGAGTATGTTAAGAGTCTATGAACATTCTGGTCCAGGTGAATTACGTTCTTATTAAATCTTTGCTGAAATTTTTGTATGGGTGAGAATCACTACAAGTGACCTTAAATCAGAAAATCAGAACCACCTATTCCTCATCTATACGTATCTCTTGTCCCCTTCTCCATACCTATGGTTTTCTTCCTTTTCAATACCTACTTACATGTTTTTCTAACGTAACAGACTCACATATACAAATTGCCTGTGTGTGTGTGTGTGTGTGTGTGTGTGTGTGTGTGTAGGGCATTTCTAGCTGCCCCAGGGGTGACAGTGTCACTCCTGTGTCTGTTCTTTTGGAAGTACACCATGACCAATGTTGAATGTCTCCTTTTCCCAGAGGATATCTCTATTTCTTCTTCCCCATGAGAACTGCCACATGGTGTACTAGTCATATAGATCTAACAGCACAATCAAAAGTCACTTGGATTGGAATTTTGCAGGGGTGGGTCCAGGCTAACTGATTGGCTAGGAATAGAGCATGCGCAGAAGCTTCCTTTTGGGGAACAGCCTTCTTCACTCTCGCCAATCACAGAAAGCGACGCGTTGTGTCTGCGCATGCGCGTTCCGAGAGCCCAGGTTGCTGGCTAGGCTTAGACTGCGCATGAGCAGACAAACGGTGCGTCGGTTTGTTGGGACCGGAGGGAAGCGTAGTCTCCATTTTGTTCCGGCCGTGTTGGGGCCGCGGTGGTCCTGTGGAGGCTGCTGCATCGAGGAGCGTCCCAATCTCCGTTTGTGTGGTGTGTGGTCATTGCCCAGTGCGAAGCACTTCTCCTCAGGATGCCGGGCCGGGGGGAAGGGAGGGGGTGAGAGCCGGAAGCACGGGCATGCTGGGCGGGGGGAGCGCAGCTTGTGCCCTGTGCGGTGCGGGCGGCGCTCGCTGACCCCGGCTTCCTCCTGTCAGCCCCGGTGCGGCGGTGTGCGAACTTCCAGGGATCTGGACGGCGAGAGTCGGGAGCATCGCCTAGGTATTTCCTTTCTTTGCCATGTCCACGTCGGTAGCGGCGCGGGAAGCCCGGCGGGCCGGTTTTCTCGGGCTGGATGTG
Organism: Apodemus agrarius; assembly: GCA_964023405.1. Taxonomy (NCBI): domain Eukaryota; kingdom Metazoa; phylum Chordata; class Mammalia; order Rodentia; family Muridae; genus Apodemus; species Apodemus agrarius. The sequence continues at coordinate 140,616,477 of OZ030009.1, read as the reverse complement.
CGCAGAGCGGGTCCCCTCGGGCGAGCTGGGGTGGTCGTTTGCCCTCGGGACCGCGGGACGCAGAGGAAGGCTGGTTGGCGGTCCTGGTCAATCAAACCCGATTTGGGCCCAGAGTCTGGGGACAGTATCGGATCCGAGATAGGAAGCTGGCCTGGCGCGAAAAGAAGCAGACCCTGATCCTTGGAGCGTGGACAAAGTCGAGTCGCTGTCTTCGGAGGATTGCCCCGTGACGATGACGGATGACGTGGGAAGCTGTGTGCCCCGTGGGATCGTCCTCACTTAACAGTTCCTGACCCGGAACTATGGCCCTGTGTGGTCATGAAGCTTTTTTATTTTAAACATCTACATCATAAAAGGCAGATTTTATCAGAATATTTGTGGACTGAGGTAGATTTTCTGCAAGGAAAATTCATATTTAGCATTTTAGTGGCTCTTAATACTGTAAGACATAGTTGGAGGCACATAGTGAAACTTTTGTGTCTCTTGGCAGGTCTGGAAAGTGACTTTGTTAGTTAAAATCAAGCGGAACTGAAATGATAGGTCATGAGTAAAAGATGCACACATAAGAGCATTTGTTTAAGGTGATTTAAATGGAAGGATGGCTTGGTAAAATTAGAGTTGTTTAAATTATGTTTATCATTAAGTGAAATTTCAAGGATCCCCTTCGAAGTTTTCATAGGTTGATAGAGGTCTGACAGCAACAGCATCATGAAACAACAGGGCTATTGTGTTGTTCGATATTTGTGCAGTGGCATCCAAAACTAGAACAGGGTAATTTGTGTTTTGACTTTGGTGCAGGCTAATGTGTCAGTAGACTTTCTGGAGATTGTAAGGAAATAGTGAATACTTTGACTCTCTTGAGAAGCTCTCCTAGATGTTACTGATTGTGGGTAAATGATAACTTACCCTACTATGGCAAGGACAAAGAACTTTAAGCACTAGCTTTTATTTGGCAAATTAGAACAAAAACATGGACTGTTGGATTGGAATTCAGTAGTTTTGTGCCTGTGAAAACTGCTTAATGAAGAAGGCTTTAGTTAAGACAAATAGGAAAAGTGATTTTTAAGGGAGGACGTGTTGTGAGAGGCACTGTAACCTGGTGTGTACTTTTTTCCGTGAATGTTTCTGCATTTATGTATTTGTAGCTGACTTGTTGTCCTCAGCATATAGAGCTCCTTTGGGTTTGAACAATGTTTAAGAACAGACAAATTAAAAAGCAGCCAAGCCAGTTTTCATAGGAGTCTTAGAATTTGGATGTGGGCAAGTTTCAAGCAGCCTTTTTTAGTTTTTGTTGAAGATTGTGGATATTGACTTGTTGAAAGCAGGATTACAGTTTTGATTTTTTGTTTTGTTCTGTTTTTGCCATTGCTTTTGTTTGTACTGTAGTGTATATTACTTTTACTGATTAACTTTTAGTTAATTATAGTCATTAATTTTGCAACTTTAAAAAGCTATTTGCTAAATATTTTTGGTTGTCTGTGAAAGTGCTACAAGTAAGTTTTTTAAACAATAAGTCGAGGTTTACTTTAAATAATAGATATTGGCAATCCCAATATTCCAAATTAGTATCTATATTGTTTACTTCTCTATATTATTATTAAGGCTTTCATTATGTAAGTGTGCAAGATAGTTTTTTATGTGTCTGTTGGCATAGTGAAATTTAAAGTTGATTGACTGTGTGTTTTTGTATATTCCTGAGATAAATTTTTGTAATCTACTGACTGTGGGAAGCATATGAAATGAGTGGCATTGAATTTTTAAGTTAAACTTTAGGGATGGAATAGTATATTCCTTAATTATAACATAATATTTATTTTTGTTTTTTGTTTTTTTGTTTTTGTTTTTTTTTTTGTTTTTGTTTTTGTTTTTTTGGTTTTTCGAGACAAGGTTTTTCTGTGTAGCCCTGGCTGTCCTGGAACTCACTCTGTAGACCAGGCTGGCCTCGAATTTAGAAATCTGCCTGCCTCTGCCTCCCAAGTGCTGGGATTACAGGCGTGCGCCACCACCGCCCGGGGTCCATTTTTGTGTTTTTAATATGCAGATCTAAACATTGGATCCATATAATAGCCATTGGTTTGGATTCATTGCATAATAATTGATAGTTTTCGAGCTTTGGTATTTTTATTCACTATATCATTTTGAATTATTACTTTGTTTGAATTAGTATTATGTTTTGGAAGGGTGCAGAATGGCATGTGAGTTCGATGAACTACATGTTTGGATCATTGTTAGATGAAGGGAGTTAAAGCCTTCAAAAATACTTGTTCTCCAAATTGATATTTTACTCATTAGATAGATTTTAAGTACATGTAATATTCTGTATATTAGCATGTGATAAGCTAGGACTTTATTTAATGGGAGAATTTAATGGACTTTGATATAGTTACATACTCATTTAAAGACTACTACACTCAAAATATCTAATACTTCATATTTTTTTCAATCTTATTCCAACCAAATAGTGTAACAATCAACACATTTTCTTTTTTTTATTTTTTGTACCTCCCAGTTGTCTGTTCTGGTGTTAAAATTTCTTTTGCCAAAGTATAATTAATTTCCCTTTAGAACAAAAAAGACCATTTGTAATGGCTGTAATTGTGATGCCTTATATTGTACTTTAATAGGTAATTCTGAAATGGATATCAGGCATTGAAATTGATAGCAGAATTCAAAGATTAATTCTGTTTCATTTTCTTTCCACAGTTAAGTTGCTTTTACAGAATAAACAGGTCTCCAAGAAATATAAAGCAAAGGTAAGACATAAGAGTGTAAGGCTTTGCACAGAAGTGTGACAAAATCAGATAGACTAGTGGATGCTTGTACCCGTCGTTCTGTTTACATGGTGACCAGTTGATAAAGTGTTAGGCAGCTGATTATCAGGAGCAGAAATTGTATTCTGACCATAGTTGGCTTTTCTGAATATGTAACCTATTGTGGTTAGTAAAAGGCAGACTGAGTTGGAGGCAATGCCTCTGAAGAGTCTGAAAGTAGTTTGGTCTTGTTGTGAAGCAGCATTTGGTGGACTTAGCAAGGAAGATTTGATATTTTTGATGATCCTATTGAATAGGGTAGGTGAAGTGAAAATTTTTGTGGCAGTTGGTTTATTTGTATGTTTACATAGGAGAACGTGTATTTGTTTTAAGAATTAGATAAGATCAGGTTTTTCTGTGAAGTAGTATTTTGTTTTCCATTTATGAACGCTGAAGAAGGCAGGAACCGGGTAATTATTAAGGTGGTTTGTGCTAAGGTATTGCAAAAATAAGACTTGCTGTTATGTGTGCCTTTCTGTCTGCAGGTCATTATTGCTGTGGTTTGAGCTCAGCATGGCTGTAGTCATCCGTTTACTGGGGCTTCCTTTTATTGCGGGTCCTGTGGATATCCGTCACTTCTTCAAGGGATTGACTATTCCTGATGGAGGAGTGCATATAATTGGAGGGAAAATTGGGGAGGCTTTTATAATTTTTGCAACAGATGAAGATGCAAGACGTGCCATAAGCCGCTCAGGAGGGTTTATCAAGGATTCGTCTGTAGAGCTTTTTCTTAGTAGCAAGGTAGAAATGCAGAAGACCATAGAACTGAAACGAACTGCTCGTGTAGGAAGAGGGCGGCCAGGATCTGGGGCATCAGGAGTTGGCAGCATGTATCATTTTATTGATTCCCTGAAGGAAGAGGACTGTTATTCTGGATATGGCTCTTCGGTTAATCAAGATGCTGGGTTTCATACAAATGGCACAGGACCTGACTTAAGGCCAAGAAAGACCAGGCCATTGAAGGCTGAGAATCCTTACTTGTTTCTACGTGGTCTGCCTTACTTAGTAAATGAAGATGATGTCCGTGTCTTTTTCTCTGGTTTGTGTGTAGATGGAGTAATTCTCTTAAAACACCATGATGGCCGAAATAATGGTGATGCTATAGTAAAATTTGCTTCGTGTGTTGATGCTTCAGGAGGTCTTAAATGCCATAGAAGTTTCATGGGTTCAAGATTTATAGAAGTCATGCAGGGTTCAGAAGAACAATGGATTGAATTTGGAGGTACAGCAAGCAAGGGTGGTGACTCTCCTCGAATGAGATCTGAAGAACATTCTCCTTCAAGAAGGATTAATGGTAGACATTTTCGGAACCGGTCTCATTCAAAATCTCCTAGAACACGGTCTCGCTCTCCTGTTGAATTTTATGTTCACTTAAAAAACCTGTCATTAAATACTAGCAAAAGAGATTTAAGGAACCTCTTTAGAGGTACTGACCTGAGTAATGACCAGATTAAGTTTTTATATAAAGATGAACGAAGAACACGCTATGCCTTTGTGATGTTCAAGAATCAAAAAGACTATAATACTGCCCTGGGTTTGCATAAGACTGTTTTACAATATCGTCCGGTTCTTATCGATCCAGTCTCTAGAAAGGAAATGATGAAAATCTTTGAATACCATCAAAAGCAGAGGCCAGTGTCTTTAGAGAAAGAAAGGCCAGGACGTGTTTCACAAAAGTACTCTCAAGAAGGCTTCTCTTGCTCTGGTCAGAAGCTGTGCATATATATAAGGAATTTACCATTTGATGTTACAAAGGGTGAAGTGCAGAAGTTCTTTGCAGACTTTTCTCTTGTTGAGGATGACATTTACTTGCTTTGTGATGACAAGGGGGTTGGTTTGGGAGAAGCACTGGTGAGATTTAAATCAGAAGAACAGGCCATGAAAGCTGAACGTTTGAACCGACAGAGATTCTTGGGGATAGAGGTGTTGTTAAGACTTATATCAGAGGAACAAATGCAGGAGTTTGGTGTCAATTTTTCCTGGATGCCTAGTGAGAAGACAGAAGCCTGTTCCTGGTCACACGATGGAGATGACTGTTCCTGTCTGTCTGACTTAAAAGATCCAGCAGCGTGTTCATTTGGCCGGTCTGACAGCATTCGTTATCAGCCGAAAGACTTAAGGAAAATGGGTCATTTCAAGCGTCCCCAAGGGTATTTCCAGCAGTCTGATAGGCACTCTCCTGAGGACTTCAGGCACTCCCCAGAAGACTACAGGCACCCCCGGGAGGAACATACCAGGCGCTGTAGGGAGGAAGACTGGAGAAGGCCTCTGGAAGATTGGAAATGGTCACTGGAAGATGATTTTAGGCAGTCTCGTGAAAAAGATTGTAGGCAGCTACCAGAGAAGGACTTCAGATGCCCTTGGGAAGAAGACTTCAGGCGGCCATCTCAGGAGTACTTCAGGAGATCATATCAGGAGCACAGTAGACGGCCACCCCAAGAACATTTCAGGCATTCCCGGGAGGAAGATTTCAGGCATGTGGCAGATGAAGACTTTAGGCACCCTTCTGATGAGGACTTCAGAACCTCCCATGAAGATGTGAGATGTCCCACTGATGAGGACTTCAGGCAAATGTCTGTTGAAGATTTCAGGGAAGTTCCAGAGAAGGATCTTAGACTTACTGATCATTTTAGATCTCCTAGAGAGGATATTTGGACTTCACCTGATTTCAGAGGTCACCATCCTTTTGTGAACTTTGGTCACCTAGAAGGTGGCATGTTTGATTTTGAAAAGTATGAATTGGGAAGTTTTTCAGAGGGAAAAGTTACGTCTGATCTAAATTTAAATTGTGGTACAGATAGAATAATTCCTGTTAAGATCTCGAATCTTCCATTCAAAGCTAATGCTAATGAGATTTTAGACTTTTTTCATGGTTATAAAGTCATACCTGATTCAGTTTCATTACAGTACAATGGGCAAGGATTACCTATAGGAGAAGCTATTGTTGCTATGACAAATTATAATGAAGCTCTAGCTGCTGTTAAAGAACTAAGTGGTAGGCCAGTTGGTCCCCGAAAGGTTAAGCTCAGTTTGCTTTAGAGAGCCTAAGTAAACTGTTTCCTTCCACAGTATTGATGCTGTGAAAATATAGTTTTTTAAAGAGATTAAAAACTTTAATTTTCACTCCTGAATAGAAAAAAATGTGGTACATTAATTTGGTTTCCATTTGATTACAAATGGACATTCTTTAACCCCTAATTTAAAATTATTTATATTATGTTTTTAACAGGTGGGAGGGAACAGATTTCCAGAATTCATTGTTCTCATTGATGCTATGGCTACTTGCCCGGTGAACTGTTTGTGGAGACTTTGTGCTAATGTCTCCTGTAAACTAACTGTACAGAAAATGAAGTTACTGTGAAATGAAATTGTCTTATGTGAAGCCTTACGAAATTCTCAAGATTTGTGTTCACAACTTTGAAAAGTTTTATAAAAATAAAATTGCAATTGAAATACTAACTTGTATTTGTATAACACAATGACAAAGAATTGTTGCTGGGTAGTATGAGCTTCTCCACAGGTATATTTAAAGCATGTGCCGAGCGGCCCAAATAACCTGTGTTAACAATGTACAGGTATGTCATTTCTTCAACATCATTTTATCCTTAGCTCTGGGAATTAGGGTTTATTCTAATTAGATTGCTAAAGCTGACACAAAATGTTCAAAAGACAGTAAAATAATCCATGTAGGGTGAAAGGGGAACTCTGGTAGGGGGAGAATATGATAGTTCTAGGAAGAACTTGGTGGTTCATTGTGTTCTGTAGTTACTCATACTCACTAAATATAGATTTGAGTGAATTTTGACTTTTGTGATACTCATTTTTTTGCTTATACTCAATTAGATTTTCCTTGTCCACAAGAATAGGACTAGTTGCCAGTGGATATTATATTAGGCAACACAGAGTTGATATGCATGATCTCAATGTTTATATCTGTTTCATAAATGAGAAATGAAGTTTAGAGAAGTTAAGCAAGGTGCCTGAATTCAGCCTATGTTAGGAAAGCAATAACACCAGCAGGTCCTTGATTATGCCCTGTCCATAAATATTTTTTGCTGTTTCACTTTCCTATATGCTATTTTTAAATTTAATAACATCCTGATAAAAATATTGTCAGGAGTAAATAATATTTTCTTCTATTTGCTTATAAAATTGCATTTAAAGAATGATAAAACGTGTGCTGTTAGCTAAATTGAGAAAGTGACTTTGAGTTTATATTGGATTCCAAGTCAGATTCTTTTTCATTTTGTGATTTTTTTTATAGGTTATATAAAACAGTTTTACACACGTTCTTCAACCAGACATTTCCCACATTGAGTAATTACAGTTTATATTTTAATTCAGTATATCATTTAGCTATTGCAGAAGTGTAGAATAATTTCAGTACCCTGAATTAACATTCAGTGACTTAAAGGAAGCCGAAGCCTGCTTAAGTTTCTGTTTTTACTATTAAATAACCTTCTTTAGAATAAATCGGTAAATTTTGCTAAAAAAAAAAAAATAGATATATTTTTTGAAGTTTTGACAGTTCATGTAGGCAGTGTTGGTCCTGAACTCACTGACAACTGATCCTCCTGCTTCTGGCTTCCAAGTAGTGGGATAACAGGCTTGTACCACCACACTTGTTCTTAGAACATTTTCTGAAGAACAGCGACTGCCTAGAATGTTTGCTGCCTTAGACATTAACTTGATAGATGAGTCAGTCGGTTGTTGCTTCAGAGAAGTTACTATTTGGTGAGCAGTATCAGAAATACCATAGCTGTTTCCCCCTAACATTCAGTTTGAATACTGACCAAGAATATATAAAATTTCATTAATGACCTCATTTCAGTAATGACCTCACATCCTTAATACCTACCTAGGGGCTTTAAAGCATTCTGAGCATTTCATCTTAGGAGGTACCAAAGTAATTTAAAAAGTTTCTCAGGCCGGGCTGTGGTGGCACATGCCTGTAATCCCAGCACTTGGGAGGCAGAAGCAGGCGGATTTCTGAGTTAGAGGCCAGCCTGGTCTACAGAGTGAGTTCCAGGATAGCCAGGGCTATACAGAAAAAACCTGTCTCCAAAAAAACAAAGAAACAAACAAACAAAAACTTAAAAAAAGAAAAAAAAAACAAAAAAAGTATTCTCAGGAAGCAATGCTTTGTTGAAAACAAACTTTTCTGTTTTCATCATTGCTGTGAGATTCATAAAAGCATGATTCTTAACCAAAAGAAAATGGTAAGATATAACCAAAGTTTTGTAGCTTTAGGAATAAAATATATACATGTTGACAGTGGGGGCTAGATAAGACAGTAGTGTGTTTAATGCTTTATGGCATTCTATGATGAGGCAACATTTCTTTCTTTTTTTTTTTTTTTTGGTTTTTTGAGACAGGGTTTCTCTGTGTAGTCCTGGATGTCCTGGAACTCACTCTGTAGACCAGGCTGACCTCGAACTCAGAAATCCCCCTGCCTCTGCCTCCCAAGTGCTGGGATTACAGGCGTACACCACCACGCCCGGCTTGAGGCAACATTTCTAGCAAATTATTTGCCTTCCAATTATTAATAACATACAAATAGAATAATCAGAGCTGTAGAGTGAGAGTAGTTTCATTTTAAAACAAGAAAGGTTGAATGTGGCCTTTTAAAATTAGAATGTAATCACATGTACACTTATAAAAGTTATCAGTATCTCGTACCTTTATGGTGTTAAATTTTAGTTGAAAACACTAAATTTCCATACCAAATGATGAAACATAAGGTATAATAAAAGTAAAAGAAGCAATGTTTTTACTTAAGGCATTAGGGCCAAGGATTATTAACTGACCTGATAATAAAAACCCGGAATTTTTTTCCTAAAAGAAAAAAGTATTAAACCTTTTGTTACGTACTTTTTGCACCTTCAGTATCTGTTTGTGTGTCACATACATATTTAAGTACATTAAATCTGAAATGCTTTGAAATATATGAGCTGTTTTAAGAGAATATTTACAGAAAAATTGCATACTACCATTTATAGGATGATGAGTGAAAGACAATGTAATTCAGAAAAAAATCATTTTTTCTTATCAGCATAATTTTCTTTAATTCTCCCCCTTTTCATAGTAGCATTTCATAGTTTAACCTGACAGGTGAATATAAAGTGATCCTACATTTTAAGTCATTTGACATGAACACAGAAATGTGAATCCTTTTTTAAATTAGTTTTCATCTTCTGTAACATCTAATTCTTCATCATCTTCATCTTCTACTTGTTGATCCTTCCTTGTTCGACAGGTTGGTATCTGTTGAAAAATAACATATGTAAAAATAAAAAATATTTTTACATGTTTGGCATCTTCCCTGTTTTTATGAGAAAGGGAATATAGAACAAGTATTTCAGAAAATATGTGTTCCCTGTGATTTTCTATATTGGATTCTGGTAGTATGCTTCAGTAACATAAAATACCATTATTATAATAAGTGAAAACTAAGCAACCTTGCACTATTTTGCATGATAATCATCAAAGTGGATGGTAGAACCAGGTATGTCTGTTAGACAGCAGTGTTGACAATAGAAATGTGTTATAAATTGAAAAGATACTATATATTGCAAGTTTCCCTCAGATATCTTACTTATAACTTAATTCTTTGAGGGTAATTTACACCACCCAGTATACCCTGGGCAATGTGTGCACAGCAGAGGTGTTCAGGTTGTGGATGTGTGTTGCTAGAGATAATTTTGTTGAATTTCTCTACAGTATACATACAATCTTTACCTAACCCTGAGGAACTTGATCTCAACTTAGTATGGCTAATATTAAAAATAGCATGGTATACAAAATGTCTGACTGATGTGTAAGATTCAGTTTTAAATATAATTTATATGGAATATAAATACTAATTATGGAATATGTGTGTCAAGGGTGAAACAATAGAATTATAATTTGGCAGTGGGGGAGAGAGGAATGTAAAAGAAACAGTGACAATGAGAGCATGTTTTTCCTATACACATTTTACTTAAAATTTCATTTTGAGATTGTTTCATTTATTTTTAAAATTCTGAGGGAAAGCATATTTTGGTACATTATAGTCATTTTTAGGGTTTAGGTATTGATCTAAAGAGTTATATTCTGAGTCCCTGAGTTAAGCTTAGAAAAAAGCCACTTTCAGGTATAATTTTAAATAGATCAAGCTTACAATTCAACTCTAGAATTTATGTTTATACTAGATACAGCAAATCTACATGAGCACTGTTCTGTCTTTCCCATCTGTTTCTTCAGTGATCTGTCTCAGAGAATAAACTAGTGTGTGATTACAGAAACTTTTCATTTTCAGTGAAAGACTAAGGCCGGAGACAATACATTGTATAAGATTACCTAACAAGGGAAATACTTAGCACTGAACAACAAGGAAACAACTCAAATTTCTTTACAGGTTTGTTTTTTGTTTTGTTGGTTTCTTTTTTTTTTTAGCTCACCTGTCCAGTTCCAGATGTGCATTTAGTTGACAGTGATCTCTGAAGAGGTGACTTTGAATTTGCTCTTACAATATCTAAACGAGATGGATAATCTGATAGATACAGTGAATTTCGGAAAACCTATTGCAACGTAAAACAACATTTTAAATTGAATACTAAATGAACATCTAGATAAGCAATAAGACAACATTTTAAATTGGACAGTGAATGAACATCTAGATAACCAACTTACCTTAATTATAAGTCTGGTTAAATTAGAAAAGTAGGGTAAAAAATTGTATAAGAACCATGCAAATTGATCAACGATATAGAGCAGCCATGAACTCTCTGACAGGGAGCTGCAAACCAGTGTGCTGTGCATGTCATTGGCTCTGTTTGCTTTGCCTCCTCAACTGTTCCTGACTTCACTGCAGGAATGCCATTATGCATAGGGCACACTGGAGCCACCCTGACACTATGAGGGTAACACAGCATTAGAGTCTGGACTTTCAATACTCCCAAGTGTTGTCAATGTTTCTAAATCTTTTATATCTCTTATAAGTACCCCATGTTCCTAACAGATGAGGAGTCAGGATCGTCAGGTGTGAATTTTAAACACCTCCCTACAAACTCTTCCACTTCTTAAAAAAGCATTTGTCATTTCAATTCCTTTCAATATGTATTTTTCCTACACAATCAAAACTACAAATTTACAGTGATTCGGTTTCCACAGTTCCCTTTCAATCTTCCTAATGTTTGTAATTCTTTAACAAAGTTCTCATGTTATGGTGGCCTCTAATCTAAAATTATTTCTTTGCTTCTTCATAACCGTAATTTTGCTTCAGTTATGAATTTTAATGGAGATTTCTGTTTTCCTGATATTTTCTTACGCGATCCCCACCTCCAAAGGGTCCCAACCATGAGTTGAGAAGTGCTGGTGGATTGTAATTTGCCTTGGCAGTATAGACTTTGGCATAATTGGTGCTGCATTTATTGCTCAGACATCTTAGGGCGTAAGTAGTATAATTTTCCATTTTATAATGATAAGGTTAACAATTTGTTCAATACTACTACACTCAAATATGAAAGAAATTTACAAACCCATCTTCTAAACAGCCCTGAAATGTTTAGTTTTTCATCTATCTTTACGACCTATTTAGTTCCTGCTTATTGAGAGCAATGATGTTACAAGAGCATAGTGTAACACATCTAGGGCCACGAGAACACGGGAGGAAATTTTAATGACCAAATATATAACAGTTCACAAGTCAGGAGTGATAAAGGAGACTGATAAAAAAGTACTCCAATTTTGCAGGAAAAGTAGACAGATCACTTGAACCTGTTACTAAATGCAGTGTTTGTCCTTACATGAAATAGTACAAGCCTCAAGTGTAGTAGCCTTGAGTACAAAGCATTAAAAATCACATTGTGATAAGCCTAGACCTTAAGAGTTGATTCCCACCTGTGCTGTGAAAAGAGCTGGCACACCCCTGGGAAGTTTCTTTACTATATTTGAGTTTTAAGGGAAGAAATAAATATTTTTAGTAAAGTTGATGGACCAACTAGTATAGTTAAGATTCATAGATCTGAGCTGGGCGTGGTGGTGCACGCCTGTAATCCCAGCACTTGGGAGGCAGAGGCAGGCGGATTTCTGAGTTCAAGGCCAGCCTGGAGCCTGGTCTACAGAGTGAGTTCCAGGACAGCCAGGGCTACACAGAGAAACCCTGTCTCGAAAAACCAAAAAAAAAAAAAAAAAAAAAAAAAAAGATTCATAGATCTGTGCAAAGCAATGTTTAACATAAATATTTGCTATTTTATAATTGTCCTGTACAAGTTTAGTTCAATAATCTTTTTAAAACATAGAAATGAGCGAGAATGAAATACTAGCTTGAGTATGTGAAGAGAGTAGTCAGTCATCTTTTAACCAAGTATAAAGGGAAAATCAGAAAAGACCAGTACATTGAGTTACACACAGTACTATAGATCATTACCATATAAACTGAAGCTCTAAAACATTTGTACACCAATAGAACTGAGTTTAGATGCAGGCCTACCTCTAGGTCTTCATCCTCATCAATTTTTTGTATATTTTGGTAGGCAGCAGTGAAGACCTCTAGAGCTTTTCCGTGAAATAACATTTCAATTGTGATAAACTCTGATAATATGTTCTGAAAAACAAAGTGATTGGAATTTTTAAAAATCCTTTAAGTTTGTATGTATTTAAGAGTTTATTTAAGAACCATAGAGTTTTATATTCTCCATTATATAGTCTCAGTATTTTGTGTTACTAAGACCCAGGTTTTGGACAGGAGAAAGCATAACTGAAATAAAGGCTTTTTACAGCAAAATACTTAAAGTTTGCAAAGTGTCGTCACTATTCACATTTTTTCCTCTTTTTTGAAACTGATATGACTGACCTCTGAGAAGAGACATGAAACTGACTAACAGTATTTGTTACTTGGTGATGGAGGTCATGGGGCACTCTGTGGTTAATAGTATGTAAAACTTGATTATCATAGTGAATAGCACACTATATTTAGATACCATTTGGAATTTCATTTCCAGAGATGTACAGGAACATCTTAAGAGATTGCATGGCTTCTGCTAAGAGTAGGAATTAATTCCTTAATTTTCAGTTTCCCTAAGATAGGATAAAAAAAAAATCACAAGAGAATGATGCCATTGTGCTACTATATAAGGACATGATCAGATCATTAAGACTCTAGAAAATTGGAGCATTTCAACAAAGTTGACTGCTAAAGTCATTAACTTAGTATACAAAAAGAATGTAAAAATAAGAGCTTTACACACTTGTTAGAGTGAAAAGGACAAAACAATTAGAGGAACTTAGAGAAACTACCATTGATTTGGCAATGGATACTTAGCTGTGAGAAACTGAATAGATGTCCCTAAAATTGAAACTGTATGTTCATGATACCATCAGAAAGCATAGACAGCAGATATTTGAAAAAGCAATGCTATCTATTATTTAGTAAGGAACTTGTATCCAGAACATGATAAAAGTACAACCCAATAGTAAAGTCCACCAAATTGGAACCTAGACAGAAGCCTAAATGGGCATTTCTCCAAGGAATATATACAAATGGTCAGTAAACATTATTCAGGATTGCAAATCAAAACCACAAAGAGACACTACCTTACATATACTTATATGGCTACAATACGCTCATTCTACTACTAAGAAGAAAATACTGAGGAGTCAAGAATGTAGAACCATCATACAATGCTAGGAAGGATGTAAAATGACAAAGCCATCTTGGAACAATATGGCAATTCCTCAAAGAGTTAAGACATTTACTATAACATTAGTAATTTCATTTTACATTCATATATATTCAATATATGTATTTCATATAAAGATATGCAATGCAAGAATACGTCCACACAAGAATGTGTTTATAAATGTATAAACGTATAGCCAAATGGGAACAATTAAAGTAGCCATTGACTGATTAACACATAAACAATACTGTACATCAAATTTATTTGGCCCAAACCAAAGAGTGGTGTGGATAAGCCAGCACACAGGAAGTGAAGTAAAACACAAAAACTGTTCCATCCATGGTGAAATGTCCAGAATGGCGATTAATGGTTTATTAGGGAGAGAAGTAAAGCTAAATTGTAAAGAGATTAGGTAATGAAAATATTCTCAAACTTGTAATGGTTGCACATATTTACACAGTAAGTTGAATTATATCTATTTCATAGGGGACGTTTTCTCTTGCGCCTTTCTCCTTGTAAAAAACTCTTGTGGGGATAGCAGTGGAGACAAAGAAAGGAACTTGGACACACTGTAGCTCCATCTATTCCAGAAAGTCTCTTGAAGTACACTTTCTTTGCCCCACTTTTGTACTCCTGAGGGGGTAGCTTACATGTAGGTGGGACACAAAAGTGAACCCAAAGGTCACAGATTGTTTCTCGCCTGAAAAACATTTACAGGTCAAAGGAAGGGTTCGCCAATAAGTAGCAATATTGGTAATATAGCAAAATCACAAAAATAGCTGTTACAGGAAAATTTGCAGAGAACAAAAATCCTTAATTTCTAAAAGCATATAATTACTAAGCAATATTTAGGACTTTTTTCAAAGATAACTAAAACATTGTTATCAAAGACCTGCAGAAAAAGACAAATCTGCATGTTTGTCACGATAAAGGCAATTGTGATATTTGGAACCAAACCAGTTCTTCATTGTGATAGAAATTAATGTTACTGTCCTATTAGCAGTAATACTGCTATAATAAAAATCAACATGACCAAAAGCAACATGGGGCGGACAGGGTTGATTTGGCTTCTAGTTTCACATCTTAGTCCATCACTGAAATTAGTCAGGGCAGGAACTCAAGGTAGGAATCTAGACGCAAGAGCTGATGCCAGGGCCATGTAACTGTGCTACTTAGTGGCTTACTCATCATGACTTGCTCAGCCTACCTTTGTAAAGAACCCAGAACCACCAGCCCAGTGATGGTAACGTAGAGTAAATGTTGGAAAAAAATATCAAACCAATGGACCCAAGAAGCCTGGAGGTGTAGCCATTTTAATATCTAACAAAACAGCCTTTTAACCAAAATTAGAAGAAATGATACTCGTCAAAGAAAAATCCTCCAAGATGATATCTCAATACTATGGCCAAATGCAAAGGCACCCACATTTTTAAAAGAAACATTACTAAAAGTTAACTCAGATTAATAGTGGGAGACTACAACCCCCACTCTCAACAATGGACAGGACATCCAGACAATAAACAGAGGAATAATGGAACAGATATTATGACTCAATTGTGCCTAACATATCTACATGGATTAACGCTGGACTTCAACAACAACAGAAACTACAGACAGCATTCAAACTCATGGAAACAATTCTCTACTCAGTGACTACTATCTGAGTCAAGGAAGAAAAAAAGTTTCTAGAATTCAGTGAAAAAAATGTCCAACATACCCAAACTTATGGGACACAATGAAATCAATGCTGAGAGAAAAATTCATAACCTTCATTAAGTGCCTTCATAAAGAAATTAGTGAGATCTCATACTAGGGATATAACAGCATACTAGGAAGCTCTAGAAAAAAAAAAAAGTAAACACACCTAAGGAGTAGAGGACAGAAAAAAACTGAGTTGAAATCAATAAAATAGAAAAACGAATATAAATAATGAACAAAAGAATTGGTTCTTTGAGAAAATTAACAAGATAGACAAATGCTTAGCCATACAACAGCTGAGGTGGTGGTGGGGATGGACGAGAGGGGGGGGAGGGAGAGAGAGGGAGCGGGAGAGAGAGAGAGAGAGAGAGAGAGAGAGAGAGAGAGAGAGAGAGAGAGAAAGAAAAAGAAAAAAAAGGAAAATGAATCCAAATTAACAAAATCAGAATGAACAGGGAATATAACAGAACAGAAATTGTGGATATACCAAGAATCTTTACATCTTTAAAAATCTAGACTCCACAGAATTAGAAAAGGTAAAATATACAATTTTCATGATAGATGCCACTTACAAAAGTTAAGATCAGACAAACAATCCAAATACAACTATAACCCCTAAGGAAATAGAAACAACCATTAAAATCCCCTCCCTCAAACTTAGGGATAGGCTGGACTGTTTTAGAGGTTTTGAGTTCAATTCCAAGCAACCACATGGTGGCTCACCACCATCTGAAATGGGATCTGATGCCCTCTTCTGGTTTGAAGACAGCTACAGTATACTCATTTATACATAAACAAAAAGCTAAGGGCCAGATGGTTTTAGTGCAGAATTCTACCAGACTTTCAAAGAAGAGCTAATACCAATACCCCACAAACTATTCCACAATAGAAACAGGAAGAACATTAACAAATTCATTTTATGAGGCCAGAGTCACCCTGATAACCTAAGCCACACAAAGACTCTAAAAAGAAAGTGAATTACAGACTAATTTCCCTCATAAACTTTGATGCAAAAATACTCAATAAAATACCTGGAAACTGAATCCATGAACATAGCAAAAAAGATCACACACCATGATCAAGTAGGCTTCATCCCAGAAATGCAGGGATGGTTCAACATAAGAAAATCCATCATATAAACATATCCACCAGATAAACAAACTGAAAGAAAAAAAAGGCCACACGATAATGCCAGTAGATGCTGAAAAAGGCTTTGACAAAATCCAAAACCCCTTCACATTAAAAGTCTTGGAGAGATCTGGGATACAAGGGACATAACTAAATTCAATAAAGGCAATATACAGCAAGCCAATAGACAATATCAAATTAAATGGAGAAAACTTTAAAGCAATTAGACTAAAATTAGGGACAAGGCTGTCCACTCTCATCTCTTCAATGTCGTACTGGAAGTTTTAGAGCAATAAGACAACTAAAAGAGACCAAGAGAATATAATTAGAAAGGAAGACATCAAAGTGTTGCTATTTGTGGATGATATGATAGTAAACATAAGTGACCCAAAAAATTCTACCAGGGAACTCCTAGAGCTGACAAATACCTTCAATGAAGTTGCTGGACACAAAACTATCTAAAAAACAAAACAAAAACAAACAAAAAGAATAACAAAGCTTAGTAGCCCATCTATATTCGAATGTTAAACAAGCTTGGACTGGGGAGATGGCTTAGTGGTTAGGAACACTTGACTGCTTTTCTGAAGGTCCTGAGTTCAAATCTCAGCAACTACATGGTGGCTCATGACCATCCAGAATGAGATCTTATTCCTTCTGGAGTGTCGGAAGACAGCTACATTGTACGTACATATTTAAATAAATCCTTTTAAAAAAAGAAATTAGGGTAATAACACCAGGGCTCTGGTCCTGAAAAGACTTAATCCAGTATTATAGGGGAGTACCAGAACAGAGAAATGGGAGGGGGTGATTGAGGAATGGGTGGAGGGAAGAGGACTTATGGGACATATGGTGAGGGGGGAACTGGGAAAGGGGAAAACATTCAGAATGTAAACAAAGAATATAGAAAATAAAAAAAGAAAAAGAAATGAGGGTAATAACACTATTCCCATCAAGTGAGCAACAGGTATAACAGGAACTTCAAATCTTTGAGAAAAATGAATATTTCAGAAGATGGAAAGATCTTCCATTCTCATGAATTAAGGAGATTAAAATAGTAAAAATGGCCATTTTACCAAGAACAATCTACGGATTCAATGTAATTCCCACCAAAATTCCAACAGTTCTTTATAAACCTTGACAGAACAAAACTCCATTTCAGACTGAAAAATAAACAAACAAACAACCCCCAGGATATCTAAAACAATCTTGTACAGAACTTCTGGAGATATCACCATTCCTGATTTCAAGCTGTACTACAGAGTGATAGCATTAATAACCACATGGTATTGGCATAAAAACAGGTTGATCAATGGAATTGAATTGAAGACGCAGAAGTAAACCCACATACCTATGGACAATTGATTTTTGATAAAGAAGACAAAATTCTACAGTGGAAAAAGAAAGCATTTTCAACAAATGTTGCTTGTCTAACTGGATGTCTGCATGTAGAAGACAAATCTGCAAACAGACTCATATTATCACCCTACACAAAACTCAAGTCCAAATGGATGGAAGACCTCAACATAAAACAAGTTACACTGAAAAGGAAGTGGGAAATATCCTTGAATATAGGAGACAATTTCCTGAACGGAACAATAGCTCAGGCATTAAGATCAATAATTAATAAATAGGATTTAATGAAATCAAAAAAACTTCTGTAAGGCAAACAGTATTATTAAAAGGACAAAACAATAGTCCATAGATTGGGACATTTTTACCAATCCTACATCTGACAGAGGGCTGAGAACCAAAATGTTTAAAGAACTCAAGAGGAAAATGGAGCCTCTTGGCTGCCTGAAAGATTGGTTCATTGAGTGGACACAGATCCTGAGCCTTCTAATGATTTTGATACCAATCATGAAGACGCCTCAAAATCCCTATCAGCCAGCTGAGTTAACCTGGAGTGTAGTCTCCATTCCTATTGAAGAGCTGGTGTTTTCTATCAGTTCTCAAAGCCAACCCCCATATACCTGGTGGCCAGACTTTGTGTCTGATCTTTGCCAATTAGCAGCTGAATTGAATACCTGGGACATTCCCTCAGACTTTAATCTTGTTGCTTTTAACTACAGGACTTTGTATCTTAAGCAGATTGGTTGCCTTCACACAGGATTACTTTCAGCAAGCTCAGCTATTCACCATGGCAGTTACTCATCGCTATGAAGAAATGCATTGAGTGCATATTCATATGTCCTTCGTGGCTTTGGTCTGAATGAGATAGAGTGTGGTTTTGAAGGCTGGTGGCTACAGACAGGTAATTGTGTTCTTGAGCTCCTATCGACCTAAGACAGGACAAATACCAAAACGTTGTGTTTGCCTTCCACGACGGGTAAGAAGGAGCAGTATAGCATGGACCTAAGACAGGTACGGCTGCCTAGCCACTCTGTACCCTAGATGGGATTAAGGAAAACAAGTAAATCTTGTGCCCCCATCCAACTCATCTTAAAAACAAAAAGAAAAAAGGGGGAACTGTGCCCTTCCCCCAGTCGTTTGCCACAGTTGGTTTTCCACTGACATAGCCTACCTAGGGTGGAGTCTTCTGCCTTGCTGTACCTGCAATGTCCTACTGTGTGCTGAACTTGCTTTACAACATAATCCCTATAAAGGATGTGTCTGTGGGTTTTCCATATATAAACACATAGCTGAAAATTAAACTTTGATCCTTGATAAGAAAAAAAAAAAAAACCCTGAAGAAACTAAACATCAACAAACCAAATAACCTAATTAAAAATATAGGGTACAGACCTAAACAGAATTCTCAACAGAGGACTCTCAAATGACTGATAAACACTTAATGGAATGTTCAACAGCCTTAGCCATTTGGGAAATGCAAATCAAAGGACTCTGAGATTCCATTACACCTGTTAGAATGTCTAAGATCAAAAACACAAGTGACAGGCTGTTGAGGGTGTGGAGGAAGGGGAACATTCTCCACTGCTGTTGGAAGTCTAAACTTGTAGTCACTCTGAAAGTCAATATGGCAGCTTCTCAGAAAATTAGGACTAGATCTACATCGATACCAAGCTATACTACTACTGGCCATATAAACAAAGGATGTTCCACCCTACCACAAAGTCACTTCTCAACTACATTCATTCATAGCTGCTTTATTTGTAATAGCTAGAAACTGGAAACAACCTAGATGTCACTCAACCAAAGAATGAATAAAGAATATGTGGTACATTTACACAATGGGATATTCAGTTATTAAAAACAATGACATCATGAAATTTGCAGGCAAATGAACTGAACTAAAAAAATCATGCTGAGTGAGGAAATTCAGACCCAAAAATACAACCATGGTATGTACTCACTTATAAGTGGATATTAGCCATAAAGTAAATGATAACCATGCTACAATCCACAGACCCAAAGAAGTTAAGTAACAAGGAGGGCTCAAGGAGGAGGGGGTGGGCTTGAGAACAGGAGGGATCAGGTGGGATGATGGAGAGAGAGAGAGAGAGAGAGAGAGAGAGAGAGAGAGAGTGTGTGTGTGTGTGTGTGTGTGCTGGGAAAGGCAATTAAAATAGTTGGGGTGGGATCTTTGGGATGAACTAGAAACATAGGGCAATAGAATTTACCAGGGATCCATGAAAGGTGATTCTAACTAAAACTCCAAGCAACGGGGGATATGGAGCCTGAACCAGCCGTTTCTTGTTACCAGACAAGATTTGCAATACAGGTATTAGAACAACCGACTTACAAAACTCAACCTAAAACTTTTTCCACCTATAAGATGTGCACGGTAAAGATGGAGCAGAAATTGAGGGAAAGGCCAAGCAATAGCTGGTCTGGTTTGAGACCTACACCATGAGAGGGAGCCCAACCCAGACACCGTTAATGATGTTCTTCCTATGCTTAAAGATGGGAGCCTAGCATAACCATCATCAGACAGGCTTCTTCTAGCAACTGATGGAAACAGATGCAGAGATCTGCAGCCAACTATTACATGGAGCTGGGGGAATCCTGCAGAAAATGGGAAGGACAGTAGGAGCCAGAGGGGTCTAGGACACCTCAGGAAAACCTACACAATCAACTAGCCTGTGCCCATAGAGGCCCGCAGAGACTCAACTGCCAACCAGGGAGCACGCGTGAACCGACCCAGGCCCTCTGCACATACGTACAGTTGTACAGCTTGGTCACCAGGCGGGCCTCCTAACAGTGGGACAGGGGCCTTCTATAGTGTCTGCTTTCGGGATCCTTCCCCCCTATTGTCTAGAGCTTCAATAGGAGAAAATATGCATAGTTTTTCTGCAACTTGATATGCCAAGGCTGGTTGATATCCATGGGTGTTGCTACTTTGTTTATGACCCAATTACCTGGTAAAAGAAATCTCAACTCAATCAGGAACAATACAAGCTATAAACTGAGATTGGGCAGATTTCCCACTACAGTACTCTATTCCCATCTATATTATCCCATATAATTTGCTGTTTCTCCAGGTCAGGAGCTTCTCTCTCTGTAGTCTCTCCGTTGATCCACTGATCCATCGTAGCTCTTCTCCCTTCCCCACGATCCTCCTTAGCTCCTCCCCCTTCCCCATGATCATTTTCTCCTCCCCAAATTCTCAGCTCCTCCCTGTTCCTCCTGCTCAACCATTGGCTCAAGCCTTTATTTGAAAAGTTAAGGTGGGGAGAAGGTTCACAAGGCAACTCCTCATCTGCAGTCCCTCTGAGGAGTTGAATTAGCATCAAAATACAAGCCCAGGGCTATCCACAACACATGGGAGGCCTCCCATTTCTTGAAGAGAAAGGGAGGAGAAGTGGATGGGGGTGAGGGTAGACTAGGAGGATAGGAGAGAGGGGAAACTGCAGCTGGGATATAAAGTAATATAGCCCCTTTAATGCGCGATTGTATTCATAATTACCCTTAATAAACTTGGGTCTATAGTTTTTTTTAGTTTAAGAACTCCAGGCTAACAGTATGTTATTTTTTCCTTAACTTTTAAGTAAGACTAGAAAACATTTTGTATTAAATTAATTACCTTTATGTCCTTTATTTTCTGCTTTTCAAAATTGTCAATAGTTTCCTCCAAATGACGACTTGTGCGGGTGGCATCAATCGTGGCTCTCTGTAACTCAGTTTCTGCCTAAGAAGGTAAATGCCCCCCAAAAGAAAAACTCATCAGAATCCATGTAGGTGAATCTCTTGGTGGAAATTACCATTTTACTGTTGTTTTTCTGGCCTAAAAGTGTAAACTGTTCAAATTTACTTTTTACCACATACAACAAAAGGCCTGTATTAGATAGTATGTACAACACCGAGCTTTACGTTTGTTAAGAGACATTTAATCTCAAAAGACAGCCGTTTCTTTAAAACCACTTTCCCTGTTGCCCTCGGATGTGCTGTTTCCTACTGCTTCCTCTGTGTTTATCCCACTGTCATTTCCCTGAGAAAAGACTTGTGATTGGTTACTGTTCTCAGTGCTCTCACACTGTGTTATTCTGTAATATAGATTATCTGACATGACTATTTTATAGACAAATAAAATAGATTGTTGTAAAGGACTAAGAGTACACACTAAGAAGACCCACAGCTGTAACGATTCCCACTACAGAGAATCAAAGTTTTTATTATTACAACATGCAAGTGCTTGAGGATAGGGAGACTCAAGTGTCTTATCACTGTTTACTTTTAAGAGTTCCCTTTTATGTAAAAGAGTTTACTTTTAAGAGTTAAATGCATGAGATATATAATTTTTAATTTTTGAGGCAGGGTCTCCTTATAGAGTCAGTACTGTCCCAGGACTCTCTAACACAGATTATGAACTCAAGATTTATGAATCAAGCAGTCAAGTGACTCTTGACTGCTGATTATAGGTGTGTGCTACCACAACTGCATATCTATATCTGTATCTATATCTATATAGTTTTGGAATATATATAACATGGTCTCTGCTGGCTGTAAGCTTACTATCTGGTAGAAGAAAACCTTGAACTTCCTCCTACCATCCAAGTGATGGGATTACAGGCATGTACTATCCCACTGAAGTTAATCAGATTCTTACAAGCTAACAGCATTGCATTGCTTCATTTAGTTGATTTTATATATATATATATATATATATATATATATATATATATGCATGCATGCAAATAACTAATATATTAAATGGCAAGTTCTAATGTTTTGCTTTATACATGCACTCATACTATGTAGATCTGTGTTGTAAGATCACAGTTACTATCTAAATATTTCTATTTACTTGTGGATTGAAGACAGATTTATTTATTTATTTATTTATTTTTAAAAGCTGTTTTCTAATACTTTAGTTGTATATTAAGAATTTAGGCACATAGACCCAGGAATGGTACTGTTAAGTGCAGAAAAATTCCAATTTATCATAGAATTTCTTTTTAAGCATCTTTTCCTTTAGGACAATAGTTGCCTTCAGACATTAAATGTTGTCTTAAGCGGTACCAACAATCAAAAAACATACCTCAACTTTATGATTAAATTATTCCTAATAGTTTTGTTCCTTATTCTAAAATTATATTTGCTCTAAAGTTATATATCATTTAATATGAACTTGTCATCAAAGTTTTGAGCTATAATATTCTGACATTTAGTTAGTGCTTCCTTTTATGAGAATCTGTAAGTTGAAACAAGTAAACAGGTTTACTCTCATGATCCATTTCTTGACACTCCAATTTATTGCCCACCTGTGACTGAAAATTTTCATAAAGGAAAAAATACATTTCAAAGAGAATTGAACACTATAAAGTAAAGCCATATACCTTTAAAGAATTGCTCTTACAATTAGTGTTAGGTGCATAACTTTAAAATACTAAGTACTTTAAGATACTAAGTATATCAACTTGTATCTATATTTGTTCATATTTACCATACAAAGCATAGTTTTAAAAAAGACTTTCAACTTAATCTTTACTAGTATTAAAAACTATTTAAAAACATTTCTGGGCTTTTTTAAAACAGAAAATTCAAATGTAGAGTCAAAACTTAAAAGTTTTGTTCTGAAACTGGCCGTCAGTTACTTGATTTCTGATTTTTTTCTGAGAATAGTCAGACTGACTCCTAATGATTACAGTATGTAATATACAATTACATACATACAGTATGTAACATATAATTTTGTATCTTGCCTTTTTCCTTCTCATTTCCTTATGTTTTAGTTTAAGAATTGCAAGTCTCTTTAGGACTGGTTAACCTAGAGAAGCACAGGAAGCATACCAGCGGGGGTCTTGTACCCCAGCTTCTGACCACTTACAGCCTTCTTTAAGGTCTGAAATCCTTTTCCAGAGCACAGCATTCCCAGAGCCAATTTTTAGGAAAGAAAAATATGTGTGATCATTATTATATCCACTGAAAATTGCTCAAAACTCTACAATGACCCAATCTTGAGTAGGAAATGTTAAGATGCAGTTCCGTGAGTAAGTAGTAGTGTATCTAGTTAGCCAAGACTTTCACAGATGTTAAAGGGGGAAGCCACACTGGTGCTTTCAATCTGTGTTACAGCCATTCAAAAGTCATCTGGTACCTTGGGGTGGACAGAAAATCTTAGGATTATCTTCATCAAAAGAAGGGACTACGACTCCTTCATACATTGAACCTTAGCATACTACTGAGGAGACAGCCGAGTGTAAGGGTCTGTCTTTACATCTGGTAAAAATACGCCAATGCAGGCTAGAGAGATGGCTCAGTGGTTAAGAGAACTGACGGCTCTTCCAGAGGTTCTGAGTTCAATTCCCAGCAACTACATGGTGGCTCACAACCATCTGTAATGGGATCTGGTGCCCTCTTCTGGCCTGCGGGCATACATGCAAGCAGAATACTGTAATCATAATTTTTTTTTTTTTTAAAAAAAGACACTTCTAAGTAATATTTCACAGACTAAGCATAAAGTCTGTGACATAGGAACATATGTATACATATACATACATGTATGCAACAACAATTAATGAAAAAGACTATGAATTTGATAAAGATCATGGGAGTATTTGGAGGGAAACTGGAAATAGTGTAACTAAATTTTAATCTCAAAAAAATTAAAAAAAAAAAAAGTGCCGGGCGTGGTGGTTCACGCCTGTAATCCCAGCACTTGGGAGGCAGAGGCAGGCGGATTTCTGAGTTCGAGGCCAGCCTGGTCTACAGAGAGTTCCAGGACAGCCAGGACTACACAGAGAAACCCTGTCTCGAAAAACCAAAAAAAAAAAAAAAAAAAAAAAAAGCCAATGCTCTTGACTTTTTATTTTTATATTTAATATTTACATGTAAAGTGTGGCTCATGGTCTAGTTTCAGGATATCAGAATGCTTAGGTAGGTCTTATCTAGTGAGCAGGACAGTTCACCTGTAACAGTAACTTATGTTCTCCCACCTTGTTTGAGGTGTGCCGTAAGGACTGCTCCTTCCTCTACAGCAGTTAACAAAGCATTGTAAGTCAGCAAAGTTTGACTTAGCAGTACATTCATTTCTATGTTAAAGATCAATATGAAACTTGTGATTCAATCAACAACTCTGCAGGATTACAGATGTTATATTTTACCTGCCTTCATAGACTCTTTACCCCAAGAACAAAACAAGTTTTGATTACGGACTCAATTCCCTAACACTGGTGACTCCCTAGTCTGACAGTTCTCTAATTGCCAGGCATGAATTTGTAGCATTCTCTGGCTTGTCCAGCTTGCTTAAAACAGCCTGTGGTTTGAAATCCTAAGCGCCAATAGATGTCCAGTACATATTCTGCACCAGCTCAACTCAACTGCCTCTTTGGGTTTTTTTTTTTTTTTCCTTTTTTTAAAATAGAAAGTTGGGCATATGTACTTTTGGTTCAAAGGAAGCCTGACAGGTAATTGGTGCAGCCCCAAATCACTGCCCAGGGGACTCCCTTCAGGAATGAAGGTGTTCTTCAACTTCCAGTGCCCCAAAAGAGCCACTCCTTATTGGTGCCTGGCTAGGTTGGTGGGCAGAACCATCCTTGAGCAGGAGGAAGACAGGTAAGCGAGAAGGGGGTGGTGGTAGCTGGGAGAGGTTGGTGCTTTCTACACAGCCCCTAGCACTGCATGTGCATGCTGGTCATCACTGAAACACATCCTAGTTCAGGGAGTAACTGTTTTCTAGAAGCGCCGTTTACACCAGACATTCCTATTTAGATACCATGTGTCCTGCTATGAGCTTAATATACTGAAATCTCCTGACGGTTTGACTAAACGTTATCACTATGATTTCATGTAATTTTTTTGTCTTTTGTTTTTGATGAAGGACATTGTGGGACCAATTTTCCCCCTTCTTTTAAAGAACTGCAGGTAGGGCACTGAGACATTAGCATTTACTTTTTAATTTACCCTGAAAACATCAACATTTCTGAGTGGACTGGGGGGGGTAGTCTGTCATGAAAAGCAAACAAGATGGATTAGGAGGAGGGACTGCCCGTGAAGTTCCCTAAGCGCGGTTCTTTTTGCCACCGATATGAAAATTCCTAACTCAGAACTAGAGACGTATAATTTCCATCTACACTTACTTTTGTACTGCATACCCAACCAAACCTTTTTTTTAAAGACCAAAATCCAAAGGATACAATTACATGTCGATCAGATGGGTTTCGCTGGCGTGTCCTTTCTAACTGAGATAGCTGTTTGGCTTCTCGATTCCTTGCTGTTAGTGTTGCTTTGAGGTCATCCTGTAAATAAGCATTTTCCTTAATAAAACTTTC
Organism: Apodemus agrarius; assembly: GCA_964023405.1. Lineage (NCBI taxonomy): Eukaryota > Metazoa > Chordata > Mammalia > Rodentia > Muridae > Apodemus > Apodemus agrarius. Next base: position 140,590,512 of record OZ030009.1, on the reverse strand, counting down.
TAACTTAAGAAATAAAACAGTCTATCTTAAGAATGGAAGAATATTTGTTTGATCCCGGCACTGTGAGCACACGAGCTATGAGTACTGTAGAGGTGTGTATGTGTGTGCGTGTATACACGAGAGCCTATGCATTCATTGATATTGTCTCAGGATAAGACACACTATGAATGGAAGATGAGCCATGCAAATTCATGACTATAATAGTGGTTCTAGTGATGCTTACACGAGCATATGTATAAAAACCAAACACTGAAATTTACTTTGTGTAAATTAACTCTAAGTTGATTTCAAAAGCAATTTGTCAGATTTTAAAAATACAAGTTAATATCTTTAAAACAAAAAATATATAAACATATTCATCACATATTTTAAATGTTTCTACAATAGTGATTTTTATTGCTAGACAGAATATTAATAAACTCAGCAAACTTGGTAAAAATGCTTCATTATTTTTAAAGATCTAAGAAAATCTTTTCAAAGTATATAAAAAGAATAACTATATTTTATTTTTTATTTGTCATGAAAAAGACAAAACCTCATACCTTTTTCATAATACCAAGTGGATAAAAATGGACTGACTTACTCGTTTCATCTTTACAATGGTCCCATAAGCTTTCAAAGGTTCAACTACTTTGGCTTCAAGTCTTTCAACCTATTGAAAATTATATAAAATATAACTGAAAAGAAACATAGAAATACCAAAATTTAAATCCTGAAATAAAGATCTATGCTGTTTAATCTGAAATAAATACTATACAGATTAGTAGGTTTAAAATTTTAAGTTACAAGATAGTTCCAGCTTTCAGGAGGCTTAAGGCAGGGCAGCTTCCGTTTTGTATGTGTTCAAGCACATACTGACAGATGTTACAGATACTGACTCCTAATTCATGTAGCTCAACCGTCCAGAAAAATTAAAAGTTGAAATACACAGTTCCTAGGAACATTCAAAGGGATACAACCCTCAAAAGCAGACAGCTTAGGAAATATTGCATTAGCTGAACTGTTTCAAAAGGCCACTTAGCATGTATCAAAGCCCAGAGAACAAATAAATGGGCTTCGTGTTGCTGATCTGCCAAACTATACAACTCATTTTAATCACAAAGTAACAGCAATTCTTTTAATAACACTAGTAAAAGGAACTGAAGAAAAATTTTATACAAATATATATACAAGAAGATGAGGCACTGAAACTTTGTCAGGGAGGGCAAGTGACATCTATTGCTTAAAACAAACATTTTACAGAAAATAAAATGCTTTTAAAAATGACACGTTTACCTAATCAATCCATTTCATTTCATGTCAATTCTTTAGTTTCTGCAAATGACGTTATATGGATGTTCCACTTTAAAAGAGTTTAGGAAAATGTAAAAAATAATCATTTAAATATTCAGAATTCTGAAATCAGTGTTCTGAATATTCAGGGCAGCCTGCCGCACGCCAGCTCCAGCGCCGAACGCTGTGAGGTTTATCCACGTCTGTTCCAACAGTCTCCCTCGTGTTTCCCTCGCCTACCTTTGCCATGTTCATTAGCATCTCCACCATTTGGTAAGCAGGGAAACAGAGCAGAGCAAACGCAAATCAGTTCACTTTGCTATTTGATAACTAGCATAAAAATTTTCTAGAAAGGGGAAGTTATTGGTACAATAGGACTTTAGAATTATCTGTGAATAAAAGCTATTTCTGACACATTAAATCTCCAGTTACCATGTATAAACTGAGCATTGCTTGTTATAGAAGAAATGTAGGCCAAGAACTCAACGTTTTCCTTACAGGTATCCCTGAGGAATTAGTACTCAAGTTTTGTATGCGTAATGATAAGTTCATAGATTATTTCTCGCTCTCTTTTTTTTTTTTCAGTAAGTAAAAATTTGTTTTAGGCTTTAAACATGAGAAAGATTAATGGGGCTTGTTACAAAAGTAAAAAAGCAATCGAATTTGAACGTGCCAACTTTTGTTATAAGTCAGCTGGTATCAAAAGTACGTGAAAGTGCTTATGCAGTATTAAGAAAATGCTGGTTTTTAGAAAGATCTCCCAAGAGCAAGGCTCTGGTCACTCAAAGCAAACACAGCCAAGCTCTCGGCTGTATCACTTGGTTTGTTTCTTGTGTTGTAAATCATAGCGTTCTGATTGTTCGACTTCCAAACCACGGGACTGTCAGTAATTCGTAGCCCATTTACTATTTTGTTATCCTCTTGTCATTGTCAGCATTTCCATCTCTAGTCATTCTTTAAAACGCACTTGGCCCACACAGGCCGTACGGGGGGTTTCCTTCCCCACAACTGCTACATATGTCACCTTTTCGGAATGTCTGCGCCCTGTTATCCTGTTGGCAAATGCAGCAGCATGCTCAAGACTTCACACACCTGACGTTTAGTTTGAAAGCGATCAGGTCACAGAAAGGTTCGGTGTAGAGGTCCCACAGCGTTACAAACAGGAAAGACACTTATCAAGAGCACATTCACCACTGCTGGGTAGGTTACAACGTCAAGTCCACAATTCCTACACACTACTTCTTGGGCTTATGACACCAGAACCTCACTTCATACCTCTGCCTGGCGGTAATCTTGAAGTTTGGCAAACTCATCAGCAAAGTCTTTCAGACCCTGCTTTAAATTTGGGGTCTCTGTAGAGGCATACATGTTGATTTCATTCACCAGGAGGTCGGCTTTGTCTCGAAGCCTGGCAGTTTTCCGTACATAAGCAGCAAAGATTTGGCAAAGCTCTCCAAAATGCTTCTCCACATTCGTGACAGCATCCTGCAGTTGTTTCGTTTGGGCATCTCTAGAAAAAGGAGACACAGAACACTATTCTTAAAACGGTAAGATGGTGTCCCGTTAATTTCATATGCAAACATTCCCGGGGCATCCCGAAGCCCTGAAGGGCAATATCCCCAGCTCTCCCAGAGGCTCGCCCCTCTCTAGGACCTCATGCAGGGTCTGGTCCTGCCTAGGACTTTGCAGGCCCGGGGAAGGGCCCGGGCCCTGTGGGCCGAGAGGGGCGGCGCTGCCGCGGCTCGGGCACCTACGGCCTCCCGGGCTCTGTACCGCGGCGGGGCCCGGGCAGCTCAGGGGGACCAGTCGGCCCGGAGACTCTCTCGGTCCCGCACTCGCTGCAGCCGGGTGGACGGGCTGCAGAGCGCCACGGGGACCGTGCGGCCTCCTCCCGCCCCAGCCGGCTTCCAGGCCCTCGGCCGGTCTCCTCTCGCCCACCCGGCCCTCTCCCTTGGGCGGCCTGCACGACGAGGCCCCGAGCGGTTACCGGTCATCCAGATTGCGTCTCAACATCTTGCCTTTCGCGCCGCCGGGAACCCGGGACGGGAGCCCAACGAGCGCGGCTCCGGGCCGCCAGGGCGCGCGGGAGCAGGAGACGCCGCCACTTCTACCGGGAGCCGAGAGCGCGCTGTGCGCGCCGCCGCGCCTGCCCGGCGTTTCCGTGGCGACGCGGCGCGCGCCCCGGCGGTCAAGAGAAGGGAAAGGGAGACCAGAGGGCATTGGGCAGAGGGAACGCCAAGCATCCTCCTTCAGCGCCTGCAGCTCTCTAGCCCTCCCAGGCTGCTGGAAGCAAAGGAGGAAAAACAACCCACCAGCAACCGGAAGGGGTAAGGGAAATAAAGGTGAATGGGGTTCAGGCTCTGCTTCTGGATGTGTGGACTTAAAGCCGTGCTTGTCCGTGTGCTTCTCGGTTGGACGGGACAACCTGTGGGCTCGTGGAAGCTGCCTTTGGAAAGATCCATTCTGTAAGTTAGATTTCTTTTACTGTGATAAGACCCCGACAAAAATCAAGTTGGGGAGGAAAGGGTTTTTTTGGCTGACATATCCCAAATCACAGTTCTTTGAGGAACTCAAGGCAGGAACCCGGAGGCAGGAATTGAAGTAGAGGACATGGAGCAACACTGCTTGCTGGTCTATTCGATTCACTTTCTTATATACCCCAGGACCTGTTGCACAGGGCGGGCAATACTGTCTACAGCATTACCTGGCCCTTCCACATCAACCATCAATCAGGAAAACAGCCCACAGGCTAGTCTGGAAGAGACATTTTGAGAATCTAAGTTCCCTCTTCTTAGGTAATTCTAACTTTGGTCAAATTAACCAAACAGAAACAACAAACAACAACAAACCAGACAAAACAACATCAGCAACAAATCTAGGCAGCACAACAGCACTTACCTCCTTAGCATTACTCATCAGTTAACTGAGTGTCTGCTTTGTGAAAAAGACTGTTAGACCCAGTCAAAGTATGGACCTGAATGTAGGTCCCCAGTTTGAAGAGACACATATAACCTGCAGCCTTCCTTTAACTTCTGAGAGGCTTCAAACTTTGTCTGCTTCTCAAATGCCCATAATCTATGAGAATAAAGTCCTAACCTAAGGTCAGAACAGTCTTTGCTCTTACAGAGCTCACAGCCTGGGTGGAAGGATAAAGCTAGCCAAACAATCAAACACATGTAACACAACCCAGAAATGTGCTACTGTGTCAGGTTTTGTTTTATACGCGGATTACAAGACCTAGTAGCTTACAGAAGTCCACTAGTCAGTTCAGGGTGTTGTAAATAGTGTGAACGGTACTTCCTTGGGTCTGTTCAGCTGGGTTCTCTCTTGCCTTTCCAGGGGTGAGGCTGTTACTAGCTGCACAATCTCACTAAACGCTATGGTGTTGAGCGAATAAGTCCTGCAATTGGGAGATGGGGAACCAGATGTGTCCAAATCCTCCCTCCCCCCCCAAAAAAAATCTCATTTAAGACTAGTAGGAGTAAGAATTGCTCTCACCTTGTTCTGGGCCTGCATGTCATGGTGGTGCATGTATCCCTGTGTCCCCCGCCTCTGCCATCATTGAGTTAGTTACATAGCCCGGTGACTGAATTACAGGTTTAGCACCTGGAATTCCTCTTCATGCAAATGAAGCACTCCCAGTACCTCAGAACCAACCAATAATGTATACTCACCCTGAAAAAGACCCCACCCACTACCCTTGATAAGCCTTTATTACCCTCAAATAAGGAGAGCTGTAACTCTGAAAAAACGTCCAGCCAACAGAGTTCCTGTGGACCCAGGACCCACCCTGCCCGGCGATTCTTCATTTTCTCCATTCCAGCCTAGTGCACGACAGTGCCTGAGTACCCCGAAGGCAGAAGCAGAACTGGCTGATTTGAATATGGTTTGAGTGTCCTCAAATAGTTCATGACTCAGAGGCTTGGTTTGCTCCTTAATGTGTGGGGGGAGGTGTGGCCATTTAAGAGAGGAGCCCAAGGGACAAGCATCGGGTCATGGAGACTACCACTCTTGGAAGGGGTTAAGGTGTTTTGTTTTGCTTTTGAGTCGCTAATTATTAATTGTCTAGAGAGGTTGTAGACCAGAGTCTGACCCTACTTGGATCTGACTTTTTCCATCCATACCTGCTGTTATGACCAAATCCACTATATGAAGTCTTTATCAGAGCAGAGCCCTTGAATAGTCAGAATTGTGAACGAAAACAAAACAAAACAAAACAAAACAAAACAAACCCCCCAAATATTTGTGTACACTTGCTACTCTCAAGTATTTTTGAAAGATAGATTTATTTATTTATTTATCTGTTTATTTATTATGTTTATGTGAATGCATGTGTGCCTCCTGAGTTTACATGCACCATGTGTGCACAGGAAGGCCAGAGAGGGCATGGGTTTCTCTGGAACTGGAGGTGTAGGCTGTTGTGAGCCACCATGTAGGTTCTGAGAACGAAACCACATCCTCTGCAAGAGCAAAAAGCCCTCATAGCGTCTGGTCCATTGCTTCAGCTCCCTAGATTCAGGTATTTTATAACAATAATATAAAGTAGACAGGTACAGGTAGCCTAACTAACATGCCATGCAGCAGGGACCCTGTCAGCGGAGGCAGCATGCCTTTCATTTTCCACCAGGTCAGCCCAGATTCTTCATAGCCAGCAAGACTTGGCAAGTCCCACTGCCCACACGCCTTTAAAGTGTCTGCCTAATTATCGTGGATGCCTCGGCCCTGTTGGTTGATACAAGTTACATGGTCCACATTAAAATGGCACACTAATTATCACGGGCCCAGGGAGTGGCTGCTTCTGTTTGTTAATCCATGTATCAGTTGGACCTTCATGGCACCAAGAGAGCATGTGCTGACAACAGAGCTGGGGTTTGACCTTGTTGAAGAACTTAAGTGAAGATGAAGCACTTAAACTAATACCCAAAGAATGAGAAGCGGTTAATTAGAAGAAAGGGGGATTAAAATTATGCCAACGAGAGGGACAAATTGTCACCTTCTTTCCAAAGGCAGCTCTTTTCTCCCTCTAGAATTGCATAACTTGTATCTGTATGGATGTGACACCTGTCAATAATACATTTGATGGCCTATGGCTTAGACAGGAAATAGGAGCTGGGACATCCGGGAGACAGACAGGATTCTGGGAGAATGCCAAGTAGGATATTTGGCCGGGAAGATGTGGTGAGATGTTTGCATGCTACCTAAGCATAAGAAGCCAGCCATGTAGCAGAATGTAGATCATAAGAAATGGGTTAAATTATGATACAGTCATAGAAGACCCTAGCTGTATGACCAAGGTATTTATAAATATATTTTGAGTCTGAGTCTTATTTCTGGGAGCATGGTGTTGGGAGGAAGAAAGACCAAACATCTATACTCTTCCTGGCGCACACACACACACACACACACACACACACACACTGAACTTATTTCAGACTGGGTTTTGTATGTGTCGTTCCCTATGCCTGGATATTCCTTCTTAGGTCTTTACATGGATGATCCATTTTTAGAACATATAGAATTGTGCCTATAAAGCTTCTACAGAGGAAGGCTTTCTCTTTCTCACATCTCCAAGTTGCTATGATATCTCCTGTGATGCTTCCCCTTGATGCACATACTGCTTTCAGACATTAACCTACTAATGTGCTGTTTTGCTATCTCCAAAGAGTGTGCTCTGTGGAATTAGTTTTCTATTTTGATCACATCGTGGTGCCAGTGCTAGCCCACTGTTAGATCTTATTAGGGATTGTTGATGAGCTAAAGTCATCAATGAATAAATGAATGAGTGAAAACCCCATGGCTGAGTGTTGTCTTGTGTGTGGGGAAGGAGAAGAGTGGAGGTGGCTGTGGGATGGGCTGAGGGCACGGCTAGAGAGAGGCCCTGCAGAGCATTTTAGCATTTTGGCTAATACTAATGAATTTTGACTTTGGTCCTTGTATGAGTCAGGGTTCTCCAGAGGAAAAGATCCAACAGGTTATATATGTGTATAATACAATATATAAATTCGTTGCAAGGAAATGTCCCAAGTGATTATCAGGGCAGAGGGATCTTAAGATCTCCAGCTCAGACGCAATACAGGAGGACCAGTGTGGAACAACAGTGTAAGAACTAGAAAAGCTGAAGTTGTGACTATCACTATGGAAGCAAGAGGTCCAATCCTCAAAAGTGTGTTTCAGTCCTAGTTTGAGTGTCAGCAAAAACCATGCCTCAGCTCACACCAGATGGCAGGCTCTATTCTATTCAGATCTCTGATTAACGGAAGAGGACTGTTTTAGTTGGGTTTTACTGCTGTGAAGAGACACAATGACTAAGGCAACTCTTATAAGGACACTGTTTAATTGGGGTTGTCTTAGAGGTTCAATCCATTATCATCAAGGTGGGAGCATGGCAGTGTCTACACAGGCACAGCACTGGAGAAGCTAAGAGTTCTACATCTTCATCTGAAAGCCATCGGGAGACTGGCTCCCCGTGCTTTGGAGGAGGATCTTATTGCCCACCCACAAAGTGATACACTTCCAACAAGGCCATATCCACTCCAAAAAGGCCACACTGCCTAATAGTGTCACTCCCTGGGCCAAGCATATTCAAACCACCACATTTCTCTCCCTGGCCCCCATAGGCTTGATCAAACACATCTGTCTTTTGGGGGCCCATACCTAGCCATAGCATATTAAAAATACATTTAGTCCAACTTTCAAAGTCCCCATAGTTTATAGCAGTCTCAACAATGTTAAAAGTACAAAGTTCAAAGTCTCTTCTGAGATTTGTCCAGTTACTTAACTATAACCCCCAAAGCAAGACAGGAAACCATTTGGGCAAACTCTAAACTCTGCATCTCCATGTCTGATGTCAAAGCAGTCTTCATATCTCCAGCTCCTTTACTGTCTTTGTTGACTGCAACAAACTTCTTTCTCTTAGTCTGGTTCTACTCTGTATTAGCAGCTTTCCTTGGCAGGTATCCCACGATTCTGATTCTGGCATTTTTAATACCTTTGGGGTCTCCAAATCAACTTCAATTTCACAACTTCCTGTCCCAGTATCTAGGATACATATATGATCTTCTGGGATTCTCCAAAGAACTTTCATCACTTCTCCAGCTCTGCCCTCTGTAGCACTCTAGACTCTGGTTGACTCCACTCCACTGCTGATGATGTTCTTGGTGGTCATTCCATGGTACTGGCATCTCTAATATGCTGGAGTCTTTTGCTGCAGCTAGGCTTCACCAATAGCATCTTATTGGTTCTCTTCATGGTGCCAAACCTTAAGTTCTTTGCATGAGCCCTTCAGACCTGGGCTATCAACTACAACTGAGGCTGCACTTTTATCAGTGGCCTTCCATGTCCTCTCACAGTGCCAAGCCTCAGCTGCTCTTCATGACCATACATTTTATATTTTTCCTTTCTCAGCTTGCTATACTTGTTCAAATGCTCTTCATGAGACTTAATCAGAGAACAAAGACTCTGTTGAGCTTTTTTGAGACTTTCTTTGTCAATGCAATTAAGGTAAATCTCTTTACCTTAGCCTCAGGTAGACTTTTCAGATAAGAGCAAAAAAGCAGCCACATTCTTAGACAAAATATCACAAAAACAGCCTCTCAGCCACATATTAAAATTCTTCTCTGAAACCTCTAGAGCCAGGCTTTCCCCCTTCCCTTCCCTTCCCTTCCCTTCCCTTCCCTTCCCTTCCCTTCCCTTCCCTTCCCTTCCCTTCCCTTCCCTTCCCTTCCCTTCCCTTCCCTTCCCTTCCCTTCCCTTCCCTTCCCTTCCCTTCCCTTCCCTTCCCTTCCCTTCCCTTCCCTTCCCTTCCCTTCCCTTCCCTTCCCTTCCCTTCCCTTCCCTTCCCTTCCCTTCCCTTCCCTTCCCTTCCCTTCCCTTCCCTTCCCTTCCCTTCCCTTCCCTTCCCTTCCCTTCCCTTCCCTTCCCTTCCCTTCCCTTCCCTTCCCTTCCCTTCCCTTCCCTTCCCTTCCCTTCCCTTCCCTTCCCTTCCCTTCCCTTCCCTTCCCTTCCCTTCCCTTCCCTTCCCTTCCCTTCCCTTCCCTTCCCTTCCCTTCCCTTCCCTTCCCTTCCCTTCCCTTCCCTTCCCTTCCCTTCCCTTCCCTTCCCTTCCCTTCCCTTCCCTTCCCTTCCCTTCCCTTCCCTTCCCTTCCCTTCCCTTCCCTTCCCTTCCCTTCCCTTCCCTTCCCTTCCCTTCCCTTCCCTTCCCTTCCCTTCCCTTCCCTTCCCTTCCCTTCCCTTCCCTTCCCTTCCCTTCCCTTCCCTTCCCTTCCCTTCCCTTCCCTTCCCTTCCCTTCCCTTCCCTTCCCTTCCCTTCCCTTCCCTTCCCTTCCCTTCCCTTCCCTTCCCTTCCCTTCCCTTCCCTTCCCTTCCCTTCCCTTCCCTTCCCTTCCCTTCCCTTCCCTTCCCTTCCCTTCCCTTCCCTTCCCTTCCCTTCCCTTCCCTTCCCTTCCCTTCCCTTCCCTTCCCTTCCCTTCCCTTCCCTTCCCTTCCCTTCCCTTCCCTTCCCTTCCCTTCCCTATCCTATTCTACTTTACCTCAGTTGATAAAATATTTCAACCAGCCAGGCGGCGGTGGTGGCGCACGCCTTTAATCCCAGCACTTGGGAGGCAGAGGCAGGCAGATTTCTGAGTTCAAGGCCAGCCTGGACTACAGAATGAGTTCCAGGACAGCCAGAAGTACACAGAGAAACCATGTCTCGAAAAAACAAAACAAAACAAAAAAACAAAAACAAAAACAAAAAAAAATTTCAGTCAAACTAGCCTGTAGGCGTCTCCATTCTTGATCAATGTGGGAGGGCCTAGCCCAAAATTAGCAGTATCATCCCTGGGCAAGGTGGTTCTGGGTTGTATAAGAAATTAGGGTGAGGGAGTCCTGGAGAGCAAGCCAGTGAGCAGCACCCTCCATGTGTTCTGCTTCAGTTCCTGCCTCGATTTCCTGCTGTGACTTCCTGTCATTGCTATATTATAACTGTAAGCCAGGGGAAACCCTTTCCTCTGAAAATTACTTTTCATAATGGTGTTCATCACAGCAAAAGAAACCTAAGTAGGATGCAAGGACACCACCCTACATCTTTCTCAAGATTCCTGTTTTACAAAGTTCTTTTTTTATTGGATATATTCTATATTTACATTTCATTTCCCTTTTTCTGGTTCCCTGCCCCCCAAAGGTCCTACATGACCTTTTCCCTTCCCGTGTTCCCCCATCCACCCTTTCCCACTTCTCTGTTCTGGGATTCCCCTACACTGATGCTTTGAGCACTTCCAGAACCAGAGTCCACTCCTTCCTTTGTTGGACATCATTTGGTATGTGGATTGTGTCTTTGGTGTCCCAAGATTCTAGGCTAATATTCACTTATCTGTGAGTGCATACTATCGGTATTCTTTTGAGACTGTGTTACCTCACTTAGTATGATGTTCTCCAGCTCCATCCATTTCTCTAAGAATTTAATGAATTCATTGTTTCTAATGGCTGACTAGTATATATATGTATATATATATATGTATACATATATATCACATTTTTTATCCATTCTTCCGTTGAGGGACATCTGTTTTTTTTCTAGCTTCTGGCTATTATAAATAAGGCTGCTATGAACATAGTGGAGCATGTATCCTTATTGCATGCTGGGTAATCTTCTTGGTATATGCCCAGGAGTGGTATGGCTAGGTCCTCTGGAAGTATAGTGTCCAGTTTTCTGAGAAACCGCCAGACTGATTTCCAGAGTGGTTATACCAGCTTGCAGTCCCACCAGCAGTGGAGGAGTGTTCCTCTTTCTCCACATCCTCGCCAACACCTGCTGTTTCCTGAGTTTTTAATCTTAGCCATTCTGACTGGTGTGAGGTGAAATCTCAGGGTTGTTTGCATTTGCATTTCTCTAATGACTAATGATGTTGAACATTTTCTAAGGTGTTTCTCAGCCATCTGAATTTCTTCAGGTGAAAAGTTCTTTGTTTAGCTCTGTACCCCATTTTTTGATAGAGTTACTTGGTTTTCTGGGGTCTAACTTCTTGAGTTCTTTGTATACATTGGATATTAGCCCTCTGTCGGATGTGGGGTTGGTGAAGATCTTTTCCCAATTTGTTGGTTGCCCATTTGTCCTTTTGACAGTGTCTTTTGCCTTACAGAAACTTTGTAATTTTATGATTTACAAAGTTCTTAACACATGTAAACATTTCAATTCTGTTCTATTTGCAGAAAAGAAATTGTGGGTTTTAGGGTAAATCCATCATTGAACATAGCAGTCTTGACTGAGAATTACTGTCCTGGGTTACAAGTAGTATAGGTGTTGCCTTTGTCAATATAACTACATGATGCTTGTGTATTTTTAAGTCAGCATAACATTATTTTGTAAAACATTTAGAGAGAATTACATCTGGAACCCTCTGGTGGAAGCCCTCTGGTTTCTGTCTCTGGCTTGGGACCACTCTCTGCCATTGCACACCATATCCAAGTGACTCATGGAGGTAGCTAACCAATCAGGAGTGCATAGAGGCCAGACAGCACAAGTAGGACCTCCCCTGCTGCTCAGAGGAAACAGCCAGAAACCCTGAGGACACAAGAGCCTAGGAGCAGCCTGGGACAGGAGTCTTCCAATTTCTACCTGCACCCAGAGTTGTTCAGGGCCACAGAGCTACATACCCAAATACAACCACAAGAGAGCAGGTCTCGCAGGAGTACCTACATACCTGTGTACACAGAGAGAACGGGTCTCCCAGGAGCACAGATACATAGCCTTGCATGACAGATAAGCCACAGTCAGAGACAGCAACACCAGCTAACACCAGAGACAACCAGACGGCAAAAGGCAAATCCAAGAACATTACCAACAGAAACCAAGGCAACATGGTACCATCTGAATCAAGTTCTCCCACCCACCACACCAGAAAAGCAAGATCTGGATTTAAAATCACATCTCATGATGGTGATAGAGGAATTCAAGAAGGACATCAATAACTTCCTTAATGAAGTACAGGAGAACATGGGTCAACAGATAGAAGCACATAAAGAGGAAACACACACACACACACACAAAAATCACTTAAAGAAATACAGGAGAGCATGGGTCAACAGGCAGAAGCCGTTAAAGTGGAAACACAAAAATTCCTTAAAGAATTTTAGGAAAACTCAAACAAACAAGTGAAGGAACTGGGAAAAACCATTCCGGATCTAAAAATGTTAGTGGAAACAACTAAGAAATCACAAATGGAGACAACTCTGGAGATAGAAAACCTTGGAAAGAATTCAGGAGTCATAGATGCAAACATCAAAAACAGAATACAAGAGATAGAAGAAAGAATCACAGGTGCTGAAGATACCATAGAAAACATTGACTCAACAGTAAAAGAAAACGCAAAATGCAAAAAGCTTGTAACCCAAAACATCCAGGAAATCCAGGACAAAATGAGAAGACCAAACCTAAGGATAATAGGTATAGAAGAGATCAAATATTGACAACTTAAAGGGTCACTAATATCTTCGACAAAATTATAAAAGAAAACTTCCCTAACCTAAAGAGAGAGATGCCCATGAACATACAAGAAGCCTACAGAACTCCAAACAGACTGGACCAGAACAGAAATTCCTCCACATAATAATAAAAACACCAAATGTACTAAACAAAGAAAGAATATTAAAAGCAGTAAGAGAAAAAGTCCAAGTAACATATAAAGGAAGACCTATCAGAATTACACCAGACTTCTCACCAGAGACCATGAAAGCAAGAAGATACTGGGCAGATCTCATGCAGACTCTAAGAGAACACAAATGCCAGCCAAGACTACTATATCCAGCAAAACTCTCAATCACCATAGATGGAGAAAACAAGATATTCCATGATAAAAACAAATTTACACAATATCTTTCCACAAACCCAGCCCTACAAAGGATAATAGGTGAAAAACGTCAACACAAGGAGGGAAGCTACACCCTGGAAAAAGCAAGATAGTAACCTTCTTTCATCAAACCCAAAAGAAGATGACCACTCAAACATAAAAAAAATCAAAAATAACAGGAAGTAATAATCACTAGTCCTTAATATCTCTTAACATCAATGGACTCAATTCCCCAATAAAAAGACATAGACTAAGAGACTGGATATGTAAACAGGACCCAGCATTTTGCTGCATACAGGAAACACACCCCAGTGTCAAAGACAAACACTACCTCAGAGTAAAAGGCTGGAAGACAATTTTTTTTTTTGAGACAGGGTTTCTCTGTGTAGCCTTGGCTGTCCTGGAACTCACTCTGTAGACCAGGCTGGCCTCGAACTCAGAAATCCGCCTGCCTCTGCCTCCCAAGTGCTGGGATTACAGGATGGAAGACAATTTTACAAGCAAATGGTCTCAGGAAACAAGCCAGAGTAGGCATTCTAATATCAGATAAAATTGACTTTCAATCGAAAGTCATCAAAAAAGACACAGAAGGACACTTCATACTCATCAAAGGAAAAATCTACCAAGACCCCCCAATTGTAAATATCTATGTTCCAAATGCAGGGGCAACCTCATTCATAAAAGAAACTTCACTAAAGCTCAAAGCACACATTGCACCTCATACAATAATTGTGGGTGACTTTAACACCACACTTTCCTCAAAGGACAGATCAGGGAAACACAAACTAAACAGAGACACAGTGAAACTAACTGATGTTTTGGATCAAATGGATTTAACAGATATCTATAGGACATTTCATTCTAAATCAAAAGAATATACCTTCTTCTCAGCACCTCATGATACCTTCTCCAAAATTGACCGTATATTTAGTCACAAAACAGACCTCAACAGATATAAGAAGATCAAAGTAATTCCATGCCTTCTATAAGATCACTGTGGAGTTAGGGTGATCTTCAATAGCAGCAAAAACAACAGAAAGCCCACATACACATGAAAGCTGAACAATGCTCTACTCAATGATACCTTGATCAAGGAACAAATAAGGAAAAAAATCAAAGAATTTTTAGAATTTAATGAAACTGAAGGCACAACATACCCAAACTCCTGGGATATAAAGAAAGCAGTGCTAAGATGAAAACTCATAGCTCTGAGTGCCTCCAAAAAGAAGCTGGAGAGAACATACACTAGCAACTTAACAGCACACCAGAAAGCTGTAGAACAGAAAGAAGCTAATACACCCAAGAGGAGTAGAAGGCAGGAAATCATCAAACTCAGGGCTGAAATCAATCAAGTTGAAACAAAAAGAACTATACAAAGAATCAACCAAAACCAGAAGCTGGTTCTTTGGAAAAATCAACAAGATAGATAAACCCTTAGCCAGACTAACCAAAAAAAAGCACAGGACCAGATGGTTTTCGTGCAGAATTCTATCAGACCTTCAAAGAAGACCTAACACCAATACTCTTCAAAGTACTCTACAAAACAGAAGGAACACTACCCAACTCGTTCTATGAAGCCACAATTTTGCTGATACCAAAACCACAGAAAAATCCAACAAAGAAAGAGAACTTCAGACAAATTTCCCTTATGAATATCAATGCAAAAATACTCAATAAAATTTTTTGCCATCCAAATCTAAGAACACATCACAACGATCATTCACTATAATCAAGTAGGCTTCATCCCAGGGATGCAGGGGTGGTCCCCTCCATATATTGAAATCCATCAATGTAACCCACTATATAAACAAACTCAAAGAAAAAAAAACTACACAGTCATTTAATTAGATGCTGAAAAACATTTGACAAACTATGCTTAGGCATGGGCCTTGAATTTCTGATCTTTCCAAGAATTTTATCATGAAAGGATGCTGACTTTTGTCAAGTGCTTTTTCAGAATCTTATTAAATGACCATGTAGGTTTTTGCTTTGAGTTTGTTTATGTAGTAGATTACATTGATTGATTTCCATATATTGAACCATCCCTGCATCCTTGGGATGAAGCCTACTTGACTGTGGTGAATGATCATTTTGATGTGTTCTTGGATTCGTTTGGCAAGAATTTTATTGAGTATTTTTGCATCAATATTCATAAGGGAAATTGGTCTAAAGTTCTCTTTCTTTGTTGGATCTTTGTGTGGTTTTGGTATCAGTGAAATTGTGGCTTCATAGAGTGAGTGGGTAGACTTCTTTCTGTTTCTATTGTGTGGAATAGTTTGAAGAGTATTGATGTTAGGTCTTCTTTGAAGGTCTGATAGAATTCTGCACTAAAACCATCTGGTCCTGTGCTTTTTTTGGTTGGGAGACTTTCAATGACCACTTCTATTTCTTTAGGGGTTATGGGACTGTTTAGATGGTCTATCTGATCCTGATTAAACTTTGGTATTTGGTATCTGTCTAGGAAACTGTCCATTTCATCCAGATTTTCCAGTTGTGTTGAGTAAAGTCTTTTGTAGTAGGATCTGATAATTTTTTAAAATTTCCTCAGTTTCTGTTATTTCTCCCTTTTCATTTCTGATTTTGTTAATTTGGATATTGTCTCTGTGCCCTCTGGTTAGTCTGGCTAAGAGTTTATCTATCTTGTTGATTTTCTCAAAGAACCAGCTCCTGGTTTTGTTGATTCTTTGTATAGTTCTTTTGTTTCAACTTGATTGATTTCAGCTCTGAGTTTGATGATTTCCTGCCTTCTACTCCTCTTGGGTGTATTAGTTTCTTTCTGTTCTAGAGCTTTCTGGTGTGCTGTTAAGCTGCTAGTGTATGCTCTCTCCAGTTTCTTTTTGGAGGCACTCAGAGCTATGAGTTTTCCTCTTAGCACTGCTTTCTTTGTATCCCAGGAGTTTGGGTATGTTTTGCCTTCAGTTTCATTAAATTCTCAAAAGTCTTTGATTTTTTCCCTTATTTCTTCCTTGATCAAGGTATCGTTTAGAGTGTTGTTCAGCTTTCATGTGTATGTGGGCTTTCTGTTGTTTTTGCTGCTATCGACGACCACTCTTAGTTCATAGTGATCTGATAGGAGGCATGGGATTAGTTTGATCTTTTTATATCTGTTGAGGTCTGTTTTGTGACCAAGTATATGGTCAATTTTGGAGAAGGTGTCATGAGGTGCTGAGAAGAAGGTATATTCTGTTTATTTAGGATGAAATGTTCTAGAGATATCTATTTAATCCCTTTGGCCCCAAACTTCTGTTAGTTTTACTGTGTCTCTGTTTAGTTTGTATTTCCCTGATTTGTCCTTTGAGGCGAGTGTGGTGTTGAAGTCACCCACAATTATTGTGTGGGGTGCAATGTGTACTTTAAGCTGTAGTAAAGCTTCTTTTACGAATGAGGGTGCCCTTGTAGTTGGAGCATAGATGTATAGTTTTTCTCCTTTTGTTGATATTTTCCATTCATTATCCTTTGAAGGGCTGGGTTTGTGAAAAGATACTGTGTGAATTTGTTTTTGTCATGAAATACCTTGGTTTCTCCATTTATGGTGATTGAGAGATTTGCTAGATTAAGCTGTCTGGGTTGGCATTTGTGTTCCCTTAGGGTCATCCCTTAGGGTATAACATCTGCCCAGGCTTTTCTGGCTTTCATAGTCTCTGATGAGAAGTCCGGTATAATTCTGATAGGTCTACCTTTATATGTTACTTGACCTTCTTCCCTTACTGCTTTTTAATAGTTTTTCTTTGTTTAGTATATTTGGTGTTTTAATTATTATGTGACAGGAGGAATTTCTTTTCTGGTCAAATCTACTTAGAGTTCTGTAGGCTTCTTGTATGTTCATAGGCATCTCTTTCTTTAGGTTAGGGAAGTTTTCTTCTATAATTTTGTTGAAGACATTTACTGGCCCTTTAAAGTTGGAAATCTTCACTCTCTTCTATACCTATAATTCTTAGGTTTGGTTTTCTCATTTTGTCCTGGATTTCCTGGATGTTTTGGGTCAGGAGCTTTTGTCATTTTTCATTTTCTTTGACTGTTATATCAATGCTTTCTATGGTGTCTTCTGCATCTGAGATTCTCTTTTCTATTTTATTCTGTTGTTGATGCTTGGATCCATGACTCCTGACTTCTTTCCTAGGTTTTCTATCTCCAGAGTTGTTTCCCTTTGTGATTTTTTTTTATTGTTTCTACCTCCATCTTTAGATCCTGGATGGCTTTATTCAATTCCTTCACCTGTTTTGTTGTGTTTTCCCTTAGTTCTTCAAGGGCTTCTCCTTGTTTACTTGTATTCTTTTGTCTTTCTTTCTTTCTTTCTTTTTCTTTTTTCCTTTCCTTTTCTTTTTTCTTTTTTCTTTTTTTCTTTTTCTTTTCTTTTCTTTTCTTTTCTTTTCTTTTCTTTTCTTTTTTTCTTTTCTTTTTTTTTTTTTTTGGAGACAGGGTTTCTCTGTATAGCCCCTGTCCTGGAACTCACTCTGTAGACGAGGCTGGCCTCGAACTCAGAAATCCACCTGCCTCTGCCTCCCAAGTGCTGGGATTAAAGGTGTGCGCCACCACCGCCCGTCTCTTGTATTTCTTTAAGGGAGTTATTTATGTCTTTATTGAAGCCGTCCATCAGCATCATGACCTGTGATTTTAAATCCAAATCTTGATTTTCTGGTGTGTTGGGGTATCCAGGACTTGGTGTTTTTGGGAGAATTGGGTTCAAATTGTGCCATATTGCCTTGATTTCTGTTTGCTTTTTTGCCATCTGGTTATCTGTGGTGTTAGTTGATCCTGCTGTTACTGGCTGGTGCTTGTCCCTCCTGTGTGTGCCTGCAAGCCTATCTCAGCACCCCTGGGTGACTGCCTTTCCCCTGGCACAGATTGCTGTGGCGTTGGGCCCTGGCAGATCGAGTCCCAAGTGATTTTACATTCGGGTGTTCTCTGTGTTCCTGACTTCAATAGCCTGCTCAGTCACAGGAGAGAAGATCTTGGCCTTTCCTCTAATCACAGGACTCAATGCAGAGCAGATATCCCCTAGCAGACTAGGTGCACAGACATCTGTGGCAGCGCTGCCCAGATCCTGGATACAGCTGGGATCCTGGCGGGCCATGTCCCAAGTGCAGTTCTACTTGGGTGATCCCTGCATATGTGTCTGCCCCTCTACACAGTCAGTAGCAAAGAGGGTGGCGCCTCACCTCTAAATGCGGGACTCCCTTTTACTGTCTCCCTGCAGGGTAGATGACCCCTGGAAGGGTAGGTGCCCAGCTGGATGTAGTGCTGCTGAGTTCCTGGGTGCAGGTGGAGTCCTGGGGAGGCGTGTCCCAAGCGATCTTCTACTGGGGTGATTCCTGCATACCTGTCTGCCCCTCTACACAGTTACAGGAGATTTTTTTCAGCCCCGTTCTAGCCAACTGTCCCCCTTCTAGCCAACTGTCCAAAGGTAGGGGGAAAAGATAATAAATAGGACAAATGGATGTGGACCTGTTTAGAAATAGTTCTTCGGGGTGATTCCAATCTCCATTGTCAAGATAGCAACAGTTCAGTTCAGTAATGTCAGGATACCAAATATGAGTGGCGTGATTCCCCAGAAACAGCCAGCCTCTGCTGAATTGGCAGGAGTCATCAGAAACAACCAGAACCAGCTGGGAAGCCAGGAGTTCCCTGCTGTGCCTCTTTGAATGAAGTGAAGATCAGCGAAGACAAGAGACCAATGAAGCTAGCTATGCAAGCAGGAACTGCTGCTGTCTACCAGTTTGCTGTAAATTGCTTTTACTATGTTTAGGTATGGGCCTTGAATTCCTGTTCTTTCCAAGACTTTTAGCATGAAAGGATGCTGAATTTTGTCAAAAGCTTTTTCAGCATCTAATAAAAAAAACCATGTGGTTTTTTTCATTGAGTTTGTTTATGTAGTGGATTGCATTGATGGATTTCCATATATTGAGCCATCCCTGAATCCCTGGGATGAAGCCTACTTGATCATGGTGAATGATCATTTTGATGTGTTCTTGGATTCGATTGGCAAGAATTTTTTTATTTTCTTTTTTTTTTCTTGGATAAATTCTCTATTTACATTTCATTTTCCTTTTTCTGGTTCCATGCCCCCAAAGGTCCCCCATGCCCTTTTCCCTCCCCGTGTTCCCCCATTCACCCTTTCCCACTTCCCTGTTCTGGTATTCCCTTACACTGATGCTTTCAGCCTTTCCAGAACCAGGGTCCACTCCTTCCTTCTTGTTGGACATCATTTGGTATGTGGATTGTGTCTTTGGTGTCCCAGGATTCTAGGCTAATATCTTCTTATCAGTGAGTTCATACCATGGGTGTTCTTTTGAGACTGTGTTACCTCACTTAGTATGATGTTCTCCAGCTCCGTACATTTCTCTAAGATTTTCATGAGTTCATTGTTTCTAATGGCTGAGTAGTACTCCATTGTGTATATATACCACATTTTTTGTATCCATTCTCCGTTGAGGGACATCTGGGTTCTTTCCAACTTCTGGCTATTATAAATAGGGCTGCTATGAACATAGTGGAGCATGTATCCTTATATTGCATGCTGAGGAATCTTCTGGGTATATGCCCAGGAGTGGTATGGCTGGGTCCTCTGGAAGTATCATGTCCAGTTTTCTGAGGAACCGCCAGACTGATTTCCAGAGTGGTTGTACCAGCTTGCAGTCCCACCAGCAGTGGAGGAGTGTTCCTCTTTCTCCACATCCTCGTTTGGCAAGAATTTTATTGAGTATTTTTGCATCCATATTCATAAGGGAAATTGGTCTGAAGTTCTCTTTGTTGGATCTTTGTTGTGTGGTTTTGGTATCAGGGTAATTGTGGCTTTGTAGAATGAGTTGGGTAGTATTCCTTCTCTTTCTATTTTCTGGAATAGTTTCAAGAGTATTGGTATTAGGTCTTCTTTGAAGGTCTGATAGAATTCTGCACTAAAACCATCTGGTCCTGTGCTTTTTTTGGTTGGAAGACTTTCATTGACCACTTCTATGTCTTTAGGGGTTATGGCACTGTTTAGATGATCTATTTGATCCTTATTTAATTTTGGTATTGGTATCTGTCTAGGAAATTGTCCATTTCATCCAGATTCTCCAGTTGTGTTGAGTATAGGTTTTTGTAGTAGGATCTGATGTTTTTTTGAATTTCCTCAGTTTCTGTTCTTATATCTCCCATTTTATTTCTAATTTTGTTAATTTGTGTACTGTCTCTGTGCCTTTTGATTAGTCTGTGTGATGGTTTGTGTGGGTACTCTGTCCAAGCTCCACCCCACAGTTACCTGGCAATAGCCAGGTATGCCCCGCCTCACATGCCTGGCCCACTATAAGAGGGGCTGCCTGCCCCTCCTCTCCCTCTTTCCCTGCTCTTTCCCCTCTCTCTTCTCATCCTCTCACCTCTCTGCCCCTCTTGGGCTCCCCTCCCCCCTCTCTCCACGTGGTCATGGTCGGCCTCCACACCTCTCTCTCTCTCTCTCTCTCTCTCTCTCTCTACTATACCATTGACTCTCATCCTATTCTCTAAATAAACTCTATGCTATACCATGTTGGTGTGTGTGTGTGGTCCTTCAGGGGGAGGGGATGCCTAGGCCTGGGCCCGCTTAGGTACCCCCTTCCCCCACATCGCCATGCCATACTCACTAACACCCTTTCTCTCTTTTAAATCCCATCAGTTTGTATATGCTTTTCCCAGGGAGTGGCACTATTAGGAGGTGTGGCCTTGTTGGAGTAGGTGTGTCACTGTGGGTGTGGGGTTAAGACCTTCACGCTAGTTGCCTGGAAGTCAGTATTCCACTAGCCGCCTTCAGATGAAGAGATAGAACTCTCAGCTCCTCCTATACCATATCTGCCTGGATGCTGCCATGTTTCTGCCTTGATTACAATGGACTGAATCTCTGAACCTGTAAGCCAGCCCCAATTAAATGTTGTCTTTTATAAAACTTGTATTGGTCATGGTGTCTGTTCACAGCAATGAAACCCAAACTAAGACAGTCTGGCTAAGGGTTTATCTATTTTGTTGATTTTCTCAAAGAACCAGTTCCTGGTTTTGTTGACTCTTTGTATGGTTCTCTTTGTTTCTACTTGATTGAGTTCAGCCCTGAGTTTGATGATTTCCAGTCTTCTACTCCTCCTGGGTGAATTAGCTTCTCTTTGTTCCAGGGCTTTCAGGTGTGCTGTTAAACTGCTAGTGTATGCTCTCTCCAGTTTCTTTTTGGAGGCACTCAGGGCTATGAGTTTTCCTCTTAGCACTGCCTTCATTGTGTCCCATAAATTTGGGTATGTTGTTCCTTCATTTTCATTAAATTCTAAAAAGTCTTTGATTTCTTTCTTTATTTCTTCCTCGACCTAGGTATCATTGAGTAGAGCATTGTTCAGCCTCCATGTGTATGTAGGCTTTCTGTTGTTTTTGTTGCTATTGAAGACCACTCTTACTCCATAGTGATCTGATAGGAGGCATGGGATTAGTTCGATCTTCTTATATCTGTTGAGGTCTGTCTTGTGACCAATTTCATGGTCAATTTGGAGATGGTACCATGAGGTGCTGAGGTATATTTTTTTGCCTTACGTTGAAATGTTCTATATATATATATATCTGTTAAATCCAATTGGTCCAAAGCTTCAATTAGTTTCACTGTGTCCCTGTTTAGTTTCTGTTTTCCTGACCAGTCCATTGAGGAGAGTGGAGTGCTGAAGTCACCCACAATTATTGTGTTAGGTGCAATGTGTGCTTTAAGCTTTAGTAAAGTTTCTTTTATGAATGAGGGTGCCCTTTCATATGGAGTATAGATGTTCATAATTGAGAGTTCTTCTTGGTGGATTTTTCCTTTGACCAGTAAGAAGTGTCCTTCTGTGTCCCTTTTAATGACTTTAGGTTGAAAGTCAATTTTATCTGATATTAGAATGCCTACTCCGGCTTGTTTCCTGAGACCATTTGCTTGTAAAATTGTCTTCCAGCCTTTTACTCTGAGGTAGTGTTTGTCTTTGACACTGGGGTGTATTTCCTGTATGCAGCAAAATGTAGGGTCCTGTTTAAGTATCCATTCTGTTAGTCTATGTCTTTTTATTGGGGAATTGAGTCCATTGATGTTAAGAGATATTAAGGACTAGTGATTATTACTTCCTGTTATTTTTGATTTTTTTTTTATGTTTGAGTGGTCATCTTCTTTTGGGTTTGATGAAAGAAGGTTACTATCTTGCTTTTTCCAGGGTGTAGTTTCCCTCCTTGTGTTGACGTTTTTCACCTATTATCCTTTGTAGGGCTGGGTTTGTTGAAATATATTGTGTAAATTTGGTTTTATCATGGAATATCTTGTTTTCTCCATCTATGGTGATTGAGAGTTTTGCTGGATATAGTAGTTTTGGCTGGCATTTATGTTCTCTTAGAGTCTGCATGAGATCTGCCCAGGATCTTCTAGCTTTCATGGTCTCTTGTGTGAAGTCGTATGTAATTCTGATAGGTCTTCCTTTATATTTTACTTGGCATTTTTCTCTTACTGCCTTTAATATTCTTTCTTTGTTTAGTACATTTGGGGTTTTAATTATTATGTGACAGGAGGTATTTCTGTTCTGGTCCAGTCTGTTTGGAGTTCTGTAGGCTTCTTTTATGTTCATGGGTCTCTCTCTCTCTAGGTTAGGGAAGTTTTCTTCCAGAATTTTGTTGAAGTTATTTGCTGACCCTTTAAGTTGTAAATCTTCACTCTCATCTTTACCTATAATCCTTAGGTTTGGTCTTCTCATTGTGTCCTGGATTTCCTGGATGTTTTGTGTTACAAGCTTTTTGCATTTTGCATTTTCTTTGACTGTTGAGTCAATGCTTTCTATGGTATCTTTGGCATCTGAGATTCTTTCTTCTGTCTCTTGTATTCTGTTGTTGATATTTGAATCTATGACCCCTGATTTCTTCCTAACATTTTCTATCTCCAATGTTGTCTCCCTTTGTGATTTCTTAGTTGTTTCTACTTCTGTTTTTAGATCTTGGATGGTTTTGCTCAGTTTCTTCACTTGTTTCTTTGTGTTTTCCTGTAGTTCTTTAAGAGATTTTTGTGCTCCCTCTGTCATGACTTCTACCTGTTGACCCAAGTTCTCCTGTATTTCTTTAAGTGATTTTTGTAATTCCTCTTTATTGGCTTCTATCTGTTGATCCATAATCTCCCGAATTTCTTGAAATTATTTTTGTGTTTCCCTTGTAAGGGCTTCTAACTTTTTATCCATTTTTTTTCCTGTATTTCTTTTAGAGATTTACTTATGTCCTTCTTTTGTTCCTCTAACAGCATCCTGACCAGTGATTTTAAATTCAAATCTTGTTTTTCTGGTGTGTTGGGTTATCCAGGACTTGCTGTTGTCAGAGAATGGTGTTCAGATGCTGCCATATTGCCTTGATTTCTGTTAGTAATGTTCCTACGTTTGCCTTTTGCCATCTGGTTATCTCTGGCATTAGTTGATCCTTTTGCCACTGTCTGGTGCTTGAACATCCTGTAAGCCTGTCAGGCTATTTCTGCTCCTCTGGATGACTGGTTTTCCCCTTGCACAGATTGTTGATGGGCTGCCCTACTCTTGGGTTCCATTGGAGCCCTGGTGTGCCTTGCTTCAAGCAATGTTATACTCAGGGTTGTCTTTATGTACCTGGAGCTGCCTGTCCTATCCATCTGGGAGCGAAGATGGTGGCGGGAAGCTCCTCCAAGTGCAGATTACTCTCCAGGGCAAATGACCCATGACATGCTGGCTCACAGAAGAACCACAGAGCTGCCCAGGACTTGTGGACAGGCAGAATCCCTGGCGGTCTGTGTCCCAAGTGATGTTAAACTCGGGATATCTCTGTGTACCTGGAGCTGCCTATCCTGTCCATCTAAGAGCAAAGATCATAGTGAGATCAAAGTGAGAGATGAGTATCTCTGAGTCCATGAGAAGGTAAAGCAATGATCGAATGAGAATAAGCAAGTATTGAGATAAATGGAGATGATAGAGACTTCCCATGTGTAAGGACTCCATGTGATCTATACAGACACGCTGTCTTCAAATAGGCTAAGGAGCCCTACCCTCTCCTCATAGACAGAGACAATGTAGAACATGGAAAAGGAAAAGAGAGAGATACTCTATAGTAGAGAAACATGACAATCTGCCTCAACAGGTGTCCACTCTCAATGCTGACAGCGGAAGGAGGTTCTATTAGTGTGTAACATTCAAAAATACTTTAGAACATGATGAAAACAAAATGGGAGAGATGGCTCAGAAGTTAAGTTCACTGGCTGCTCCTCTGTGGATACAGCTTTCATTCCCAGCACCCACATGGTGGCTTACAACTGTCTGTAAGTATATTACCAGGGTAAGTGATACTGCCTTCTCTCTTTCATGAGTACCAGATATACACACGGTTTATAGACATAAATGCTAGCAAAACACTCATACACATTAACAAATAATGATAATGATAATAATGATAGCTGGGCAGTGGTGGTCCACACCTTTAATCCCAGCACTTGGGAGGCAGAGGCAGGTGGATTTCTGAGTTCGAGGCCAGCATGGTCTACACAGTGAGTTCCAGGATAGCCAGGGCTACACAGAGAAACCCTGTCTAGATAAAAACAAAACAAAACAAACAACAACAAAAATAATAAAAACAGTTTAAACAACATCATCATCATCAACAACAACAACAACAACAACAACAACCCCACAGTGGAAATGGTATACTACACACCTGTGATCTTTGACTTCTAAGCTGATAACCCCATCAGAGACATGAGGAAAGCATCAAATAAGCACCAGCACAGGGAAACTTTATAGCATTATTGAATAATTCTTGTCAACAGCTTTCAAGGTCATCAAGAACCGAGAAAAACAGGAAAAATTCTGTGGTCCAGTGCCCCCGCCAGCGGGGGTTTTCGACAGGGGACCCTAGGAGAGAAGGGCAGAGAAACAGGGACAGGAGACAGGAAGAAGGAGGCCAAGACCAACTTTGTTCAAGGCCCCCAAAACTGTATTTTCTCAGGGAACTTATACAGGCAGGGGAAGAAGTAAGCAAGTGGGATATTCCACGTAGCCCAGACATTTTGCCAAGGTGAATCTCTGACTGCTATAAGATGTTTTCTTCTTCTGGGAGGGCACAATGACCATTGACTACCCGATCTCTCCAAGGTCTGTAGCTGAGAAGTCAAAACCTAAGCCTATCTTTAAAATGGAATCTAAACATAAAGTAAGGTCAGTTTGGCTCCCCAGCAGTCCAGGGGATATAAATGAAACTTGAGGTATGACAAGCATGTGGAAGCCTGGATCCACCCTTGAACAGAAAACACACATTAAGTAAGGCGGTGTGCAACGAGAGGTGAGAGTGCATGGGACAGAGCGGAGCCCTTTGGGTTTCAGAAGCAAGCTGCCACACCGCAGGCTCGTTCTTAGCAGTCCCCTCAGGACTGAGACTCATTAAAAACGCTACAAAATGCTGCTCTCAGGACTTTCCCCCTTCCCTCCCTTCCTCCTCTCTTCCTTCTCCCAAGTGGGTAAGTAGGCAAAGTATACCGCCAACCCTGCCCCAAATGTGCACGCACAGTGAGCAGAGAGGTAATCTTGTAAAAACAGAATGTGTGTGTATGTGTGTGTGTGTGTGTGTGTGTGTGTGTGTGTGTGAGTGTGTGTGTGTGTGTGTGTGTGTGTGTACACGTACAAGAAATGTCACTGTGTATGAGTGACAATCACAGGAAAACCTTGAGAGGCCAAATCTCTTATATTTAGACTCCATTTTAGAGAACTAGAACTCAGGTAAACTAATAGGCAGGTACCTAGCATCAGTTTCCAAGTTACCCCCCAAGAATACCCAAGCTTAGCTCTAGTTTCAAGGCTAATCCCAACATAGTTTTAATAATCTATAGCCCTAGATAAGACAAACTCCTCTCCCTCTCATTGCAGATAAATGTGCCATTCTGACCACCACTTCTCTCAATCACAATGATTGATCTGTCTCAAAAGTGATACATCTCCTTTACGTGTCTTCTTTTCATTTCTGCCTTGTGGGTGCATGTATAATATAGTAGTTTTTTTGCATTGTAACCTAATAACTATCACTTGCAAACTTTTTATAATTTAAGCCTTTATCACACATTGCATGTTACACTTAGTGTAATGTAGATTTCTGTTGTTTGATTAAATCACAATGGTTGTATTCTTTATAAGATACTGGTTACTTGTACTTTTTTCTTGGCACACGATGAGCTGTAACACATATGTACTTGATTTTCTCTGGTGTATCCACACAGCTTGTCTTTGAATGTCATTGGTAGTAACTTTTATAGGACAGGAGTTTCCAATTATAGTTTTAAATCGGTTTGATGTATACTGTGAGGTAAGGATGTAATTTTATCTTTTAAAACTATGGCTAACCATTTGTGCCAAATTAATTTATTGAATAATTCATCCCCCAACAGATTTTCATTACTATTTCTCTCATCTGCCAAGTTTGTAGACATAGGTTAGCCTGTTTTTAGGCATTCTTTACATCGGATTGTTTGTTTATTTTTGTGCTGGTACCAAACTGTATTAATTGTATTTGCAAAGCTCTGGATCGATTATATTACTTGAAACCAAGAAAAAGTTGTTTGGAAATTTCTAAAATGAGTGAAGCTGGCCTTAGATGAATCATGCTAGGACAGGCTCACTTTGTATCTTTTGTATTAGAGACTTGGAGTCTGTCAGTTTTACAAAGAATCTGAGATTCCAATTTAAAGTTAATAACCAAACCAAACCAAAAACAAGGAACCCTGTAAATTCCTAGTGAGTCATTCAGTCCACCATTGCTTTGAGAACAGCAAATGTGTTCCCTTTCTCTCTCCCTCCCTTCCTCCATTTGTTTTTTGAAAGTGTCTCTCCAGCCCATGCTGGACTCAAGCTAGGAAGCTTGAGCTCAAGTTATATATCAGAGGATGAGTTTGAACTTCTGAACCTTCTGCCCCTGTGTGCTGGGTCAGAGGTGTGACACCACCATGCCTGGTTAATGAACCTGAAGCCTGAAGTATGCTTGGCAGGCACTCCACACTGAGATCCATCCCTAACCTTCACCCTAACTTATTTTTGACTGATACCTTTTCGTAAGTATTTATGGGTACAGGATGATGTTTTGATACATGTATACATTATGTATATTTAGCATATCCATTTGCTCAAGCATTTACTTGATTTTCTCCAACATATCTGCCTAGTTGTCTTTTCATGTTGTTTTAAATAACTTTTATAGGACTGGAGTTTTCAATGGTAGGTCCTAGTTTGAATGTATTTTTATATATACTGTGAAGTATTTGTGCCCAATTAATTTATTGAATTATTCATTCCCCCTTTCTTTCTAGCATTCCCTCTCTTCTGGTTACTTTAAAGTATAGTGTAGTGGCTTCATTTACCTTACTATTCAGAACACCAGAATTTAAAATTGGTCTTGACCCTGTTCCTCACCATTGCAAAGTTGGTTCTAATAATGTTTACTTTCCTAGGTGTAAAAGGAACAGTCACTTGTTTATTTCTGTATCACATAAAAGATGCACAGAGGTGGGTTGTGCGGTGATTTGTAGAGGCTCCATAAAGCTTTACAGAAAGCGAACACCTTTCAGATGTTGTAATAGAATTTCAATTCAGGCACTACATGAAGATTTTTGATTTCTGACAATTTTTGAAGAAGTGGAAAAGTTAAGAAACTGTTTCTGAAATACACAATCTTGGGGGAGGTTGTGGGGTGGATCTGGGAGGACTTAGGATGGTATGAGTATGATCAGAGTCCAGTGGAAGTATTGCAGACCAGAAAAGAATTCCAAGTATATTTAACTATACAACAGAAATTCCATGGACCATAAAGCCTACCAAGGGCTCTGCAGACTGGGGAGAGCCACAGTGAATGTTATTCTCTGTGTCATATCCGTGTGCCCCCTCTTAAGTACAGGTAAGATATGCTCATGAGGACATTATTGACTATGCTATGGCATTTGGACTATTGTTATTGCCCCTGAATGAAGTCATTGACTCCAAACATAGATAATGAAATCATTTGGAAGGGCATCATTTGGAAGAGCTTGCACACCTAGTCATGATTTATTGACTCTTTCAAAGGGATGTCTTTTCGGATTCAGGTTCTTCTCTTCATTGCTCTTTTCAGTGATATTAGAGGACTCCTTATTTCTTACCTGGTGATGAGGAAGACTTGGGAAAGTCTTACTTCTGAATTTAACTGATGGTTTATTTCATACTCTTGCCTTTCAGCATCTACACACGGATCCAGGCATATGCACATGTTTCTTCTCTATTAACCTAGGGTAACTATCCCACAACAAACTTGTTTCTTTTCTCCAGACCTATATTAATCTGTTCAGAGTGCCCATAATCATATGTTCCTTCTGGGACATTAAATTGCTCAGCTAAAAGTTTCTTTTTTTTGTCAAATGTATTAAATTCTATTTTAAAGTTTATATATTTTTTAATTGGATATTTTATTTGTTTACACTTCAAATGTTATCCCCTTTCCCGGCTTCCCCTTTGCAAACCCCCTACTTTATCCCCCTTACCCTGCTTCTGTGGGGGTGCTGTGCTATCCTCCCACCCACCCACCCACCCACCCACCCACTCCTCCACTCCCGCCTCACTGCCCTAGCATTCCTCTACACTGGGGGCATCAAGCCTTCACAGGACCAGGGGACTCCCCTCCTATTGATGCCAAATAAGGAAGTAGAATATATTTTATGGGCAAAGTAGGAGAAGATGTGTATGGAAAACGGGGCAAATCAATATGGGGTGCTGAGTAGAGGGAGAAAAAGTAGGGACAGACAGCTGAAATTGGGGGAGAGATTTGAGAGGGTGTTGTGAAAACCCAGAGCAGTGAAACCTGTTTGGAATGTAAGAAGGTGATCCTAATGAGAACCCCTAGCAATGGGGGATATGGAGTCTCAACTGGCCATCTCTTACTGCCAGGCAAGGCTTTCAGTGACAGGACTGGGTTTTATTCAGCTATTTCAAGGGCATACCATGAAAATACCAAACAACTGGCTTTTGCTAAGACAGAGAGTTGCTCTCTGCAATCTGACAGCAGGACTCTATTGCCAATGACAATACACACAGAACTCATTGAACACAGAGAAGAGCTTCACCCCTACATTCTAGGGTCTTTGGTGCGGGAAGGCATTCTTCAGGCTATTGAAAGGTAAACATGGACAGAAACCCAGCCACAAAATGTTTGATTTACAATTTGTCCTACCTGCAAAATATGCTATGCAATGGTGGCACAAAATTCATGTGAGTAGCCAATCAGTGTCTGATTTTACCATAGCATGGCTCCATGAGAAGGAGCCCATACCCGACACTGCTAGGGTAACCATGAGCCAGAGTCTAGACAGCACAGCAACCCAGGGTAAAACCAAACACTACTGGTAAAAAATTATCAAAAAATTACTCCTAATGACCTAATGACAGATTGTTATACTTGTAGATCAATGACATATTCAGTCATCATCAGGACATCTTCATCTTGTAGTAGATGGAAACACACACACACACACACACACACACACACACACACACATATATATATATATATATATATATATATATATATATATAGAGAGAGAGAGAGAGAGAGAGAGAGACTGTAAGAGCCAGAGGGGATGGAAGACACTAGGAGAACAATACCCCATGGGTCAATTAAGAAAGGCACATAGGAACTCACAGAGTCTGAAGCAGCAAGCACAGGACCATAACCAGCCTGTACCAGGTCCTCTGAGTATATATTACACCTTAGTATATATTTTTTTACTTAGGTTGTTTTTAACTTTTTATTGATTCCTTGTAAATTCCACCCCCATCCCACTCATCTCTCTGTCCTCCCCCTCTGCCCATGTAACTCTCCAGGCAAAGAGAAGCAGTGGAAAAGAATTAAAACAAAAGAGACCATCCCACCATGGAAGCTGCAGTGTGTCACATTGTGTCCCCCAGGATACCCTTTTGTCCACACAGCTTTACTTGCAAATGTTCATTGAAATAAGCTATTGGTCTGGTTTGAGGTGTTTGGCTTTTACTATGTATGCTATTAATACTGTATCTTCACCTGAACTCCTCTAGGATATCCTGTTGTTGATTGTGTCATGAAGACGCAGCAGTTCCTAGATGGGGTAGATGTTCGGGTGGGCCAACTCAAAGCCCTGAATATGACCTGTGTGGTAAGTAAGTTGGCCAGTTTGCCAGATTGTTTTCGCTGAACCCACCAATGTGAGCTCTCCTGTACTGCCTGGGCTACCTTACCCACAATGCCACAGCCTGCAAGGGGCAGGGATAGCTCTCCAGCTCTCATGCCCTTAGGCAGGCTCGCCCACAACCACACTCCCAGGGCCAGCCCTACCGTACTGTCCACACAAGGTGCAGAGCCCGCTCTCCCAGTGCTGCAGCTGGCGAAGGTGGGTCCAGCCTTCCTGCCTGCCACAGGGGATGAGGCCTGAGGTTGGAGGAGGGCACCTCTCCCTCACCCATGTCGTACACCTTAGTATTCTTGTGGGACTCCTTACACTAAGAATGGGTGGGTCCCTGACTCTTGTGCCGGCTTTTGAGACTCTTCTTCGTTGGGTTGCTGTGTTCATATATTTTATATCTATATCTATATCTATATCTATATCTATATCTATATCTATATCTATATCTATACCTATACCTATACCTATACCTATACCTATACCTATACCTATATCTCTCTATATCTATCTATCTATCTATCTATCTATCTATCTATCTGTCTGTCTGTCTGTCTGTCTGTCTGTCTGTCCGTCCGTCCGTCCGTCCGTCCGTCCGTCCGTCCGTCCGTCCGTCCGTCCGTCCATCCATCCATCCATCCATCCATCCATCCATCTATCTATCTATCTATCTATCTATCTATCTCAAGCACTTTCCTGAGAATAATTGATCCTAACTCCATATTTACAAAATGAACGATGCTCTTTCCTCCTAGCATGTGTCATTTTCCACTCTTTCCTGTGAACTTTCAGAGATTCCAATCTTAGTTAACTTTTCTATTGCTGTGGCAAAACACAATGACCATGGCAACTCATAAAAGAAAGCATTGAGTTGGACTTATAGTTTCAGGGGGCCAGAGTCCATGCTGACATGGAGAGAGCTCACATGTAGGCTTAGATTTTTCAAAACCTACTTTAGTAAGGGTTCTCAAATGCTTCTACTCCCCCTCTAGCCCACTGTCCAAAGGTAGGGGAGAAAAGATGGTAAATAGGACAAGGGGGTGTGGACCTCTTTAAAGTAGTTCTTTCGGGTGATTCCAATCTTCATTGTCAGGATACCAGCAATCCAGTTCAGTACTGTCAGGATACCAAACATGAGTCAGCAGTGGTGGCGTGATCCAGCAGAAACAGCCAGGCCTCTGCTGGATCTGCACAAGTCAGTGGAAGCAACCAGAACTAGCTGGGATTCCAGGAGAAGTTCTCTGCCATGCCTCTCTCAACAATGTGAAGATCAGCAGAGATGAGAGACCAATGGAGTGTTGCAAAGCTAGCTATGCAAACCCCTAGTCACTGTCCATTGAGTCCCACTTATACTCTCTCCCAAAGTCGCATGTCCTTTCATGGGTCTTGGCTCAGCAAAACACAACATGAGTCCGCACCAC
The DNA here is from genome assembly GCA_964023405.1 of Apodemus agrarius. Classification (NCBI taxonomy): domain Eukaryota; kingdom Metazoa; phylum Chordata; class Mammalia; order Rodentia; family Muridae; genus Apodemus; species Apodemus agrarius. Next base: position 140,558,833 of record OZ030009.1, on the reverse strand, counting down.
ATGACACAGACAGAAATTTCCGCTTCACTCACATCTTACCTCAAAACAAGAGGCAGAGAGGAAGTCCTGGGGATGATGTGAGTCTTTTGAAACCTCAAAGCCCACCTTCAGTGGCACACCTCCTCCAGCAAGGCCACATCTTCTATTCCAAGCAATCCCACCACTTGGGGATCAAGTGTTCAAACATAGGAGCCTACTGAGATCATTCTAATTCAAACTACCACAAGCCTTATGATCACACTTACTATTATGGTTTCTAAGGGTCACAGTTAGTCCTTTAGAGTACATAAATGAAATTATAAGGTCTCTTGCTGTGAACTACCTAAAGTAGCTCTGTTTACCAAAATTATAACATGAGCCATGTTTATATTTATAGATTATGTAGTAGCTATAATTAAAAAGAAAACAGAATGAAATTAATTTTTGTAACAAATTTTATTTAATGAGCATATCTAAAATGCTAGCTTTTTAAATAGTTATTATAATATTTTTATGTCTTAAAAGTCTGCTGTGTATTTAAGTATTATAGCTTCCATTTTCCCAATTTTAGGTGCTTAATATCTGCCTGGAGTTAGTGGCTGCCATATGGTCTGATACACTGACGTGTGTGTATTGGACACTGAAGAGCTAGTATGGCCCTCGACAGTCTGCCTCTTTGTTTTGCATTGTTCATTACCAGATGCTACTGAGTTAATGCCCAGACAAGATTTTCTTTAATCCATGAGACATGGCTCTGGCATAGGCTATGGGTTCAAATTTTATATAGTTCTTACACAGAATTGTGGAACTTTGGATTCAACAACAAATTTTAACACACATGCAAATACACACACACTTGCATCACATGCTTATGTTATCAATAAATAGTTATGATACCGTCAAAATTAGACCATTGGTAATGCACTCATCTAAAATGGTTCTATATCTTTTACAGCTTGATAAAAAGTAATGAAATGAAATTGATTATCCTTCGGTATGTCTTAGGACAGTAAGAGAAGTAGCTTTGCTAACAAAAACATTTTAATTTTTACTTCTTAATTTGCTACGTTAGCAGAAAAACACTTTTGGGGTCGTAACAAAAGACAGAAGGCTTTAATCAACTAAAATCCCAAATTAGTGGGTAAAGATAATAGAGCAAATTATCTGAGGACAAATGAGTACCCACTTGTAGAACCATAAAATTATACAATTAGATTTCATGTTTACTACTCTATCTGTGTGGGCCTGGGAGAGATTTCTTTCTCAGATATTTGCAGTGGGGTGAGGAGTTAGAAAGCTGTTGGAGAATGTAGATTTAAATAGTACATTTTAATTTGTAGTACTTAAAGCATATTGATGAATGTGACAGAAAGTTATGTAAATATATTTCAGTGTAGTGGTTTTAATAAAAAATGATAAAACAGTCAAAATGTCTATCAATATAGAATGAGCTAAATAAACAATGATGTATTCATACAGTAGATTACTATTTATATATTTTAAAACTGAGACATCTCTAATATTTTTACATAAAACTCACTCTAGGACATATTGTTTAAATAGAAAAATAACATACATTGATATAGGTTATGGAATTACAAGCACTTGCTACCTACTCTTTTAAAATATAGTTTTATTGGTGCACAGCCTCTCCATTTTTTAAAAACATGGATCTATCTATGTGAGTTATGGCTGCTTTTATAGAAAACATTTATTATCTGTCTCTGTAGAAAAAATTCTGGTGATCTCTACTTGCTATTATTTGTGTTATATGTTAGTTAAGACAGCATCTAACGCAATGAGAACAATGAACTCTAGATGTACCATTTTACTGTTATAAGCCTGAGAGTATTCTTGATAGTATATTAATAAAATCCTCTGTCTTTAAGGGAGTTAAAGGAAAAATCAAGGATAAATCTGTACATGCTTTTAAATGTTTTATTGCTTCACCTTTTCCCTTTTAAGTAAAAAAAAGCTGTTTAAGAATTTTACACAGGTTTATAATGAAAATATATCAAATATGCCTTTCCCTCTCTCTCCTTTAACTCCTCCAATGTCCTACATTTTTTCTCCCAGTTTCATGTTCAGTTCTTTTTTTTTTCCAGTGGAGCATGTGTCTTTATTGTATGCAGGGGAATCCTCTGGGTATATGCCCAGGAGTGGTATGCCAGGGTCCTCCGGAAGTGACATGCCCAATTTTCTGAGGAACCGCCAAACTGATTTCCAGAGCACTTTTACCATTTTGCAATCCCACCAACAGTGGAGGAGTGTTCCTCTTTCTCCACATCCTCGCCAGCACTTGTTGTCTCTTGAGTTTTTTTTTTTAATTTTATTTTTTTTATTGGATATATTCTATATTTACAATTCATTTCCCTTTTTCTGGTTCCCCACCCCCAAAGGTCCCACATGCCCTTTTCCCTCCCCCTGCTCTCTCATCCACCCCCTCCCACCTTACTGTTCTTGTACTCCCCCACAATGATGTTTTGGTCCATTCTAGCACCAGTGTCCACTCCTTTCTTCTTGTGAGACATCACTTGATATGTGATTTATGTCTTTGGTGTTCCAAGCTTCTAGGCTAATATCCACTTATCAGTGACTGTATACCATGGATATTCTTTTGAGACTGGGTCACCTCACTTAGTATGACGTTCTCCAGCTCCATCCATTTCTCTAAGAATTTCATGAATTCATTGTTTCTAATGGCTGAATAGTACTCCATTGTGTATATATACCACATTTTTTGTATCCATTCCTCTGTTGAGGGACATCTGGGTTCTTTCCAGCTTCTGGCTATTATATATAAGGCTGCTATGAACATAGTGGAGCATGTATCCTTATTGCATGCTGGGGAATCTTCTGGGTATATTCCCAGGAGTGGTATGGCTGGGTCCTCCGGAAGTATCACGTCCAGTTTTCTGAGGAACCACCATACTGATTTCCAGAGTGGTTGTACCAGCTTGCATTCCCACCAGCAGTGGAGGAGTGTTCCTCTTTCTCCACATCCTCACCAACACCTGATGTCTTCTGAGTTTTTAATCTTAGCCATTCTGTCTGGTGTGAGGTGAAATCTCACGGTTGTTTTAATTTGCATTTCCCTAATGACTAATGATGTTGAACATTTTTTAAGGTGTTTCTCAGCCATCCGAATTTCTTCAGGTGAAAAGTCTCTGTTTAGCTCTGTACCCCATTTTTGGATAGGGTTATTTGGTTTTCTGGGGTCTAACCTCTTGAGTTCTTTGTATACATTGGAAATTAGCCCTCTGTCGGATGTGGGGTTGGTGAAGATTTTTTCCCAATTTGTTGGTTGCCGATTTATCCTTTTGACAGTGTCTTTTGCCTTACAGAAACTTTGTAGTTTTATGAGGTCCCATTTGTCTATTCTTGCTCTTAGAGCATAAGCAATTGGTGTTCTTTTCAGGAATTTTTCCCCTGAGCCGATGTCTTCAAGGGTCTTCCCCAGTTTCTTTTCTATTAGTTTTAGTTTGTCTGGTTTTATGTGGAGGTCCTTGATCCACTTGGAGTTGAGCTTAGTGCAAGGAGATAAGAGTGGATCAATTCTCATTCTTCTGCATGTTGACCTCCAGTTGAGCCAGCACCATCTGTTGAAAAGACTATCTTTTTTTCCACTGGATGTTTTCAGCTCCTTTGTCGAAGATCAATTGGCCATAGATGTGTGGGTTCAATTCTGGGTCTTCGATCCTATTCCATTGATCCGCCTCCCTGTCACTGAACCAATACCATGCAGTTTTTAATACTACTGCTCTGTAACATTGCTTGAGGTCCGGGATATTGATTCCCCCAGAAGTTCTTTTGCTGTTGATGATAGTTTTAGCTATCCTGGGTTTTTTGTTATTCCAGATGAATTTGAGAATTGCTCTTTCTAACTCTATGAAGAACTGAGTTGGGATTTTGATGGGGATTGTGTTGAATCTTAGCCATTCTGACTGGTGTGAGGTGGAATCTCAGGGTTGTTTTGATTTGCATTTCCCTGATGACTAATGATGTTGAACATCTCTTAAGGTGTTTCTCAGCCATCCGAAGTTCTTCTGGTGAAAATTCTTTGTTTAGCTCTGTACCCCATTTTTTGATAGGGTTATTTGCGGTCTTTGAGCTCTAACAGATTCTGTGTACTTTCATGGATGGCTAGTGTTGTCTCCTTGAAACATTTACAGTATGTATGAGTAGAGGGAAAGCTCATCTGATGAGATACTGTGATTAGATTATACTGTGGGCATGTGTGTTGGGCATTTTCTTTGATGATTGAGCTGGAAGGGTCCAGCCCACTGTAGGTAGTGCCACCGTTGGGCAAGTGGTCAAGAGAGCAAGCTGAGAAGTCCATGAGGCCAAGCCACAGAGCAGCCCCCTTCCATGGCATTGCTTCCATTCTGGCTTCCAGGTTCCCGCCTGGATTTCCTGCTGTGATTCCCTTCCCTGATGAACTATAAACCATAATTTGAAATAATTCTTTACTTCCACAAAGTTGCTTTTGTTTGTGGGCTTTAGAAAACAAAGTAGGACACTTCCACACAATTCTAAAAAGCATGATCCATTTCCCTTTCTCTATGACTGGTTCTCCACCACACAGGAAAAATAAATCGTAAGGATGGAAAAGTCAATCAACGAATTAATTGTTTTGTGTACGAAATGACTAGTTTTTAGTTACTGTAACCAGTGTGCTGCATGGAGGAGGGAGGAGGAGCGGATTGAGTTACTTGCGAGAGTGTGGCTGAGGTTCTGAGGTATATAGAGAACGGCTGGTCCAGACTGTGAAGAGCAGGGCTCACACCGGTGGAGTAAGTTCTAGCCTCACTTGTTACTGTGCTACCAGATCTGGCTTTGAACGCATGAGCATGCTTTTGGGGGTTCACACCCATAGAAGGAGAGTGGACTTGGAGTTGGCTGAGTGACCCCGTGTGCACTCTGGGTCATGACTCCTCTAAGTACCACAGTGGCTGGTTTTCTTCATCCTAGCTAGTTCCACAGTAACAACACAGAGAGACCAAGATTTATTTAATTAGGCTTTACTGCAATACCCGAGCACTCATTTTTTCTATTTTTAACCCTCTAAGCTAATCTGGCTCCCTCTCAGCCAAAATCCCCAAGATACTTGCAGTTTAGTATCAGTCTGGGTCTCTGGGGTTTAGAGATATTTTCTTATGGTGTCTCCTTTTGCCCTCCTCATGGCTCAATATGCTTTATCTCCCTCCCTTCCTCCCTCCCTCCCTCTCTCCTTCCCTCCCTTCCTCTCCCCCTTCCTCCTCCTCCTCCTCTTCCTCCTCCTCCTCTTCCTCCTCCTCCTCTTCTTCCTCCTCCTCCTCCTCTTCCTCCTCCTCCTCCTCCTCCTCCTCCTCCTCCTCCTCCTCCTCCTCCTCCTTCTTCTCTCTCTCTCTCTCTCTCTCTCTCTCTCTCTCTCTCTCTCTCTCTCTCTCTCTCTCCCCTTGCTGGCATAAGTCCTGCCCCTTCTCTTTTCTGCCCAGCCATTGGCTGATCAGCTTTTATTGACAAGGCAGAAAATAAATGATTAAGCATTGCTTATACAAACTTGAGGCAGGAGATTCTTATTTATTTATTTATTTATTTATTTGATATATTCTTTATTTACATTTCAAATGATTTTCCCTTTCCTGGATCCCCCCCTCCCCGAAAGTCCCATATGCCCTCTTCCCTCCCCCTGTTCCCCCATCCACCCCTTCCTGCTTCCCTGTCCTGATATTCCCCTACACTGCTGCACTGAGCCTTTCCAGGACCAGGGGCCTCTCCTTCCTTCCTCTTGGGCATCATTTGGTATGTGGAGGCAGGAGATTCTTGACATGGCATTACAACGTTGTGTTCAGACTGGAACAAGATATGAGGGCAGAGAAGCTGAGAAATCAGCATTTGAATAAGACAAGGATAATCTTTTCACAGTCCACAAAAACAATTATGTGTACTGACCACCATACTTGTTAGGTTTATTCAGTTCAGATTCCTGCCCATGGAATGGTTTAGACTTAGAAAATCATTAATGTGTGCGTGAGCGTGTGTGTGTGTGTGTGTGTGTGTGTGTGTGTGTGTACACAGCCTACATGGAGTTTGCTCTATAATAATACTGAGCGTAACATGTGTGGCTACTCTGGATTGAATATGACAACTCCCTTGATGTGGCTCTTTTGTGAAGTGACTAAGCTAGGGTGTCTTCTCCCCAGAGGGTGAGCAATCCTCTTCCTCTAAAAGCCCAGGTCTAGCCAGCCACACTCTGAATTTCGTGCTAATTGCTCTGATACAACAACCTGGCAAAATTTTCTTCTTAACTTAAATAACAACAGCAACAGCTGTAATGGTGACCACAACAATGAGGATGGACAGATAAGACAATGATGGACAGAAGACAATGATGATGACGACAAACATGACTACGACGACAACAACAACAACAACAATAAAAATTCCTTTTTATAAAACTTGGGTCTTTACTAAAAAAATAGTTATATCTACTCCTTGACATCTTTCCTCGTACTTCTGTTTTTGTATTGACTAATTCCTTCTCACTGGGATCCTGGATGATCTGATAATCTGGTCTCCATGTGTCTCATTCCAGAACCTCTTAATATCCCCCTTTTAAGTGCTTAGCTATATCTGTTAAAAACCACACCACATCAAAGGGCGCACATAAACATTCATACTCACAGACACAGTCCTGCGTAGCTGAGGATGTCTCCTTCGGTAATGACAGTAGTAAATCTTCCCCAGCACAAGTTCCCATGACTCCTGGGAAGCTAGGCATGCCAATCTTTCATGCACGGTTCTGCTTCGAGCTGCTCCTGACTCGAGTGCACTCAGCACTTGCTACCCAGAAAACACCTCATATTCTACCACGTTTGTTGCTGGCCCCCTGGAGGGACCGGCACCCTCTCATCTTCAATGCTCGGCATTTTATTCTTGAATCTCTTGGTGTTTATTGTAGTTAAGTGATTTTTGTCTTCTACTTGCTCCTTGATCACAAATTGCACCTCAGTTATTTCTAGCACCATATGCTCCGAACAGCAGGAAGCACAGGGTGATCCTACACAAGAGGAGATTGAAAGAAGTTTCTGGTCCTTAAGAGTTTAAAGTTGGGTCTTTTGAGTGTTGAGGAGACTATGGCAATAAATTCACTCCATAGCGAATAGTTACTAAGTATCTCCTCTGTGCCAGATCTGACCTGAGGCCTGGCATGCATTAAGGAAGAGATTATGTGATTATGTTATATTGTTATATTATATGATTATAGGCAGCTCTTCTAATTCTAGTGTTCTAGAAAGTTACCAAACCGAAAAGTAGAGCAGGATGAAAGAAGCCAAGAGAGCTGGTGTCAGGGTAGACAACCTTCTATCCTCTCTCTAAAGATTTCCTCTGGAATCCACAGACACCCAAGTTTAAGCCACTCAGTCGAAGTATGAATTCATGTAAGTGTCAGGACAGCTGCCTATGAGGATTATTCCTCTTATCCTTATTGAATAGATTAGGAAATAAAAACAAATGTGTTATCTAAGCTGATTAAGCAGACAGTCCATGCCTGGTACTTGGCCTTGGATTTGAACCCAGGTGGTCTAAGCTAAAAGACCAGGTTCTTAGATAGTACTTTGTTCTCCAGGGCATGTGAGAAGTTCCCTGAATTCTCCCTCAGTTTTTAAATATCTAGTGTAGAAATCTTTTCTTTTAAAGGCAAATTCATTGAAAAATAGACTCCTTTCACAGCCAGGGGGCAGCAAATGATTGGTTTTGAACAGTAACAGTTTTATAGGGTAACTTAAAATAACAAAAAACCCCCTGCAAACTTGTTTAATTATAGTAAATAATGTTCCCAAATAATATTCAACTTACATCTTCCTTATTCTTTTAGAGTAAAATTCGCTTCTTCATGCTAATATAAACATTTAAAACCATTGCTTTACAGTATTATTTACAGTAATAAATTTACACATCGTTTCAATAGGAATCTTGATCTAAATATCAGCATTATTGGTATCTTTCCACTTTGATTTATTAAATACCTTAAGATGTCAAGTTGTGTATATTCTTTTATTTCTACTTTACTTTTTCAAATTACACTCTCATTTTTTCTTTTTAAAAATATATCTTGTTTACAGTTTTCCCTTCCAGCTCCTCCCCCTCCCTCCCTCCCTCCCTCCTTCCCTCCCTCCCTCCCTCGGGTGTACCTTTATTTATCTTCCCCCAGGAAAAGCCCCACTCTGCTTCCATGCTGTAGAGATGTACATGTGCTCAGGTGTACCTTTATTTATCTTCCCCCAGTATTTTTCCCCTCTCTTCTTTCTCCCTGCTTCCCCTCTTTAAATCCCTCTCTCCCACAGTCTTTCACATTTTATATCCTTTTAGAAATCTATCACAATATATATTCTTTAAATATATTTAAAAAGATCAGAGATGGCAAAAGGAATAAAATTGATGTGTATTTGTTTTTATATATTCCATTTTATTCTTCGGAACCTTTATACAAACCTTTATACCTATATAACAAAATATGGCTATAATACTCCACCTCATTCCTCTCTTCAGCTCCTCCCATAGCCTCCCCCTGCCGTCACACCTTGGTATCTTCTTTGTATTTGTATTGTATAACCCAGTAAGTCCAGTTAGTGCTGCCAATACATGTGTGGATGTGAGCCCATCCTCTGGAGAATGGAAAACCTGCCAGAAGGCACATCCTTAAATAACAATTCTCCCTTCTCAGCCATACCAACTGCAAATATCTTCCCAGTAAGGGGTGGGGTCTATGATTATCTCCCAAATCTCTGCTAATGTTTTACCCCGCCTGCTGAACCTTCCATAGTATCATCCTATGCTTTCTCTCCTGAAGCAGTATGCAGTCCTGTTTCTATCTTTCTTCTCATCGAAACAAACCACACATGTACAAGTGCGCACAAACACATATGCATACACAGATACACATGCACACAAACATGCATACTCACATACCACACACACCACAGACACCACACACACATGCATACACACCTCGTGTGCCCACACATATGAACACACAAACACACACAGGCATACACACACAGACACACCATGATTGTGCACACACATACACGCACACACAGATGCACCTATGCACACACAGATGTACACATGCACACACACATGCATATACATATCATGTGTGTACAGACATATGCGCACACAGACACACACATGCATGTACACACCGACACACACACAGGCATACACACACAGACACACCATGATTGTGCACACATATACATTCACACACAGATGCACATATGCATATATAGATGCACACATGCACACAAATATGCATACCCACAACATGTGGGCACACACAGATGCACATGTACGTGCGCATGCACACACACACAATCAGGTGAACTATATTTTAAGCTACTTTACTAGATTACAAGTTCTGAACTTACTCATCTTTGGAGCCTCCACACACTCATCAGGGTCAGTTTCTGTCTCTGGGCCTTTGCATGCGTTCTTCCCTTTGCCAAGAGTCATATGCCCTGTGTAGTGGCTCTTCCTGGTAGTCGTTGACTACATCTGGAATGAACTGCAATCCAGAAATGGAAGGCTCACCTGTGATCCTAATCTAGAGGCTGAGAGATACAAATTTCTGACCTAGATCTTGACATAGAGATCTTGAAGTATAGTGGCTATAAATTCCAAAAGATTAAGACAGGGAGATCTTTGAGTTTAAGGCCATCTGGGAAAAAGCAAGTCCCAGATCTAGGCATGGTGGCACACACCTTTAATCTGGGCCACACCTTCATCTGGAGACCTACATAAGGACATTGGGAGAAGGAAGACTCATCTTTGCCTGCTTGCCTTTTGGGACTGAGCAGCTGCTAGATCCTTGGACTTCCATCCACAGCTGCTGCTGACCATTGTTGGGGAATTGGACTACAGACTATAAGTCATCAACAATCCCTTACCATATAGAGACTACCCCTATGTTCTGTGACTCTAGAGAACCCTGGTAATACACTCTGATATATAATATCTGGATGACTAACTCTCTCATTTCTGTGGGTTTTTCCCTCAAAAATCACATTCTCCATGTCTTAAATCCTCCTGGTTCATATAATTTTGAATTTCCTTTCCTGGAATTTTTTTTTCTCTTAGCACAAATGACATGCAGCACTGTGCATTTTTCACTCATTGTCATTATTATTTGTGTAGATTCCAACTTACCCTAGGACAGAAATTTTTGTCAGTTCTGTTTACAACCCTGTCCATAGCACTTAGCGTGAAGTAGGAGAACAATCTGCGTTTAAGGAATAAATAAATAGATAGCAGCCTTCAATAAACACAGCAGAAATGAGCCATGGTATACAGGCATTGGATCTGAGCCTAGAACTAATGTCAAGGGAGATGAATGGGTTTCCCTCAACATGTGTCTTTGAAAAGGCACTAGCAAAATTAGCTTATATTTGCCTAGATCTATTAAATTTATAAAAAGCCGGCATTAGCAAGCATATATGGGAAAGTCCTCATATGAACACTCTGACCCGCTTCTACACGTCAGAGGGCTTTGACTCCTTATCGGCCAGAACAGCGATTATGCTTCGGAGACATCTGCTCGGCTCTCCATTGCGGTCTCCTCCTGTGGCGTGCACAGTTGCGTCCATCGGTACATATTTGTTTACATGGTGCGGCACATGGCATTGGTCAGTCCTCGCCGTAGACGTGTTCTAAAGATTTCCCGCAGCACTAGGCCTTACTGTGTGGTTTTTGCCGTTGAAAATTAGATTTCTTTTCTAAGAATTGAGTGCTGGCCACTTTGACAGGAGGAGTTTTGAACAAAGATGTTCAGGTTCTCATCCTGCTGCAGAATTGTGAGCTCCAAGGAGACTTAGTGAGCTCAGCACTGAAGCACCGCCTCTCAAGAAAAGCAAGCTCAGATTTGGATAAATTCGGGGGACCTTGATGCTTGGGACAAAACTGGGAAACTGTTGGGGCTTGTGGTAGAATTTATGGAAACACAAAGTAATATCAGTTTCAATCCGTTTGAGAATAAATATATTCTGGTAAGTCTTACTTTTGTAGTTTTTCATTTTGTTTTCAAGTGAAGAAAAGTATCCAAGAGCAATGCGAATACTCTTATAAAAGGTGCTGTGCTTCTAGGGCAAGAAGACCATTTGATAATTCTGATTATTTTATTCAATCAAATCTCCCCAGCTTTAATCAGAGTTATGGGTTTTGTTAAATAAAATAGAAACCTGGACGTCCTCGTAAGGCGAGTCTTTATTTGAAAGGGTTATTATGTAAGAGGGGAGGCAGATACTGCAGTATTGAAGACGCTGTGGTCTCGGGGCTGAATGGGGTCTCAAGAATGGGAGAGAAGGTTTTTCCTTTCTATGAGAAGCGAACCAGGGCTCAAAGCCCTGGCTCGGGGTTGTGGGACGCAGGAGAGGTGCCTAGGACAGTAGTGGCAGGAGAGCTGAGCCAGAGTGAGTGACGGTCATTGTGTTTGATCAACAGGACAAGGAGATAGAGTTCATCACCTCCCAAGCAAAGGCTGGTAACGCAGAGGGTCTGCGCGGCCTTGCCGGAGCGGAAGTAGAGCAGGAGCAAAAGGCCATGCAGGAAGTGGTTCCCTACTGCAAGCCCAGGTACAGAAAACTACAGGGAGGCTACTTTAATCCTCTGTGTCTCCCGATGCAGAGCTCGGGTAAAATTTGCTCATTTCGAAACCTAGGATGGATTTGGAAACACACTCTGGCCTTTTCCTTTACAAATGGATTAAAACAACAATTTGATGGCATTTTGACATTTGAAATGTGCTCTTCAGGATGTGTGTGTGTTAATGTAAATTATTAAAAAAACAAACATGAACATAAAAGGGAGTCTTTGGAGATAGCACAGTCAGAGATGCCCTTTGCTGCTGGTTTGTATGGGAGCTGTCATGCAGGGGCGTTACAAACTTAAGAAGGGCGGGAGAAAAGATATCTTTGAACTATTGACCAACCAAAATTAATATTCAGATAGTCTTTCTTAAAGGCAAGCACCCAGTTCACCTTAAGCTATTTGCTTTCCAGAAAAATGAAAGACTATTTACTGAACTTTTGAGAAATTTGTTCTAAATGAAGGACAAAGATAAGACAAGGAAGTCGAAAGATACACAAGGAATTAAGGCAGGGCAGCAGGTGTTTCATTTTTATATTGTACTAAAAGGACCAGAAAGCATGCTCATGATGAATCAGGTGTTTTGTTCGTTTCGATTTGGAAACAAGTAACATTGAATACAGTGGCGTAGAGAGTATTGTTGAGTTGATTTTCTCTTTTAGCTTTGTATTTATATTAACGTCTGATTTCCCCTAAAATATCTTCCCAAATGAAAACATAAAATTTTATTAAAATCTCTGAAACTTTTTTTTTTTTTTTTGGTTTTTGAGACAGGGTTTCTCTGTATAGCCCTGGCTGTCCTGGAACTTACTCTGTAGACCAGGCTGGCCTTGAACTCAGAAATCAGCCTGCTTCTGCCTATCAAGTGCTTGGATTAAAGACATGCGCCACCATGGCCTGACTATTTCTGAAACTTTTAAATACATCAAAACCAAATAAAAATGGACTGGGGAGAGGGAGCAAATTCATTCCTACTGAGTGAGGAAAACTAGAAACAATTTGGTCACTCAAATGTTCCTAACTTCAGCTTCTATTTCTCTCGAAGATACAGAGATGAGACTTAGAAGAGTCAGTGTAATCATTTTATCTTCTGAAAACCAGAAATTCCTCGGCTTAGGAAGGAATAAATACCAAGTCACCAGTGTTGGCGAAAATTTGGGGACAGGGTGAAGGGGATGCTTCTGCATCTGCAGCTGGCCTGCTAGAAAACCTGTGGAAAACAGGAAGTAGCTGACGCGGGAGAAACGTTTCCTTTGGGAAGACCTCATTATTCAGGGAGACAATGGCTGTCGCTGGTGACACCAGACTGCCAAGCATCCTGCCTTGCTTCTTCTCTTCCCGTTCTGCAGAGTATTGAGGTGAGGATCCTGTTCCCAGCCTCCTGCACAGCTCAGCTTCCTCCCCCCCCCCCCCCCCCGGCACAGGGCAAAGACCGGCTTCCATCGCTTTCCTTTTCCAGACAGTAGATGGCGCTGGCTTTCTGTCAAAAGAGTCTTCCTCCGCGGTCTCCGATATCAAATTCTGTGCTGAACCACCTCCGACTTAGGTAGGTTTGATTTTTACTTGTTTGTAATCACATATTATAGGCAGCAATTTCACAGATTTATGTAAAATACCCAAACAGAGCTTCGCCAGTTTGGGTTCTTCTGTGGAAGAGGCTTCTTCTTTTTTTCCTTTTCTCTTTCTGATTTTGATGCTATTGGTGGGGAAAGCTATCTCTCTGTCTTAAAGATTTTCCTTAAATCATGCCATCCTCTCTGAGGCATTGAGAAAGAAGCTGCCTTCTGGAAAGGGATTTTAAGGAAAATGTATAAATGACAAATATCTTGTAGCTAAACTTTGGTAGTTTTTTTTTTCAAAGAAACTTTTAAAATTGTATAGCCCATTTGATTTTTATGTCTTTGAATATCTCAATTTCCCCTTGAGCCAGAAGATATCCTTTAATCTTAAAAAAAGTGAGCTAAGAATTGGTTCTCTGGAAACAGTTTGCTACACTCTCTAATGCTGTCCCCATAACCCAAAGGGAACATTATCCAGCAGGTCTGCATATTTCCATAACCAGGAGAGCATGCTGCCACCAGAGATGCTTGCCTTCCTTGTGTAAGGATATCAAAGTCAGGGGATGTGGAGGAGGCTCAGTCAGTCTAGTGCTTGCTGTAGCAGCAGGAGGGTGGGTTTGAGTCCCCACCCCATGGTGAGGAGGTAAGCTCAGAGGTGAGCGGCTGTAGTCTCCACTAGGGTCGCTCCGGCTCTCCCGCCTGCCAGTCTCGCCTAATCGATGAGCTTCAAGTCCAGAGAGAGACCTTGTTCCAAAAATTAAGGTGAAGAGGCAGCAAGGTGGCCCAGTGGGTGAAACACGCGCCACGCACACTTGCTTTCCAGGTACCCAAGTACAGGCGGAAAGAGAGAACAGCGTCACCATGTGTCCTAGCGTCACCATGTGTCCTCACCCCCCACCACAGGAGTGACGGGGGGGGGGGGAAACATGGGACACTGACATCTTTCACACTCACATTCATACATACATGGGCATACACACCTTTAGACACAAACACACAGTGCACACATACAGTATCACACATAAACAAAAAGCTTCAATGATGCCCTTTTTGGGAAGTGGTTTTAAGAATTTTCATAAAAGCAAATTATGGAGAATGTGAAGAAAAATGATCACCCATAAACTCATATTATTTTTGCAGCTCCAGTGACTTATGTTCCCCAAATATAACTGCATTTATTTCACTAAGTGTAGATTTTAAAATATAAGCTCTCTTTTGTGGAATGGAACAAGGATGGTATTTAAAGCCAAACCCCTAAAGGTATAAGTTGGCACAAAGAGAGCTTCATTAAAAGCTTTCTATATCCATAATTTACCTTGAAATCATGAATCATATAAGCTTTTCTAACAAAAGTCTTCTATTTGAAAAAACAATCAGCCAATTCTTGGTGCTGTTTTTAAAGAGGACAACCTACGTGTATTTTATGAGATAAGTTAAATTTTAATGAGTAATTAGAATTAAAAACACTTAACGATTGCTGATACATTCTCTGACCTGGTGGTCTTGAAGAAGTTATAACCTCTGGTGGCATTCACAGCAGGGGGGTCAGTCCGCGTCTCCATCTCCTTCTCCAATTACCTGAATGTCACGGCGCCAGCACACAGATCCCTCTGACCCGGTGATGGATCTGCAGAGCTGTCAATCCCAGATTTATTGCTTCATTTGGGAATGAGGCATTGCAGACCTTTCATGCCTGGCAGGGGCTGATCATCGGAGGCAAAATAGAGGCCGACACCTCCAACACCTGTAAGTATGAGGCTGTTCAAGTTCTTTCTATTCTGAATAAGGTTCAAACTTCAAAATGACAACACTAATTTATGTGGTTTTTTTTTTTTTTTTTTTTGTTTTGTTTTGTTTTTTAGTTTTTCTGAGACAGGATTTCTCTGTGTAGCCCTGGCTGTCCTGGAACTCACTCTGTAGACCAGGCTGGCCTCGAACTTAGAAATCCGCCTGCCTCTGCCTCCCAAGTGCTAGGATTAAAGGCGTGTGCCACCACCGCCGGGCTAATTTATGTGTTTTATCCTAACACTGTATTTTGCTGTCTGGCAACAACCAGAGTTGAACCTATGGTTTAGACTTCAAACTCACTGTAGTGAGAAGTCATCTTCACGAGGTAGACTACCCAAAGCAGCAGCTACAGTGTCCTGCAGCGCGTTAGAAGGAGCATCACAAACACATTGCCAAATTATTAATTTTGTCGAAGGAAGGCTTTGCAGCAAGTCTTCCTGCAGAACCAGCCCTGCGTGCCCTGAAGATTGCCCCAATGAGTAGCCCGGGAACGCGGCTGGCTGCTGCCGTGTGCTCAAGACACCGTGACTCTTGCTGCTCTGTGCTTCAACTGTTTTATAACTTAGCCCTCCAGAAGGAAGAACTCAGAACAATTCCTTGGAGCCAGATTCTGTTTTTTCTACCAAGGAACAAGACAGAAAGGCAGCGTTTTACATAATGTTTTCCACTTGCTCTGTTCCCCCTTCTCCATGCTTCTCATAAGCAATCATTCTTAGACAGAGTGGCTTGGCTCATATGCTCGGTCTCCATCCCCAACCTTCCAGACATATGCTGTCACCCTTTCTCTAAACTCTCTTCATCTCTGTGTTTTCCATAAAAGTGGGTGGCCATTTGGAATTCCCTCCCTTCTACTAAGTTCCTCTTCTAATGTATCATTAAAATAAACGCTATGTCTTTTCTATGGAAAAATCTATCTATCTATCTATCTATCTATCTATCCATCCATCTATCCATCCATCCTCATCTGTCTGTCTGTCCATCTGTCCATCCCTCTGTCTGTCAATGGATGGATGATATAAGCACAAAAGGGTGTCTCTGCTATGTGAGTAAGGGGGGCAGAGTATGATGGAAGGCAGGCAGGGGAGGATGGATTAGGGTAACAAAAACGACAAATGCACTATATGCATAAAAATGCTAAGGTGGGGATTGGGTAGGCAGAAAGTCAGAAAAGTGTTCACAAGCAGATCCAGCTGAGGTATTTGTTGCATCTCTCTTGAATTGCGGGGAAACAGTCTCAACCCCTGCTCGCCCTTCCCCCTCTCTCCGCAGCTCCAGCCCATGCCTGTCTTCACACCTCAGCCACACTGGTCTCGGGTAACCAGATCCTTCTATGCCGCCCTCTTCAGAGAGTGAAGGCTGTGCTTCTCAGCACGCTAGCCAAGCCTGCGGCCTCCCGCACTCTGCTCAGCCCCCCGCCCCCACCCCACTCACTTATCAGTCTTCCCACATGCTGGATGTTCTAATACCACTGCCTCGCTGGATTATTCTCCCCGAGATGGTTGGTTTTCTTTCAGTGCATAATTTTTCTTTGCATGCATAGTTCTGACAATTTATTTTCCCTTGCAAGGCTCAGGTGTCTCTTCCAGAAGGCTTTTTCTTGAGTACTGCTTAGCTGAAAGGTGCTTCTGCTTTTGTGCTCCTGTATGAGTACACACATACACACACACACACACACACACACACACACACACACACACACACCTTTACTACTACTGCTCTCCTAACAAAGTTACCAGCATTCAATCCTGGGGTCCACTCTCTTTGTTTATTTAGTTCCATCACGCCAGTCTCTTTAATGAGCTTGGGTGGACATTATCCTTTGGTGTAAATGCTTTGACAGTAGTGATAGTGCCTGGATCATCTCAGGATCCCCAGTGTTTTGTAGATAGGATTTCTTTTTTTTTTTTACATTTATTTATCTTTTATTTTATATGCATGAATATTTATCCTGCGTGTTAATATATTAACATGTATGTACCTGTACCACATACATGCATCGTTCCTGCAGAGGTCGGAAGATGGCATCAGAGCCTCTAAAAATGGAGTTATAGATGGTGTGAGCCATCATGTGATTGCTGGAAATCAAACTGTTCGCTGCAGAGTCACCTCTCCAGTTCCTGTAACAGATATTTTCTATG
Source organism: Apodemus agrarius (assembly GCA_964023405.1). NCBI lineage: Eukaryota > Metazoa > Chordata > Mammalia > Rodentia > Muridae > Apodemus > Apodemus agrarius. The sequence goes on along the minus strand of OZ030009.1, from coordinate 140,541,741 downwards.
GGGTTTTGTGATCTCCCAAACTGAGCTTGTCTGAATCAGTATCATTTCTTGGTTTCTGAATCATATCTGGATTTTTTTTTCCGTCTCTCTGTGTGTATTTCTGCTAAACTTTTGGTCATCTCAACTTTACCACTCTCAATGGTAATCATTGCCTTTCTAGTCCTGCTAGACTGAGTTCGCGCTATATCGGGAATGATGCAAACATCTGTAATACCGAGTTCCTTGTGTTGAGGGACTAGCACGTGACGTCAGCTGATTGCAAACGGCTGCCTATTGCCAATATCAGTTTTGGTTGTATTTTGAAGTGATTTCAGGGAGAAAATTGACCATGAGGCGAGCAAGTAATGAACAGAGGACTTCAACTGGTTGGTAAACAGGCAAGGTCAACTGGCTACTTGGTTCAACAAGGGGTGGGTATTTTACATAATCCAGAGTCTGATGATGGAGAATTTAGCAAGGATTACTGATCTCTTTCTGATTCAGTTGATGATTACATTAATGAAGCATCGAGCGAAAGGGAAAGTGTCGACTCTGAAAATGAGACAGAGAGTGTAGGAAGGAGAGGGCGTGCCCATGCCCCTCAACCAAGAGATAGGGGAGATGCAGGTGTGCTCCGTGAGGGTTGGACTAGGAACTTTGTGGTACCAAATGTGGATCTGAGCTTCCGTGAGCATGATAAAGGACCAGTGAACATTCCAGGGCATATCAATGAAGAAAACGTGAGCACAGATTTTTCTCTCCTTGTTTATTGGGAACAACCTCTGGCAGCATGTGACAGAAAAGACAAATTCACATGCCCATCAAATGGGTGCAGAAAAGCCAAACTACATTATTTCAAGAACATCAGGGATGCTTTTGTTGGTGAAATGAAAGCTTTTCCTGGGCTCAGGATATACATGGCATATTTGTGTATGAAACCGCGCTATCAGATTACTGGTCAAGTGACTTTCTTTCATATGGTTTATGAACAGGATGTGAACATTGATAAAACAGACACAAACACTGAATATTGGCATCAGAAGCATGGTAGGCCTATTTTCTACAATCTCTTCATTCAAGTTTCATCTAAATCTAACCACTGTTATGCATACTGGGAACAGTTTTCTAGGGTATCAACATTTTTCAAAATTTTGCTCAGGAGCCCAGGCATTAATGCTCAAGGGCTCAGGTCTGGTAGTGCTAGGGTGTTGTGGGTATAAAATGCGATTTCACAACATGTTATAGAAGTGAATCAGGTCTAATTTTGAGATTAAAAAACCAAACAAACCCAGTAGCTCGAGGTAGATTAAATATATGGGAAAAGGGGAGAGAAATAGGCAAGGGGGAAAGTGCTTGCGTTGTAAGTGTGAAGAGTTGTGTTTGCATCTCTAGCGCTTGCATGAAGAGCTGGGTGTGGTGTCGGGCACCTGTAACTCCAGCAGAGGGATGGAGGCAGGACAGTCTGGAGGCTGGACAGCCAGGCTAGCCAATTGCTGGTCTCTATAACCAGCAGGAGGCCCTATCTCAGGAAATAAATTGGAAAGTGATAGAGGAAGACACTTGCTATCTACCTCTGGCCTCCACACTCACAGCAATGCGTGCACCTACACACACGTGTATCCGTGCACATACACAAAAACAGAAATAGGAGACAATAGTCTCTTTCATATTTCCTCCTTTTTCTGTAGGGGGAGGAGCTGATACTAAAATCTGGTTTCCTAATTGTTTCTTGATTATGTCAATAAAGATGGCAGAAGCCAATTGCTGGGTCAAGGAAAAAGGTGGGATCTCAGGGTCCCGGGAGGAAGAGGAGGGAAAGAAATAGAGTGCTTTTTTGGCCAAGCCTTGCGGAGAGGAGAATGGGCACCATGTAAGGCTGGGGGGTGCAACTAGAACTGGTGGCAGCCTCCCCGCTTTCATGGGAAAGGGGGCAGAGCTGGCGGGTTGACAGCGGAGTGAGGAGCGCCTTGGCGAAGCTCGTCATGGCGGCTGGGTGAGACGTGGTTGTGGTTGAGCTTAGAGCATAGCTCGGGCCACCGTACTGGGCAAGAAGCAAGTGTGATTAATACAATTACACGCAACATCCTTTCCCCTCTCCTCTCACTCTCTTCCTACTTCAAGTCCTCTCAGTATATAGCTTAGGCAGGCCTTGAACTCACTTCGCTGTGCTTGTGCCTCAGCCTTCTGAGTGCTGGAATTACAGTCCCAAGCCATCATGCACCACCATGTGGCACTTCTTAGATGAACCACATTGGCCTTGGGACAAAATGCTTCTAGGTAGCTTTAATATGAAGCCATTACTAATTCTTCATATAGATGTCAGCATTTATCGACTGACCAATCTTTTGCAAGTTACAGAAACATATTATTATTACAGAATTACCATTTTCATTTATTAGTAATTATTATATTCTGGTTCTTACTTGTGTTACTTAAACAATCTATTGAAGAAGTGAACAAAAAATTATAATTTGCATCTTATATCCGGGAAGATTAGGTTTTAGAGAGGTTAAGAGGTTATGTGTAAAGTCACAGAGCTATGAGCTGCACAGGATTCAAATTCAGTGATGTCTGACTCCAAAGCCCTTGTCTTGCCCTAGTCTCAGAGCCTGCTGAAAAGGTGATCTCTGGAGGAATGCAAATGAGGAGGAGAGAGTGACTAGCTCTATTGAGACAGCCCTTGGAAAAGTTAGACTTGACATCTGGCCATGCCCAGGCTGGGTCGGTGGAGTAGCTAGCAGGAAAGTTCAGATCATTCCTGAGTTGCTAGTATCTGGCAGGCAAGAGATATTTATATGGGTTTGCTGGAGGGAGAAGACAAGATCCTAAGACTGTGCAGAGGATTCTGGGAAGAAAAATGAGTTTCAGCCAAGGAGTGAACCTATGCCCCAACAGAAAATATTTGGCATTTATTGTGCACTAAATGAACCAGGAAACTATGTGTAGCACATACCTTCCCCAGCTTCTAGAAGGGTTTTCTTCTTCTTCCTAGAAAGAAATTTGAAAGTGAAAAACCGAGAAATTAGAGTTCAAAAGAAATTAAAGTTAAGAAAACAGAGAAATAAAGCAGATTAAGAAATACACGCGGCAGCGCTGATGTCACTCAGTGGATAGTTTTTCTGTGCAGGTGCTTCTTGGAGAAACTATTCATTTCAAACTATTTTAAGGCCTTAAATTACATATCCCATGAACGGCTTTTCAAGAAAATCCATTTAGCTTGATTTTACTGTAAAGAGAATTTCTCGTGTATTGTATTCAGAAGCCTATGGCCTATGACTTAGGCAGGAAATAGAGGCGGGGCATTCAGGAGAGAGAAAGGACTCTGAGATAGAGTCAGTCGGAAAGATGGTACATGTGGCGGAGTGTAGGCTAGAATAAATGGGACATTTTAAGTTATATCTAGTTAGAGAAGAGCCTAGCTATATGGCCAAGGTATTTGTAAGTGGATTTTGAGTCTGAATCTTCTGTCTGGGAGCACATGGGGCTGGGAAGAAAAACTGGGACCTAACGTCTACATTTACCTTTAATATTTAAAAGACTTGCAATCATCATTCTCTTGCATTTTTATTTCAGGCCCTTTGTCCATTTTCAGTTGCTAATAGCACGATACCACAGACTGGATAAAAGAACTAGACGTTTACTTTAGGTCATGAGTCTGGTCCAGGACTGATGTCTCATGATAGACTTCTTGCTGGCAGAGTCTTCAGAGAGCTGAACACCACATGGTAAGAGATGTGTGTGTGTGTGTGTGTGTGTGTGTGTGTGTACTGCATATCAATTTTCTCTTTATAAACCACCAGTAGTCAATTATGATGCTTTGTTCTGATGATCTCATCTAATCCTAAATACATTCTAAGCAGAGTATTACTGTTCCCAACCTCTTAGTCTCTCAAAATGGGATTAATCTTAAGCCTGGTTCTCCGAGTGTTCAAGCTATATCAAGTCCTGTTTTTTATCAATATTTAATGAATTTTTTGAGATTAGGAACAAATCAGGTTCTTGAGGTTGCTTCCACCAGAGCGAGGCACCAACTACTCCTGGGACTGATGACCGGAGTCTGCTGTGTCAAGTATCAGCTGCTCTTGGGTCTGTCAGTGTTAGAGGCTACCAGCAGCAGCAGAGCTCACTCCTGCAGTACCTGAGAAAATCTTGCCACCCACCTGCTGTGAACGTTACCACAGCTATCATGTCTCCAAAGTTGTCTGCCCACAACCCTGTGTGCACTGGACCCATGTGGTCTGCTAGAGTGCCCCTGACTCCTTGGGGTCACCAGACATAGTAGGTACTTTTGATCTCTGTGATGGTTTAATATCATTAGCTCGCTTGGGTTGAGATCCCAAGAGTTCTGATGCCATCAATCCTTTGATGGATCATGGCATGGTGCATTGTTCGTGCATGCGCCAAAGAGAAAGATTTGAAAACTCCCAAGCCACGTTTGAGGTCTCTCCTTATTAGACTAAGCAGAGTTTCCACTGTATTAATCAGCACTCCATCACTGTGATAAAATGCCTGAGATGAACAACTTATAAAGAGGAGATGTTTATTTGACTCACTCTTTCAGAGATTTTAGTCCATGAGTATTTGGTTCTCTTCCTCTTGATCTGAGGTGAGGCACCTCACCAGGGAACTCCTGTGGAGCAGAGTAGCTGTCATCATGGGCAGTTAGGAAGCATGAGGGGGAAGGGATGGAATAAAGAGTATTCAGAGCAAATTTAACAAAACGCAGAAACCTTTATACCAATAATAACCTTGAATGTAAATCCATTAAATCCCAAATTAAAAGATATGGTTGTGGTAAATAAAACAAAGAGGGAGAAATAGGCTACCTACTGGAAACCCTGTAGGTTTCCTGTATAGTAGAGATTCTGTGTGTGTCCACCATGGACACACACAGATTAAAACCGATAAAAGGAAAAGTCATCTACCATGCAAACAGAAACACAAAAGCTAGGTCTGGGTCACAAAAAGTAACCTTAAAGGGAGAAAGAAAAGCCATACAAAGAGATAAAGAAGGCCACAATACCGAATCAGTAAAATAAGATGTGGGAATTGTAAATATGTCTACACCTAATGCCATAATGCCCGGTTTTATAAAGCAAGCATTAGACTTGAAGTTGGGTGGTAGACTCTATCTAGTATGGTAGCCGGAGGAGACAAAAAGCAATGGATCATCTAGACAAGTCAGCAAAGGACACTGGGAATTAAACTATATGTAGACAAAAATCTATAGATTTTGATATATTCTATAGATATAGAATGCATATTCATTACATTAGCACGTGGCCCATTTTCTACAATGGAACATGTATGAGACCACAAAGCATGCCTTAAAAAAGTAATAAAAAAGCTTGAACTCACATGGTTTCTGACTACAACAGGGTAAAATCAGATGTAGGTGACAGTGAGAATTTCAGAAACAGTTCAAACACGATGGTGAACGGCATGGTGCCCGGTACAAAAGGACAAGGAGTCACCAAAGAGGTGTAAGGAGGGCAGGACATGGCGGTGTGTGTCTTTAATCCAGGAACCTGGAAGACAGAGGGATCTGTGAGTTTGGGTTCGAGGCCAGCGTGGTCTAAAAAGGAGAGGGAGGAGGAGGAGGAGGAGGAGGAGGAGGAGGAGGAGGAGGAGGAGGAGAAGGAAAAGGAGAAGGAGAAGGAGGAAGGAAACTACAAAAACTTCTTGAAACAAATGAAAATTTTAATACAACATACCAAAACTTAAGGGATGCATCAAAAACATTACTAACACAAAAGTTTATAGTAATAAAAACAGAAGGGTTTTAAGTAAATAAACAAATAATGCAAAAGCAGAAGCCACCCAAAATCTAGAAGAAGGAGGAAAGTGGAAAAAAATCAGAGCAGAAGCAAATAGAAAGAGACTACAGCTCAAAGAATCAATAAAGCAGATGGGTTACTTTATTTTATTTTTTAAACATCTTTCGCTAGATTAATTTTTAAAACAGAAGACTCAAATAAAATTATGATGAAAAGGAATAGGTTATAATGGCCGCTATAGAAACATGGACTCATTAGAGATTGCTTAAAAAACAAAAAACCAAACACTTCTTGCTAACTAATTGGAGAAATGGTTAAACAAATACACAATAGAGACAACACACTGCTTGACTTGAAAATGTACCACATAGCTCCTTATAGCACTGGCAAAAGAGCAGACAGACAAAACCGTGGGGCACAGTAGAGATAACTATGCATTTGCCATCAGCTGATTGCTGACAAAGCATAGAAAACACACAGAGAGAAGGAAGCCTATTTAATAAATGTTTCTGGGAAATCTAAATATCTTTACACAGAAGATTGAAATCTCACCCATATCTTTCATTTTATGTTAAAATCACATAAACAATGCATCAAAGACCCAACCATAAGGACTGAGTTATGAAACTCACAGGAGGAGCCTTGGACAGAGTGTTGGTATAGGATAGGTTTGGGATCAGATGCCCAATACACTGGAAGAAAGACCAGAAATAGACAAATAGGATTGCATCAACTCAGGAAACTTTGTTACAGCAAACAGACTAAAGCAGTTAAAGAAGCAAAGTATAGAAGGGAAACAATATTTATAAACTATTCATGTGACAAGGAGTCAACCAAGTAAAAAAAAATGCAATGGCAAAAATGCCCCAAGC